>CM060912.1:430818309-431310809 GCA_030737875.1 Allium sativum | reverse complement strand
TAACGTGAATGTTGTTTGGTTGTTCACGTTGTTTGGTCATTCACCACCAAACATATTTTTATCGTGGTCAGAAGTGGAAATCGGGGGTGTAAATAGTAGCATCCTAAGAATATGTATTCCGATGCATGTGAGCCTAAGAATAGCCTACTATATCGCTACAAATGTATATCTATGAAGTTTGGAATTGATAATGCAATTTTCATCTCTATTTCTACATTTTCTGTATTACTATGGACACGTTTTTTGGAAGAAGCTGTCACACATCAGTAGCATCGTCATGTAAGCATAAAAATGGCCCGAAACCCTTAAGATGATCTTTTTTGGGTTCAAAAACATGAATTACGATTCTTTGCACTGTAATTCTCGTAACCCTCTGAGTTAACTTTAGGTACAACTTTCGTTTGGCCCAAACGGTCTTACGATTTGAAAGTTACGTCCGTTTCGTGAGCGTGTGCAGAAATTAGCATCACCATGTACACGTTCGCATCGCATCACATCACATCGCATTTCATAAATACCGCATGGCATCCTCCACCATAATATGCTCCACATCGCATCCTCCATCAGCTTGTATCACTAGCATCGCGTTGCATCCCTCCACATCGCCATCGTTCGCATTCCTCAAGGATGCGAAAATTTGTATCCTTCAGATGAGAATTTTCGCATCCGAATGTGTAGGCTCGCATCCATCCAGGATGCGAATTTCACATTCCTAGTGATGCGAAATTCGCATCCCTTAGGTGGGATGTAAAATTTCCTGAAATGCGAGTTCTTAAGGACCAGTATGCGATTTTTTGCTTCAACAAGGATGTGATACGATTTTTCGTGCTCGAGCATCATGTGATGCGATTTTTTGTGCACAAACTTGTGGGATGCATTTTTGTAACAACCCGGATTTTTAGCGACTTTGGTTATCGACATAAACTCGATGTCGATAACCAAAACATCGAAAAATCCCGGTAATTAATGAAAGAAATTAGAGGGTGAGAATAGATAAGATAGAAACTTAAAATAGAAGAAGAAGAAGAACACAACATCAGAGTAACACGATCCTCACAGCGGAACGAATAACATATAATAGATAACATAACTTTGAAATATAACAGTTATGTATACAATAGCACTTATCAGAGTACAGCACTTACAACACAGCGGAAATAAACAATAGCTATATGATCCTGAAGCCTCCTGCTCCAAGCTCTCCAAGTATATCTGTAAAATCCTGACTACTTGACTGCCCGTACAAATTTAGGCACCCAAGAGTTAAGGGAAAACAACAAAGTAAACTCCGGGTCAGTCATGGGACTGGTATGAGTAAAACAGTTTAAAAATAGTTGAACAAGTAAATGATATCTCATAAGACCACGCCGTATAACGGAACGGGTTTTCCCCTTATGAGAATCCAAAATATCTTTATATCAAAAACCTTTTGATATTATAATAATGTCTATCAACCACAATATAATAATCATCTAGCAGAAATGCTTTCATCTCACGTTCTACATATATAGTATACGATCAAAACCGCAAGCACGTATTGGGTAATGAATTTCCAACTATGACAAGGTATGGAACCACCTTCTGATCAGTGTACTCTAGGAACGATAAACTGGAGTTCAACAAGAACATCTTGTAACTTAGCCACACATGACCGACCACTCATTTTGCTTGAGTGTATCGAATGTATATCACCAACGGTTGATATCAGCAACCGTTCCCCCATATATATGGGACAGCATTGATAGATTAAAGAAGCAAATGAATATTCTCTAGATAGGTGATTATACACCCTACTTCGGTGCGACCGACTTAGCCATGCTGCCTGCCCGATTTCTGTCATTTACCGGTTGATGAGGCTAGAAGCTACGCTTTATCATCACATCAAATTCACTTCGAATGCCACATTGTCAGATCCATCGAAAATCACTAATTGACGTCTACAACAGTACATTACGTGTTAGCTAAAGAAGTCTCCTTCTCCGCTTCCACTCTTGGTACGGTTGAAGAAATCAAAGTATGTGACCTTTCTGGAAATACTATGTCAGACATTCATCCACACAAGTCATCCTCATTCACTTAGAATGTCACATCGTCATACCCGCCAAATCACAAATTGATTTATCCAAAAATAACACGGGTATACAGCTTAGAGAAACGAATTCCTCCGCCACCAAACGTGAATACGTTTGAACAGATCAACTTACGCGATCCATTGGATATACTCTGTCAGACCTTCGTCCATACAAGTTGTCCTGGGACTGGACAAACCGAAGGCACTATTCCGTATATCCATCTTAGTCACTGTTATCTAAGACTTATACAACAGCCCTTGCATTTTACTCCGTCTTCAATTATCTTTGGCATATATGATTCGCGACGCTTATGCCAATACAGAGTGGTTCTTTGGATAATAATCCAACCGGTCTCTCCATATTAACAACGTTAAAATGGTCAAAACTTCGATAGTCTGTGATTTAACTATCAAAGAAAAACAGGTGTGCAAACAACGATATTATTTCCAGATGGAAATTATATCAATCAATCATCAATCATTATTAACTCTTAAATTTATCTTATTATTAATTTATTCATTTCCTTATAAATAAACATTCCATTTTCTAATTCATATTTCAATTTCCAATCTTTGATTTCATTCTGATTTTGATTTGGAAAACATTTCCAAATACTCCTTTATTTGGATTTAAATGGATGTTTAAATCCACATCGCGATGGCGACCCAAACCACTATACTCATTAACTAATTCCACTTAACCTCTTTCACTTTCGAACCTTAACCATCTCTAAGTTAAAAACAAAGTCAATCAAGTTGGGGTATAATTACCTCTCAGACCTTAACTGAACAACATCTTTAACCACGAAATAAGATAAGTTCCCCTTCCTAAATCTTTAACACTTCCTTACGTAATTCTCTTTTCTTTCGAATAACTATATTCGATTAACTCCTCTAACTCTACTCGATTAACTCCTTTCAAATAACTAGATTTGATAACTCCTATTTGATTTACTCTATTCACTTAACTCCTGTCGAATAAACTATGTTTGATAACTCCTCTAACTCTATTCGAATAAACTATATTCGATTAACTCCTCTAACTCTATTCGAATAAACCATATTCGATTAACTCCTCTAACTCTATTCGAATAAACCATATTCGATTAACTCCTCTAACTCTATTCGAATAAACCATATTCGATAACTACTTTCAAATCACTAGATTTGATAACTCCTTTCGAATAACCAATATTCGATTAACTCACTTCGAATAAATAATATTCGATAACTCTTCTCAAATGAACAATATTCGATTCCTCCACTTGAATAAACTATATTCGATTACTCTTCTCTCGAATACACTATATTCGATGATTCTACTTCGAATACGTGATATTCGATAACTCTACTCGATTAATTCTATTTGAATAACTCAACTGGTCAACTCTAACTCCAACTGGTTAACTCTAACTGATTAACTCTGACTGATTAACTCTAACTGATTAACTCTACCTGAACTGGTTAACTTTAACTGAACTGGTTAACTCTACTGAACTAGTTAACTCTAACTGAACTGGTTAACTCTACTGAACTGGTTAACTCTACTGAACTGGTTACTCTAACTGAACTGGTTAACTCTACTGAACTGGTTAACTCTACTGAACTGGTTAACTCTAACTGAACTGGTTAACTCTACCGAACTGGTTAACTCTAACTCGAATAATTAATATTCGCTTTATAAAGATTTCCTTTTAACAACGTTTATTCATTTTTAAAGATTTACTTTTTAGTAACGGTTCTTCACTTTAAAAATGATTTTCCCTTTTCAATTTGTCTATATTTATTTCATATAAATATTTCCTTTATAACTTTATTTATTTCCTAAATAAATATTTCCTTTTAACTCTTCATTTATTTTAACAAGTATTTCCTTTATATTTGGTTTCCACAAATATTTCTCTTATATTTGGTTTTCACATTTATTCTTTAAAATATTCTAACTCCTTAAATTTTCGGAAAAATTCGCCATAACCACCTTTGTACCGGGAGCATCGGGAAAATCCCCAAACCCGCCGCACAGGCCTTTCCATTCAAAAAGAAAATGTTTTGAAATTATTTTCTTTTCTAAATATCTCCTATTTATAAATATTCCAATTTATAAATATTTCTTATTTATAAATATTCCAATTTATAAATATTCTGTTTTTAATATCACTTTGAAAATCTCCTTTTCCCATTCCGATATTTTATGGTACTTAACACATCAAATCACGATGACCAATCTCACTCAAACACATATAATCAACCACAGATTATAACTACATCATATATCACAATATATGAAAAACAATAAAAATAACTGTTGAGGAATCCAGTCGGATTCCTCCAACCTGTTTTCCTGCATCCACAGATGTTACACAATATGATTATCATCACTTTCAGTTCAATACAAATTATTCTGATAGCAGAATCAATATATAAATATTTAACGGTTTATATATATATATATAATTTCCACTAACTGACTAGCAGTTCAATCAATCAACCAACACACAACAATCAACAGATGATTAACAGTTCAGAGTTGGTGAGTTTTACTCACTTTGGTAGTTCATCGTTAAAGAACGATAAACTGTTGCTTGATTCAGACCGACAATTTATTTCACTATAAATTGTAACGAGCTCTGATGGACTTCCAGTCAGTCTCATTGTGTTGCTCCCGTCCATACGATCCCAACGCAACTTACGGTTCGTGATTCTGATTTCATATGAATAAGTTATGATTTTTATAATATATATACACATTTATTTGAATTTAACTTAATCAATTAAAAGTCGGGCCTCACCCAAATCCTTCCCCGGCCCAAACCATCCCATACGTTTAAACCCGCACCCCTTTTACTGTCTTCCCCAAAACGAAGAACTCCAGACAAACACAGGCCATTTTTGTTTTCTTCGATCTCTCCTTACTCCCTCCATCATCCATGATTCTCCCAACCGACAACTCCTGCATTCACGTCCACTCACGAGCATCCTTCCCATGCCAACATCGAAGAACTTGAAGCTGCTGATAGAAAACCGTCGTCGACTGGCTTCGTGCCATCATCGACACCAAATTGTATCGGAATCCACCAATCTCTCACAGTAGGTGCTAAACGATGCCAGGAAACCGAATCCGAACTCCATCTCTTCCATCTCGCCTTCAGTCTCCTGCTATCCTTAACCCTAGGCTCCCGCTATTCATTTTCCAGCGACAGAGAACATGTCGAGTTCAGCAAAATGTACATTGGTTTATAGAGGAGCTTGTAGAGAATCCAATTATACATATATTACGATTTCTAGAATTTTTAGAATTTGTTTTGATTTATTTTTCTCACGAGATCCTTGCTGTGAAGTGGAACTCATGTCGGCGGAATTTATTTGACCTAGGAAAAACTGAAATTAGGTTTAAGGGGTTAAGGGGGTATTATATAGGAAGATTTTTAGTATATTCCTAGTATATTCCGTTTGCCCACTCGTATTGAACGTCTTTTTAAATTCCTACAATCACACATGATATCGAAAAATCACGAAAATGGACATGCAGCTACAGCTCGACATTACGGTCCCAACGAAACAGGTTTCGTCAAATTCCGACTCCATTTGCTCACATAGTGTATTTTTAACCGTCGAAATACTGACTGTTTTTCACTCTAAAAATCCGTATGACCACACAGTGACTCTAAAAATCACGAAACTGGAAATCTAACAACTATTTGACATTGCGGATCCAACAAAATTAGTTTCGTCGAATTCTGACTTCGTTTGC
The DNA here is from genome assembly GCA_030737875.1 of Allium sativum. NCBI lineage: Eukaryota > Viridiplantae > Streptophyta > Magnoliopsida > Asparagales > Amaryllidaceae > Allium > Allium sativum. The sequence continues at coordinate 431,304,987 of CM060912.1, read as the reverse complement.
AAAAGTGGTTATTTTTAAAGCTCTGGATGACCCATTTAAATATATAAATATATTTAAATATAATTAAATTAAATATTTAAAAATAAATATTATCGTCTATATTCACAGTGGAATACCATACAGCTCTAGAATATTCCTATATGAATTTCTAACTTGATATTCACTTCTGGGTCAACCCGATATTCGATTTATATTGAAATCCCTTTTAAAAATATAAATAATTCCTTTATAAATTATAAAGGAATTCCACAACGACTTTTCTAAAATTTGATTTGGACGTAAATCAAAATCTATACGATGAAATCCCGATTTTTCTCTTCCACTAGAAAGATATACTCCACCAGCTCTACACGTTTCTTGTTTCACAGAAATCCAGCTTAAAATGAATCCTGTACATTCAGTTGTAGTTCAAATCGCCAATTTACGAACTACAGCGCCATTTCAAGCTCGATTTTAATTATAATATAATTCTACGTTCAAACCGACGTCGATTGAATATATTCATCAATATACTTAAACTCTAAGCTGAATTAAATATTAAGGATGACCCAGTTCACATTATATTGTCAATTCACTATATTCTGGTTATTTCTGAATTAAATATATTATTCTATTATTTAATTTAATTAAATATTCACTATAATTTAATTAACGATGATTTATTTCCCTAAACCACTATTAATATAATTAAATAAATTAATTATAATACCCCTAACAATGCGGGTCATTACATTCTTCCCCACTTAAAATAATTTCGTCCTCAAAATTGCTAAGTTAGAGGACGACCCTATCTATTTGGTAAAAGCTTATCGGTTTACCCCTTATCTCTTGTTTCTCTGAACCAATTAATATCGACTAAAATATTAATTCCTTCCTACTAACTAAAATTTTCAAAAATTCTGAAAATTTTCTAACACTTTAAATTTTCGGAAAATTTCGCCATAACCTCCTTTGTACAGCCCTATCGGTAAAACTCCAACTCGCCTCTCTAGGCCTTCTCTAACCCAAAAGAAAATCAAACAGCCAAGCGGCTTGCCAATTCGGCTCATAAATCTCATGCTTATATCAAATATAAACTTGTACCTTTTTGTCGGGCATATTAACTTTATCACTTTCACCTGTTATCAATCCAACATATACCCAAGGTCATCTCAACCAATTTCCAATCTGTTTTTATCCACAAATCCAACCATTCGCTTATACCTAAGTTGAATTCAATTTCAAACTCAAGCATTATTCTTGATTTCAAATCCTTAACTCACCAATCCAATATAATTTTAGATTATCTCTAATCAAGTCTAATTCCACTTAACATCAATCCATTTCAAATGATTTTTACTTACTGGCTTTTAATTCAATCTCAATTCTACTGGATTTTACAAATTTTACTTTAATTTGTTTAAATTCAAACAACCTTTTCTTCCTGGAAGTTTTTAAACAGTTTACCTCTTTCAAAAAAAATCAAATTTTCCTTTTTGAAATTCAACACAACTTGTTTTCCCAAAACAAATTCAAAACAAAATCCTTGGTAGTAATCCGTCACTTACATACTCAAAAATGAACACCGATGATGTCATGATCAACATCGGAATCTATTTTCCAGCTACCGAAGTGAATTCAATACTATAGCACTTTCAAAACCCATTTTTAAACATTTCCACCTTGAAATCAATTCCAAATATCCTTTTACAATGTTGTAAACAAATTTAAAATCTCCCAGGATCTTAAAATTCACATATATTAAATCCAGATTCATTTACAAACACCTTTCCCATTTCTGGGATTTTAAATTCCAATTCTGATCTAAATTCAGATTTTATTCATTTCAATTTCATATAATTCACTTGTATAAATTCTGATTGGTTATATATAACCATTTCACATTTTATATTCTTATCTGATTATAATTTCTACCAACACATCCTATATATGATGATATATCACATATCCATACTGTGTCGGTCCATCGTATTCAAGTGTTTATTTACTCCTACCGATACAGTGGATCAAACTGATCGACCAGAACTCATAAACAACCCAGCCAACGAATCTCCACAATATAAAACCATTTTTATATCAAATACAAATACACACTCGTATATATACACTCAAACTCAATCTAGGGTATTACTAACCCTATCTCTACCGAGTCACGCCACAGAGCCAAGTAATTCTTAACTTAAGCTCTGATACCAACTGTAACGACCCGGATTTTTAGTGACTTTGGTTATTGACATAAACCCGATGTCGATAACCAAAACATCGAAAAATCCCGGTAATTAATGAAAGAAATTAGAGGGTGAGAATAGATAAGATAGAAACTTAGAATAGAAGAAGAAGAAAAAGAAGAACACAACATCAGAGTAACACGATCCTCACAGCGGAACGAATAACATATAATAGATAACATAACTTTGAAATATAACAGTTATGTATACAATAGCACTTATCAGAGTACAGTACTTACAACACAACGGAAATAAACAATAGCTATATGATCTTGAAGCCTCCTGCTCCAAGCTCTCCAAGTATATCTGCAAAATCCTGACTACTTGACTGCCCGTACAAATTTAGGCACCCAAGAGTTTAGGGAAAACAACAAAGTAAACTCCGGGTCAGTCATGGGACTGGTATGAGTAAAAAAATTTAAAAACAGTTGAACAAGTAAACGATATCTCATAAGACCATGCCGTATAATGGAACGGGTTTTTCCCTTATGAGAATCCAAAATATCTTTATATCAAAAACCTTTTGATATTATAATAATGTCTATCAACCACAATATAATAATCATCTAGCAGAAACGATTTCATCTCACGTTCTACATATATAGTACACGATCAAAACCGCAAGCACGTATTGGGTAATGGATTTCCAACTATGACAAGGTATGGAACCACCTTCTGATCAGTGTACTCTAGGAACGATACACTGGAGTTCAACAAGAACATCTTGTAACTCAGCCACACATGACCGACCACTCATTTTGCTTGAGTGTATCGAATGTATATCACCAACGGTTGGGATCAGCAACCGTTCCCATATATATGGGACAACATTGATAGATTAAAGAAGCAAATGAATATTCTCTAGATTGGTGATTATACACCCTACTTCGGTGCGACCGACTTAGCCATGTTGCCTGCCCGATTTCTGTCATTTACCGGTTGATGAGGCTAGAAGCTACGCTTCATCATCACATCAGATTCACTTCGAATGCCACATTGTCAGATCCATCGAAAATCACTAATTTACGTCTACAACAGTACATTACGTGTTAGCTAAAGAAGTCTCCTTCTCCGCTTCCACTCTTGGTACGGTTGAAGAAATCAAAGTACGTAACCTTTCTGGAAATACTCTGTCAGACATTCATCCACACAAGTCATCCTCATTCACTTGGAATGTCACATCGTCATACCCGCCAAATCACAAATTGATTTATCCAAAAATAACACGGGTATACAGCTTAGAGAAACGAATTCCTCCGCCACCAAACGTGAATACGTTTGAACAGATCAACTTACGCGATCCATTGGATATACTCTGTCAGACCTTCGTCCATACAACTTGTCCTGGGACTGGACAAACCGAAGGCACTATTCCGTATATCCATCTTAGTCACTGTTATCTAAGACTTATACAACAGCCCTTGCATTTTACTCCGTCTTCAATTATCTTTGGCTTATATGATTCGCGACGCTTATGCCAATACAGAGTGGTTCTTTGGATAATAATCCAACCGGTCTCTCCATATTAACAACGTTAAAATGGTCAAAACTTCGATAGTCTGTGATTTAACTATCAAAGAAAAACAGGTGTGCAAACAACGATATTATTTCCAGATGGAAATTATATCAATCAATCATCAATCATTATTAACTCTTAAATTTATCTTATCATTAATTTATTCCTTTCCTTATAAATAAACATTCCATTTTCTAATTCATATTTCAATTTTCAATCTTTGATTTCATTCTGATTTTGATTTGGAAAACATTTCCAAATACTCCTTTATTTGGATTTAAATGGATGTTTAAATCCACATCGCGATGGCGACCCAAACCACTATACTCATTAACTAATTCCACTTAACCTCTTTCACTTTCGAACCTTAACCATCTCTAAGTTAAAAACAAAGTCAATCAAGTTGGGGTATAATTACCTCTCATACCTTAACTGAACAACATCTTTAACCACGAAATAAGATAAGTTCCCCTTCCTAAATCTTTAACACTTCCTTACGTAATTCTCTTTTCTTTCGAATAACTATATACGATTAACTCCTATAACTCTACTTGATTAACTCCTTTCAAATAACTAGATTTGATAACTCCTATTTGATTTACTCTATTCACTTAACTCCTGTCGAATAAACTATGTTTGATAACTCCTCTAACTCTATTCGAATAAAATGTATTCGATTAACTCCTCTAACTCTATTCGAATAAACCATATTCGATTAACTCCTCTAACTCTATTCGAATAAACCATATTCGATTAACTCCTCTAACTCTATTCGAATAAACCATATTCGATAACTACTTTCAAATCACTAGATTTGATAACTCCTTTCGAATAACCAGTATTCGATTAACTCACTTCGAATAAATAATATTCGATAACTCTTCTCAAATGAACAATATTCAATTCCTCCACTTGAATAAACTATATTCGATTACTCTTCTCTCGAATACACTATATTCGATAATTCTACTTCGAATACGTGATATTCGATAACTCTACTTTATTAATTCTATTTGAATAACTCAACTGGTCAACTCTAACTCCAACTGGTTAACTTTAACTGATTAACTCTGACTGATTAACTCTAACTGATTAACTCTACCTGAACTGGTTAACTCTAACTGAACTGGTTAACTCTACTGAACTGGTTAACTCTAACTGAACTGATTAACTCTACTGAACTGGTTAACTCTACTGAACTGTTACTCTAACTGAACTGGTTAACTCTATTGAACTGGTTAACTCTACTGAACTGGTTAACTCTACTGAACTGGTTAACTCTAACTGAACTGGTTAACTCTACTGAACTGGTTAACTCTAACACGAATAACTAATATTCGCTTTATAAAGATTTCCTTTTGACAACGTTTATTCATTTTTAAAGATTTACTTTTTAGTAACGGTTCTTCACTTTAAAAATGATTTTCCCTTTTCAATTTGTCTATATTTATTTCATATAAATATTTCCTTTATAACTTTATTTATTTCCTAAATAAATATTTCCTTTTAACTCTTCATTTATTTTAACAAGTATTTCCTTTATATTTTGTTTCCACAAATATTTCTCTTATATTTGGTTTTCACATTTATTCTTTAAAATATTCTAACTCCTTAAATTTCCGGAAAAAATCGCCATAACCTCCTTTGTATCGGGAGCATCGGGAAAATCCCCAAACCCGCCACACAAGCCTTTCCATTCAAAAAGAAAATGTTTTGAAATTATTTTATTTTCTAAATATCTCCTATTTATAAATATTCCAATTTATAGATATTTCTTATTTATAAATATTCCAGTTTATAAATATTCTGTTTTCAGTATCACTTTGAAAATCTCCTTTTCCCATTCCGATATTTTATGGTACTTAACACATCAAATCACGATGACCAATCTCACTCAAACACATATAATCAACCACAGATTATAACTACATCATATATCACAATATATGAAAAAACAATAAAAATAACTATTGAGGAATCCTATCGGATTCCTCCAACCTGTTTTCCTGCATCCACAGATGTTACACAATACGATTATCATCACTTTCAATTCAATATAAATTATTCTGATAGCAGAATCAATATATAAATATTTAAAGGTTTATATATATATATATATAATTTCCACTAACTGACTAGCAGTTCAATCAATCAACCAACACACAACAATCAACAGATGATTAACAGTTATAAAAATACGTTATAAAAATATAACTGGTCAGAGTTGGTGAGTTTTACTCACTTTGGCAGTTCATCGTTAAAGAACGATAAACTGTTGCTTGATTCAGACCGACAATTTATTTCACTATAAATTGTAACGAGCTCTGATGGACTTCCAGTCAGTCTCATTGTGTTGCTCCCGTCCATACGATCCCAACGCAACTTATGGTTCGTGATTCTGATTTCATATGAATAAGTTATGATTTTTATAATATATATACACATTTATTTGAATTTAACTTAATCAATTAAAAGTCGGGCCTCACCCAAATCCTTTCCCGGCCCAAACCATCCCATACGTTTAAACCCGCACCCCTTTTACTGTCTTCCCCAAAACGAAGAACTCCAGACAAACACAGGCCATTTTTGTTTTCTTCGATCTCTCCTTACTCCCTCCATCATCCATGATTCTCCCAACCGACAACTCCTGCGTTCACATCCACTCATGAGCATCCTTCCCATGCCAACATCGAAGAACTCGAAGCTGCTGATAGAAAACCGTCGTCGACTGGCTTCGTGCCATCATCGACACCAAAGTGTATCGGAACCCACCAATCTCTCACAGTAGGTGTTAAACGATGCCAGGAAACCGAATCTGAACTCCATCTCTTCCATCTCGCCTTCAGTCTCCTGCTATCCTTAACCCTAGGCTCCCGCTATTCATTTTCCAGCGGCAGAGAACATGTCGAGTTCAGCAAAATGTACATTGGTTTATAGAGGAGCTTGTAGAGAATCCAATTATACATATATTATTATTTCTAGAATTTTTAGAATTTGTTTTGATTTATTTTTCTCACGAGATCTTTGCTGTGAAGTGGAACTCATGTCGGCGGAATTTATTTGACCTAGGAAAAACTGAAATTAGGTTTAAGGGGTTAAGGGGGTATTATATAGGAAGAATTTTAGTATATTCCTAGTATATTTCGTTTGCCCACTCGTATTGAACGTCTTTTTTAATTCCCACGATCACACATGATATCGAAAAATCACGAAAATGGACATGCAGCTACAGCTTGACATTACGGTCCCAACGAAACAGGTTTCGTCAAATTCCGACTCCATTTGCTCACATAGTGTATTTTTAACCATCGAAATACTGACTGTTTTTCACTCTAAAAATCCGTATGACCACACAGTGACTCTAAAAATCACGAAACTGGAAATCTAACAACTATTTGACATTGCGGATCCAACAAAATTAGTTTCGTCGAATTCCGAGTTCGTTTGCAAAAGTGGCTATTTTTAAAGCTCTGGATGACCCATTTAAATATATAAATATATTTAAATATAATTAAATTAAATATTTAAAAATAAATATTATCGTCTATATTCACAGTGGAATATCATACATCTCTAGAATATTCCTATATGAATTTCTAACTTGATATTCACTTCTGGGTCAACCCGATATTCGATTTATATTGAAATCCCTTTTAAAAATATAAATAATTCCTTTATAAATTATAAAGGAATTCCACGACTTTTCTAAAATTTGATTTGGACGTAAATCAAAATCTACACGATGAAATCCCGATTTTTCTCTTCCACTAGAAAGATATACTCCACCAGCTCCACACGTTTCTTGTTTCACAGAAATCCGGCTTAAAACGAATCCTGTACATTCAGTTGAAGTTCAAATCACCAATTTACGAACTGCAGCGCCATTTCAAGCTCGATTTTAATTATAATATAATTCTACGTTCAAACCGACGTCGATTGAATATATTCGTCAATATACTTCAACTCTAAGCTGAATTAAATATTAAGGATGAGCCAGTTCACATTATATTGTCAATTCACTATATTCTGGTTATTTCTGAATTAAATATATTATTCTATTATTTAATTTAATTAAATATTCACTATAATTTAATTAACGACGATTTATTTCCCTAAACCACTATTAATATAATTAAATAAATTAATTATAATACCCCTGACAATGCGGGTCATTACAATTTTTTTGTGCGTGGGCTATGTAGGATGCGATTTTTCTGTTGCGTGGTCCCCAAATTTCACCTAATTCACTCACAATAAATTCCGTCAAACTTGGCCTTCATTTGGATTTTTTTTTTGCTTGGATTTTTGGACTTCTTGAAGCTCTCAAGCACAATTAATGACCGTCATCTCCTTCTCCATGACTATTGGACATAGCTTGGACCATTAAAACGTTGCACAAGCGTTTTCCATCAACATTTGGACATTCACAAGGACATTTACACTGCTTTTGGACTACTTCAAATATACCTCGGATTTCTTGGACATTGTTGACCAAGTAAACACATTTTTTCACTCAACAAAGAAGAAGAAAAGCATTCCAGTCAAAGTTTAAAATTAACAATTATTTTGTTTTCTATTATAACACTTTGAGCGCAAATATTGCTCCAAACTTGTACAACTTAATAATTGATAAATATATGATGAATGATTACTATGAAGTGGACGTAGGCGTTAGTGTCGAACGAATATAAAAAGCTGTATTCTCTTGCATTACTTTATTTTGGATTTGGATTATTGTTTTGCTAACACACATACATTTGAGCATTGGCGTGTGTTGAATCCACGACAATTCCCCACGTCAACAATTACTCTTTCTGTTTATTTTTAAATTGTTTTTTTCTCGTCCTCTCAAATGAAGAAGTGATCATGAAGTACTCTAATATAGTGGAACAACCATTGCCACACCAGTCAATTGAAATGTAGCAATATGCGTTTCTTGTTCAAAAAAAATGGGATGTGATATTGGTTTCTAATCATCGAGGATAATGTTTAGAGGAATCCTGGCAGATTCAGGGTTGAATATTTAGTTTTTAATATTCAATCTTGAATATGCACGGTGTAATCCAGTAGTTGGACGCTTATTTAAAAGGTGTTCAATTGCTAGATGCTTATTAAATAAGTGTCCATCCATTGTTCGGTTATGTGATAAGTACATATGGCTGAGTGCATATATAACCTGCGTTCAGGCCTCACACTCCATAGTTCACAAATTTTTGTTTAGATTTTTCTTTTAAATCGAAAACAGTTAAAATACCTCCACTCTTGGCCAAAATTGAAAGATGTACTATGTGATTACAAACAAAGAAGATAGCTGGTCTAGTTCACACTGGTTTTGCTTTTGAGATGATGACATATGACTTAAGGATTTCCCATGAGTTATCTCAGGGTTATATGCATCATATCTTCATAGCTTTGGATATAGTTGAGGTGTAATCCTGAACAATAAATAATTATTGTTGTATAAAATAACTATTTAGTACATATCATATGCTAATTAAAGTTAGGTTATGTATAACTTATATTAATCACGAATAATTGTTAATTTGTTAGTCTCGGTACGTCAATTGTTATGGCAGTTGGTCGATGCGTATAGACAATATTATGATAGACTTCCTCAGAATTTAGTAAATAGGCTGCAGACTAATTCTTTTGCATTATTCTCACATAATCGACTCCCTCGGTCATTTGATCGTTCACTTATATCTTCCCTAGTATAGAGGTGGTGGCCTACGACACACATTTTCCGGATTATGGGCTCAGTATTATCCTCGTTGATTTTTATATGCTTATTGCAATTGAGATAGGAGATCTAGATAGATCGCAATTCTATTTGATAATACTTATGAGAGTACTAGTATATATAATGTACATTAACCACATTTCAAGGAGGGTCGTGTTTCTTCTAACGTTTTACCTTTATATATCTACAAGAATATATTATAGCTCATATGAGTACCGATGCTATGAGTGATGCTGTGTATAGGGCTTTTAACTTATATCTATTTATTTTGACATTCTTTTTGAACCAAAAGAGTATCATTTGACTATGGTATCTTGCAGCGACAGCTGATTTAGATCATCTACTTACTACAAACTAAGAGGTCATCTATTCTACAATGTTATACATGGTGCTTGATTCTTATGCTCGGAGAGAATTGAGGTAGATGCTTGGGTTTTGGTATGTGTTGTCATGCTAGTACTATGAGTACACAACAAATATGCATCCCTACATTGTTCACCTTACTTGTCATGCAACAAAGACATATTTTCCACGTATGAAACTATGTGAGCGCCTTCAGTTGGTTGTTCGTGAGACTATAGGGGTTAGACATGATTTGTGTGTAGGGGAAATATTTTACGGGCATTATGGGATTCATAATATATTATCTTGACACAGACTCGTCAGTTATAGGACGACCATCCCCTCTCTATTGCATACACCTCGTGTTACCAGAGGATTAATTTACATACACTAGCTTATTTACCCGTCTAGTTTCGAAGAGAGATATTTATGTTAGACCATTAAAGAGATGCGTGTATTTGGACATTCATTACCTTGTGATGACATGTTCAGAAGATATCAAACTATTGGATTACAGTGTATAGAGGGCCATAGATGGGTTGGATGGGAGATGTGTAGTTAATGCACCATTATAAACCCAATATATCATATGGCGATTTCTACCACTATGATTCTCCCAAATAGGCTCAAAAATAGTTTTTCACTTTAAGCCTCACTATATCCCACTATTCGCTACATATCTTGTTATTTCCGCTATATCTTGTTCAAAAAATTGAATTGAAACATGATATTTATAAATTATAAAAATTATTTTTGATTGAATTTTTGAAGTATTTTTTTGGAAACAAAAATACCCTAACATTCTACTAAATTAATTATAAAATAAAAGCTTAAGTTTATTTGCATATGTTTACACAAATATTTTCTTAAAATTAAGAATGCACTAATTATAATTATATTAAATGCTAATAATTATCATTTATATATTTATAAAAACGTTGAGCATGAGTTATATATGTTATTTTAGGATCATCCGTTATATCTGCGTCATTTCCTTGCTTTATCTCTGCTATGACTTTTTGCACCTTAACTGCATTGAATCCACTGAGCACTTCAATTGTTCAAGGGTGGATACTTCAACTTAGTAGTGGATGGAGATTTCGAAGCATATTGGGTTAGAGTTGCTCCTTGATGCTACATATTACCAAATTACACGAGGAGCGAACTCCGATCATGTGCGTCCAAATTTAATTAATGGTAGAGTTCATGCATCTCCATTTTCTATTGATCCCACTTTATCATGGTACTCACAACATCCTATGGATTTTTTCCTTGATGGAAGTTTTAGAGTACACAATATTAGTAGTACCCTTAGTGCAGAGCCAATAGTATATCCACCTGATCAGGAAATTGCTAAATCCCCATGTTAATCCTCATGTTTACAAAGATTTTACGCTTTGGATTTGAATGCTGGAATAACTCAGGAATCGAGTATGGATGATTATATGAAGTCATGAATAACTGGATTCATTGGAATATCGTTTTGGAACAAGTTGAATTGGAACCCAAAATTTGGCTAAGCACAAGATTAGTATGAATTTGAAGCAAAGGAATTTGTCTCAAAAATCTAAATCTGAGACACAAGATTTCATAATTCAAACACTTGATTAGAACTTTGTCAATAACTCAAGATCATAAAATCAAACGGTAATGACCCAAATTTATAGTCAATTTAAAATGTGAATTTTTAATTGATTTTAATGGATTTTAAATATTTAAAACGCTTTATTTTGAGAATTAATGACTTATAATTTATTTAAAAACGAAGTTTAAACGTATAAGTTTATATTAATTATAAAACGAACTCGTAACATCGTGGTAGATCAAAAAATTAGTTTTGAGTTTCAATTGAATATACAGAATTCGATATAAGTCGGATTTTTGTAAAACAAGAAACGTTATCATATATTGAATTTTTCTAACAAAAGTGAAAATTTGAGATTTCATGTTATAAATTGTAAATTATGACCAAATTAAAATTTCAAATAGTCGCTATGGAATCGTTTATAAATTATAACGATTTATTAGATAAAATAAAAGGATTTATTATGAAATTGAATATTAATTTGACTTGAATTTTGAAAATATCATGTTATAAACCCAGAGTATGTTTATTTTGGATCTGTATAATATTTTATTTGGATATATATGATAATATTAATTTTTAACTATTAAATTTAATTGTTTTTGAATTTATTTATATTTTATTGGTTTTATTTAATCCTTAAAAATAGGTATTTTTCAAACGATATCCGTTTTCGACGAAACCAATTTTATCAGATCCATAACGTCAAATTATTGCTAGGTTTTAATTGTCAAGTCAATAGGAATTCGTATGTAAGCATGGTAAAAATAATGCATATTGAAATTCAGTTAGAATTCAATAAAAGCTAGAATTAAGGCCATTTTTCAGACGGTCTCCAAACTCGACGAGACCAGGCTTATTAGAACCGTATTTGTGAAACATAGCAAGATTTGAAATTTCGTAGTTGTTGGAGTTAATATGTGGTCGTGGCAAATTAAAACGCACGTTGAAGTTCAATATTTAACGTTATATTGACTTGTATTTTAATTTTGAGAACATCTAATTAAAACGATCGAATTGGCTTCCGAAACCTATTCCATTGTGTCCGAAATATGGGTATTTGGCTAGGGACGTCAATCATTGGAGTTTTTTTGAAGTTCGGAACGTTAAACTTCGAATTTAAGAAATAATAGAATTAAGTAATATTATAATTTGGGTATAAATACCCAAACTAAACCCTAATTTCATTACACGGTCGTCGCCACCATTCTTGAATGGGCAGAAATGTCCAATTCTAATCCCTTAATCTCTACTAATATAATTCAAATTAGATGAGGGTTTCAAAAAGAAAGTTGTGGAGATTTTCACGAGCTTTAATTCTATACAATGGTGAACATTTTTCGTGTAATAATTTGGGAGAATCATGCACTCAAAGGCAACAGGTTTGGAGCGGGTTTCGGGGATCAAGGTGCGTGCGAATTGGCCACCATGGCCAGCGTTGTAAGAGTGGAGCAAGGCCTACGGCGTGGAGGTGTTTGATCATCTCCTAGAGGTGGCGTTGGTGGTGCGATTTTAGGTAGAGGGGCATGGGTTTTTAAATTCTTCATGAACCTAGGAATGACGAGGAAGGAGAAGAGATTAAGGGAGGAGGTAGTTAATTAAGTAATTAATTATTCTAATTAAATTTAATAAAGTAATTAAAGGGTTAAACCCGTATAACTTTTCCAAACGACAACAGAATAGAGCAAAATAACTTGCGTTGGAACCGCGACAACGAGAGCTTTGCAATGAAGCTGACTGGAAGGAATTTGGAGCTCGTAGGAAATTTTGATTAAATTAAATGCACAGTTTAATTTAATTAAAACAATTGTTTTATAACGATTTCAAACCGACCACTGTGAGAACTCTCACTCAACTGATTTATATAATTATTATATTCTTAATTGAATATATATTGATTGCAATGTTTGTTTTGCAGTTGATGGATGATGTTCATAGTTTTACTGTTATTATTATTAAACTGTGAATAAAAGCATTGACGATGGAAACACTTATATTATTATCATTTATTGATGGATGATAGTTGATATGGATGTTACTGATGTGTGAAATCCAATGATATGTGAAACCATATAAACCGAATTATATGGTAATTGGTTGGATCTCATTCCAATTTGGAATTGAATGTGAATATTTTATTAATAAAATATTCGATGAAAATGAAATTTGAATTTTAAACTCAAATTAGTTTAGAAAGACCATTTAAATGACTACGAATAAATTTCGTAAAAGATATAATTTGATTTGAATTAATTTTCAATTATAAAATCATGTTTTCAGATTTATTTTGAAATGAATTAGTAATTTCAAAATGTGAATTTGAGTTAGGTATATAAACAATGTTTTTAACTCGAACGTATTCTTTCGTTGATCTTATTTATTTTTATAACTAAATTCGAAAAAAATGGATTTCAAAATATTATATTTCGAAAATATTATTATTTTAATATTATAATAATATTGAATATTCATTTTTGGTTTAAAATTGAATTTGAGCTTGAAATCATTTTAAACGAGTTTATAAACGTTTATAAAATATGTTTAAATGGAATCGACAAATTTTATTATATATAATAAAATGGTTTGAATAGGACGTGTCGCGCAACGACCGTCCGCGAATTTTGACCACTAACTTCAAATGGACGTATCAGGAGATCCGACCATCAGATTCTCTCGAAACAAAAAACGTTTGGTTTGGAATAAAAAGAGCTTTCCAATGATATGGAAAGATTGAAAATCTAATGGTTAGATTTTGAAATAAGTTCAAATTAAATTTGAATAAAAATAGCGATAATGCTGTAAATGACCTGAAATTGGTTTTTAATAAATCGAGCTATTTTTAAATTATTAAAAATAGGGAAAAATTATGATAAATTATAATAAATGATTTGGTTTAACTATATTTAGTTCTGGATACTAAAAAGCTATCTTTTGAAAATTAGCTAATTTGACAAAAGCGATTAAAACGGTTTGATGTTAATAAATACTTAACCAAGATAAGTTTTTCTAATGAATGGATATTGGATTTGAATTGAAATAATCTTCAAATATTTCAATATTCAATTCCATAATTATACGGAAAGTGTTTTGAGGAATTTGGAAGATAGAGCTATCGTTATTCCTTATAAGGTATCTGTTGGTTTCAAAATTTGATATTGAATATAAGTCGATATGATTTCTATTTAATGCCTTATATTTGATATCAAATTGGATTTTGGGTTAGTCGTGAATGGTGTCTTCAATAACACTGTTCTTTAACCCAGTTGTAAATAAAGTTTATGGAATAAATCTTTTAATTAAGATTTAATGGAATTTTCCAAAGTTGAGTTTCCAATTAATGAATTAAATTGGAACTGAATGGAAATAGGTTAGTGATAATCGATATGAACCTCCATGGAGGAAGACCTTTACTATTTAAAGAATTTAAAAGGCTTTGCCGTTATTCTGCTGATAGTATTAGTCTGATACGGAAATTTATGTCGATTGTGAACTGATATGATTTCCGTGACGATCCCATTTTTAATAAAGATTTGATTTTGGGTTTATTGTGAACAATGTTTCAAATGACATTTGTTCTTTAACTTAGTCGAGGAGAAGATGATTTCTCAAGTTTGAATGTTAATAAATCTTTCAATTAAAATTTGATTGGATGAAATGGACATTAAAACCAACTTAGAGTTTTAATAAATCTTTCAACAAAGATTTGAACGAAGGAGATGGAGATTAAAATCATGCTAGAGTTTTAAATAATATTTAATTAGATTTAAAATGAAATGACAGAAGGTAATTAAATTGACCAAAAATGATGTGCGTTAGATGTAGAGTACCACCATTTTTGCTCCATAGGTGATAAGTAGGATGGGAATGAGGTAACAATACGAGAGATTACCTTTTTTGTAAGTCTTGATAATCCCGATAAGGTTTATAAACTTTGATTTGAGTTAAGTTTGTGAGAAGAGATTATATAATCTTTTGAAATGATTTTCAAGGCAAGATTTAAACAAGAAGTTTAATGATGAAAATCTCTGATAAGATTTACGGGAGTAATTCCCAACGTAATGAATATTTGAATAAAAGAATATGCTGAATTGGAATGAGGAATATGATATGTTTATATATAACTTGATTTTGTAGGATCTAAATTAACCCTAGAGGGGGGGGGGTGAATATGGTTTATCATAGATTTCACAGAGTAATTAAATAATAACAGCACATATAATAATCAGAATAAATGCGAAAAATAAATAACACACAGATATACCCAGTTTCGGCAAAACCCTGCCTACTGCTGCATTCCCCAAGGTTTCTACTAGGAGTTAAAACAATCTCTACGCTTACAATCCCTTGTAAACTAGCGACACTCGCTCCCAACTGTTCTTAACCCTACGCTCAAAACCCTGCACTGGTTTCTATCCCCAAAACTAGATTTCCCCAAATTACAAATCCCGTAATTTTTCTCCCCAGTTTTACAGACAAATTAGAAAACTACTAGATTTTTTAGAGACTCTAGAAACTGGTTGATGGCTTAAAAAATGAAAAACAATTCAAAATAAAACAAAACAAAACCCCTTGATTTAAAACTCTAGAGATTGAAGTAAGGGTTATCCCCTTTACTTGAAAATTTGGCCGGTCCTTGTTTTTATTTCCAAGCCATTCTCTTTCTTCTTGAAAAATGGCGGCGGCTACTAGGGTTTTCAGAAATCGTCCCTAAATCGATTCAATGCTTGATGAATGAGTTAATTTCTGAAGCTCGAGACTTTTTGGCTTCAATCTCTGGCGGCTTGAATCACCAATTGCTATCTCCGTTGCTTTATGCTTTAACTCGATCCAAGTGATTTTCTGGTATGATTTTTCTCTTTGATTTTCTCTTTAATTTGTTTGAACTTGGATGGTTTAAGGCCGATGACGATGTGGTGTATATATAGGATTTAGAATCCGAAGTTTGCTCTGATTTCGTTAATAGATTTGGTCTACGATTGTTGCGTGAATTTTTAGGGCTTTTGAAAACTTTGGCTACTCTGGAGATTTCTTCAACTAGTTCTGGATTGAATTGGTCTTTCTTATATAATATCGATTTAAAAATGTCGTGTATATATATTTTTCTAGAAACAATTATTTGCATGTAAAAACCCTAACTTTGAATTTGTGGCTTGACTTCTTTAATATTGCTCCTTTTTTTTAAAAAAAAAAACTGATACAAACAATTACTGTCTTGATCTTCCTTTGAACAGAACAGCACTTGAACTTGCCATATATGAAAATCTTTTCTTTGATTGTTCCCTTGTGTTGATTTGAATCGATTTAGCTTTACCATTTTAACTTGTGAGAGAATTTCACAAATCCAGTGACCAAAAAATAACTTGCCAAACTTAAAAAAGGCAATGATCTGTTTTCATGATTTATCACCTAGGTTCATAGTATTTTGCTGTGTTGAGTATTTGTGTTGAACCTGTTGACAACTTAAACCATGCTCCATTTATGTTGTTCTAAATGCTTTGACCATCTTTGAACTACTTTTACTCTTGAATGTTTTCCTTGCTTCATGTGTTATAGCTACACCACTGTGTTCTGATTTGTCGAGAACTTCAACCTGACTTGCATTGTGCATACAACCACTTTGAACTGTCTTCATCTTGGTCATGAATTTTAACTTGTTTGACTTTGATTGGTCTCCTCTATATACAGTATTGCACCATGTATATACATACACACACACACACACACACACACACACATATATATATATATATATATATATATATATATATATTTGCAACTGAAATGTAACCATGTATTTGTTCCATCAATGTTGACTTGAACATTGTCTAGTACTCTAGTCTTTGTTCCTGTTTCACCTTGCTGCACTATGAATTTTAAACTACTTCTCCATGCACACATCAAGTGCATCTATCATATGTGTTTGCCTATGCATCTTCACATATGCGCTGTTTTGGCCATTTGTATCTGCTATGTGATATTCACCACTGTATATCATTTCTATCCTGCTTTTCACTTGTGGTAGTTATGCCTTGACCAAACTGAAGTTGTCCCTTGTGTCGTAGTTGATACTCTCATTACTTTGTGATGCATTTGTGCTTGAACCATATTCATGCTTGTACACATCCACCAGATATGTAGTACTCGACCACTCTATTTCACTTGTGCCTTGTTATGCCTGCTTGTATTTGAAGTTGCATACTTGTATATTTGCTGAATTATGTTCAATTTCTCGTGACATTGTTTTTCTGACTTGCATTTTCATCTCTGTACTGACTTGAGCTTAGCTCCATGCATAACCATGCACTTGAAACATTATTGCTGCATCATTCAGACATGTGCCCGATCACTTTAGCTTTGTATGTTTTATTTGCACTTTGGCTAGACCATGCCATGTATATTTGTGCTCGACTACACAAGCTTGCTGTTGACTTTATATTGAGTTGTTTTCATGTGTGCACTGAGTCAAGATGGTCCACGTGGCTACTCCTCAGTCGCACGCTGATTTTTGATTGGCGAGGTAGTGCACACGTGTATATTTATACACGTGTGTACATGCAGCCATCAGACAATTTTTCCTGTCCCTGCATATCAGACCAAATCTAGAAAAATGATGAGAAACACACCTTAATTCTGAGGCAAATAAAATTTAAAAATAAATTTTTATTTGCTTGTATTTAATTTTATTTTTGTTGCAGTCTACTGTGTGTGTTTTTCTATTTGTGACAGGTATGAAGATAGGACTGACTGAAAGCTGTGAAGACAGAAGACTGAAGATGACAGAGAAAAATATATAAGAATATCTGTATATGAGTGAGTCTGTAAACTGAATGTAGTGTATATGAAAATGTACTGAGTGATGAATGAACTGTAGTGAGGAGTTGTGAGAGAATTGTACTGATTATATGTAATAAACAAATTTGATTGAAATAAAATATTATTTTATTGTTGTCAAACAACTTGTCTATCGTATTCAGTTTATTTACAAGTACAAATTCCTGTGAAGTGATTAAATAGTGGAGTTATAAATAGTTGTACTGGTTGAGTGTTTGAAATATAATATTCAATTTAAATAAAATGTTGTATGAATATATGAAAGTCTGTACAGTCGTATTCTATTTAAATATAAATATTATATTCCTGTCTGTGATGTATATATAAAACAATACAGTGACAAACACATTTAAAATAATATTTATTTGGTTGTTATCATCAAACAAAAATCATATAATTGTGTATACAACTACGTCATATACAACAATCTCCCCCTTTTGATGATGACAAACAAATAAAAGATTTAGAGCACAATAAATGTGTTTGACAGTGAATATTGAATTCCCCCTATTTATTAGCTCCCCCTACAACTGAACTCCCCCTATATATGTGGAAAATATGAATAATGAAATCCAATTGACCATTCTTCCTCTAGATATTTAATTTCCAATTTTAAAATATTCTTGAATTAAATACTCACTAATCAAAATCTTGACCATTCTCCCCCTTTTGTTATCATCCAAAGGATAATAGAAATCGAAACAGTGATGAATATAGACCATAAATACAAATTCAAATTAAGAGAGAGAATATATATATCGCAAATCCCATTTAATCAAAAAAATCATAATAATCTTTAAATCAGAAGCAAATTTCACTTTCAGAATGAATAGATTTACGATGAATTTTATAGAATAAGGAGAGTTCAATAAAAATTGAATATTTGAATATGAATTTTGAAGATTTTAAATATGCTCAAAATGTGTTAAGCACTTGCTAACCATGCATAGCCCAAAGGTCTTTTAAATAGGGTTAGTAGTAACTTAACTTTATCCTCTTTAATAAGTTCCATCCATGCACAGCCCAAAGGTCTTTTAAGTGAGACTGGAAGCACATAGAGATTACGGTAATTCACCCACACATAACCGCGAGGACTTTTAAATGGGAGTGAATACCAAGGATAAATTATTTATTTATTTATTTTTATTTTATTGTTAATTCCAAGAATAATTAGAACTCCCTAAATTAAATAAAACCATGATGAATGACAGAAATATGGTAGATATAGAAGATGGCCGTGGAATAAGCTCTAATTCAAAGATATTATAAAATCTGTCCAATCATCATAAGATTTAAAATAACATCTCCTCTAGTTATGAATTATACCATAGTCACAACTCATCACAAATGTAACACCCCACCTCCGCCAGGGTCACTAACGAGTGATCGCACTAGCTTTGGAGGGGTGTTGTCTAGGTAAACATGCACAGAGATACCACAAGACATAACATAGATAAATAAATAAGTAAAGCAGCGGTAGAAATTTAAAAACCATAGTTAACCATTTCAAAACCAAAGTCAACTTACATCAAAATACTTTAGTCATCATTTTCCAACTACCACAAGTCTAGAAACATAAACTGAAAATAACATAAATTAAGCTATCCCCAAAATAGATGTGGTGAAGCCATAGCAAGCTCAAGTCCAAACCGTACGTGAGCTGTCAAGAAAGCAAGCCAAATGTCCAAGCTAAGCACTAGTGTTCCCTCCCTGAGAACCTGGGGGGGGAACGGAAGAAAAGAGGCGAAAGAAAAAGGGTCAGTCATAAAGACTGGTAAGTCCTACCTAATATTAGTATAAAAACTAATGATGTTAACTAGACATGAGAAACTGAGATGAAACATAAAGATGGTAACTAACTGGCATGATAAATAGATAACAAGGTAGATCAAGTGTGGCATCGCATATACAAGGTTTAGTTTTTACACCAATAGTACTAGTATTCTAACCCATGTCAAGTATAAACAAGAAATGATCCCTTGGCCCAATATCATGAGATGACCCAAGTCAAGGTCCAACTATACGATGTAGTTGATCGGCTCCCTATAAGCCTAACTCGTCGAGTGTCGGTGTCATACGGACCAATCACGGAATGTAGTCAACTGTGCTAGGTCCACCCTAGGGTGTATCAAGCCCTAAGGTGCCAACCACTGACACAAATCAAGCACGCACAGTCTAAACCTACTGATGCCCGTGTCTATTTTTTTCAACTTC
This sequence comes from Allium sativum, assembly GCA_030737875.1. NCBI lineage: Eukaryota > Viridiplantae > Streptophyta > Magnoliopsida > Asparagales > Amaryllidaceae > Allium > Allium sativum. The sequence goes on along the minus strand of CM060912.1, from coordinate 431,284,531 downwards.
GGACTATGTGCACGACCATAGCCCGCCTGAACCTACACTGGCGCACCTACTCAGCCGTCTTTCTGGTCGCTTACAATCAGCCCAGTAATCGTGCCCCACCCTAGCTTAGTCCCTAGGGTATCGTGATACATCTAAGAGGGTTACTGCTGAAAAGGACCACGTAACTAGGGTTTCTAACGGGTTAAGTGTGGTTAACCCTATCCAATCATGTATCAAGTTGGTTAAGTGTATCCAAGTGGTTCATGACTTAACCCTATCATGTGGCATTAATTAACTTAATGTGCCCAACCTCTCACATTAGACTTTGTTGTGGTTACTGGGTGTGCCGGGCGGGTCCGGGCAGCTTTACACCACAACCTAGTCTAACCTCGGGTTTTCAAGCGCGATATGACCAACTACTCACATTGGGTCCTATTGTTTGTAGCCACTGGATTTTCCAGGCAGTTCCGGGCAGATTTATGCTACAAACTCAACCCAACCTCGAGTTGGCCACTTTATGGTTTTCTACATGTCATGACCACATTCAAGTTTTCAAACATAATCAATTTTCATGTCACACTTCAAGTCATGTTTTTCATGTCATTTCAAGTTCGCCTAACTACCCATAACGTATTCCCATCGCATGTAAATTCGCATCAATACAATTAGATCAAGAAGGGGAACATAACAATATGACCAAGATGGGCATAAGGTGGTAAAGTTGGTTATAAGTTAAACATGATGATATTTGAGGCAAAGGTGTTCATCACAACTAGCATATAGGATTATTGGCCTCAAAACATGTATGACGTCAAACTTAGCAAATAGGGTGATAACATGGTAATAGTTGACGTAGAGTGATAAACTTGTGACTAGCATGTAGTTCAACATCATAGGCAAGTTAACATCAAGGTTATGAGGGGTTCTATGTTGCATTATGCATAATCCCAAATAAAGCTCATAGCTTTCTACCTAAAAATCAAGATGAACGGTACTAGGTTCATGATAGTTCCACAATCATAGATCAAAAGAGTCATGAATGGATCTATGCATACAATGATAGACCCAAGACAAGTATTACACAAAAATCCCATTTCAACTTGCTACATGTTCATATTAATTTCATAGTTTAAATCTAAGAGTAGAGTGGGGCTTACAAATCGTGGCTATGAGAACTAGAACAAGTTAGAGACGTTGTAGAAGCTCTAGGAATGATGTAGCACACTAGAAATCTCCAAACAATAATAATAAGCTCCACACAAAGCCTTGAGAAATAAGTAGCTCCTTTGATTTGATGGAGAAAGATTGCTCCTTTGCCTTAGATCAAGTTTAGAACTCTCAAGATGAAGATGGAGGCCATGATTAGGGAGCATTTTGGCAGCACTTAGTGGTTAGGATGATTTGTGGTGGTTTAGGCTAGGTCTTAGGGTGTTTTTATAGGAGTAGAGACAAGTTTAGGCCATAGGATTAACCCTAGTTTAGATCTGAACCATCAAATCTCGTCATGGCCAGCTGAACAGACCCAAAGGAGCAAGCAGGTGCACCAGGCCAACATGGTCCGACCAGGGAAGTTGACGCCCAGGTCGACACCCAGGTCGACTAGGCAGTCGACCTGGGGCTGGGGCAGGTCGACTCCCCAGTCGACCTGGGGCTGGGTGGGAAATTTTCCCGCCCAGTCTGTTTGGGGCTGAATTTGAATTTCGGGCTGAATTTTGAATTTTCTGAAATCTTCTATGGGCCATAACTTTGTCATACGGACTCCGATTTACGAAATTTCGGACTCGTTTTCAAGCAGAATTTCGAGACGAACGCAATGGCGTAACCCATTCCCATTGATTCTTAACTTATAATTTAATTCTGCCCTGATTTCTTGTTTTAACATGTTATAAAAATTCGGGTTGTTACATTCTCCCCACCTTAAAGGATTTCGTCCCCGAAATCTCCAAATTAGGAAGAACGTATCCTACCATCCATCATCCATCTACTCAAAACATCATCCACAAGTAATCATTGTCCTTAAAAGATTTCTACTGCTGTATGAATATATGCAAAAGTGTGTGTATATGCACCTATCTAATGCGAAAATCAGGCAGTTACTGACTCAGTAAACCTCCTTAATGCAGAATATGTTAGTGAAATGAGTCCAAATGTATGCAAATTCCTAACATAATTTATAATCCCTACATGAGTGCACATAACATTCAGTCATATGCAACATCCACGTGATAGCATAACAAGTTTCATCCATGCATAAGCATAAACACTCATGCATATGCAATATGAAAGTGTGTGAGCTGATCTTAGTGCCTAACGTGTATCATGCATCCACGAGTAACCACTTGCAAACACTTGCAACCATTTGAAACCATCAAGCATAACATGTTTCAAATGCATGTTTCATCCAAAGGGTTTCTACCTAAGGTTCTCATGACAAGATTAACGAAATAACAAGATAAACATGGATAGCAAAAGAAAGATATGCCAAGTAGGAAAAGAGATTGAGAATGTACCCTAAAAAAGAAATGGATAAAGCCCACGCATCTTCTCCTCGGTTTCCCAAGTTGCATCTTCATCGACTTCACTCCACTGAACCTTTACTAACTTGACTTCTCGATTCCTCAGCTTCTTGATCTCCGTTCCCAAGATACGAATCGGAGCTCGCCTCAGGGTTGCCTCTTTCTCTACCTCCACGTCTTCAAGAATGCTAGGCTTAACTACTTCGGCTGACTCATGTAGGCATTTTCGGAGATGCGAGACATGAAAGACATTGTGCACTCCAGCCATCTTCTCGGGCAATTCCACCCTATAAGCCATTTGCCCAATCTTCTCGATGATAGAGAAGGGTCCTACGAACCTTGGTGCTAGCTTTCCAACTGCTCCAAAACGAACCACATTTCGTAAGGGAGAAACCTTCACAAAGACCATATCTCCAACTTCAAACTCTAAGTCTGTCCTTCGCTTGTCTGCATAGGATTTTTGTCTGTCTTGGGCCGTTTTCATCCTCCTTCGAATCAACTCAACCTTCTCGGATGTGTCCCTTATCATGTCGGGCCCAAGTATAAGCTTATCCGTCGTCTCCCACCAACATGTTGGTGACTTGCACGGCCTCCCATACAAAGCTTCGAATGGTGCCATCCCTATGCTTGCTTGGTAGCTGTTATTATAAGCAAACTCTACGAGAGGAAGGTGGTCTTCCCAAGTGCCACCAAAGTCAAGAATGCATAGATTCAACAGATCTTCTAGTACCCTATTCACCCTCTCGGTCTGACCATCCGTCTGTGGGTGATAGGCTGTACTTAGATTCAATCGCGTACCCATCGCTTCTTGCAAACTATTCCAAAATTGGCTAGTGAAGATTGGGTCACGGTCGATAACTATGCTAGAAGGAACTCCATGCAATCACACTATCTCTCGAAGATAAATAGATGCTAGCCATGATGCGGTCCTCTTGCTCTTCAGTGGGATGAAATGAGCGTTCTTCGTGAGTCTATCCACTATGACCCATATGCTAGTATTCCTCTTCCTTGATCTCGGCAATCCATCCACAAAATCCATAGAGATACTTTCCCACTTCCATTGCGGGACCTCCAATGGATGCAGTAGCCCACCGGGCTTCTTCGACTCAGCCTTTACTTGTTGGCAAACAATGCATCTAGAAACAAACTCTACAACATCCTTTTTCATCCCAACCCAAAAGAAAATGCGCTTCATATCCCGGTACATCTTATCCCCTCTGGGATGTATGGTCATCCTCGAGTGACGCGCCTCCTCAAGAACTTTATTTACTAAGTCTCCCACTTGTGGGACACATAGTCTTCCATCACGCCTTAGCCATCCCTTGTCATCAATAGTATATCTAGCGAGGTGACTTGACGTCTCACCACGAATCAGCTTGTCCATGATCTCGACTATCTGCGGGTCTTCCCTCTGTGAAGTCCCAACTTGATCAAGAAGTGTAGGTCTAAGCTCAAGGGATGCTAACGAACCAGTCATCGACTCAACAGCAGGTGTAAAATCAAAGGTTGCCAAGAACTCTAGGCTCTTCATCTCAACAAACAAGGGACTCAAAGTCAACCTTCTTCTACTTAGCGCATCCGCCACAACAGTACCCTTGCCAGGGGTATAAGCTATATCGAAGTCATATGATGCCAAGAATTCCATCCACCTCTACTGCCTTAGATTCAAATATTTCTACGAGAAGAGGTACTTGAGCGACTTGTGATCAGTATATAACTCAAACCTTTCACCTAGAAGATAATGGCGCCAAGATTTGAGTGCAAAGACGATCGCCGCCAACTTCAAATCATGAGTGGGATAGTTCTTCTCATGAACTTTGAGTTGCCTACCCCCAAAGCATATCACTCTCCCTTCTTGCATCAGGACAGCGCCTAATCCCGTGCCACATGCATCGGTGTACACGGTAAACAACTTCCCTCCATCGGGTAATGCTAGAACTGGAGTTGTGGTGAGGGCTTTCTTGAGCCTTTGAAAAGCAAACTCACACTCTAAGTCCCATGCAAAGACTAAGTTCTTCTTCGTTAACTTAGTGAGAGGGGCTGAAATCTTAGCCAAGTCCTTAATGAACTTCCTATAAAATCCTGCCAGACCGAGAAAGCTTCTCACTTCAGTTGCATTCTTCGAAACTTTCCAGTCTTGTACCGCCATTACTTTAGCGGGATCCACAGTTGTGCCTTGCTTAGAAACTATATGCCCAAGGAACCGAACTTCCCTTCTCCGAAAATGGCATTTGGAGAACTTGGCTTTTAACTGATGAGCTCTAAGCGTATCCATAACCTCCTTGAGATGTGTAGCATGTTCTTCCTCGTTCTTAGAGAAGATCAGAATATCATTCACGAAGACAACCACAAACTTGTTAAGGAACTCCCTAAACACCCTACTCATCAAATCAACGAAGTATGCGGGTGCATTAGTCAAACCGAACGGCGTGACGAGCCATTCAAAGAATCCATATGGAGTCCTAAATGCAGTCTTGTCAATACTATCCTCAGCCACTCTAAGCTGATGGAATCCGGTGGCTAGATCGAGTTGAGAGAAAACAGAATCACCTACAAGCTGGTCAAAGAGATCATCAATCCTCGGTAACGGGTGCCTATTCTTCTTTGTCAACTTGTTTAACTCACGATAATCAACACATAGACGAAGCGAACCATCCGCCTTAGTAGCGAATACCACAGGAGCACCCCATTCAGAAATGCTTCGCCTAATGAAATTTTTCTCAAGCAACTCCTTGACTTGCTTGCTAAGCTCTCTTCTTTCTCGCGGGGCCATGTGCCTAACAGGCAATGAAACTGGCTTGGCATTATCAACAAGATAAATACGGAAGTCTATCTCGCGTTTAGGGGGTAACCCCTTCACCTCATCAAAGACATCAGGATATTCTCGGACCACCCTCACAGATTGAAGATTGTCAATAGACGAGTCGAGGGACTCAAGATAACATAACATGACGGGATCCATAGGGTTACAAGAAATCTCTAGGGTATTGCCAAGGCGAGTCATAAGCCTCACTAACCTATGCTCACAATCGAGAATGGCTCCATAACTGGACAACCAATCCATGCCAAAAATCAACCCGTATCCCATGAACCCGAGAACATAAGCATTACATGTGAATTATACGGTCAAGATAGAAATCCTCAAATCCATACAAATCATAGATAGATGGGCGAAACCCCCAATTGGATTTGAAACACTAACGGGATCCTCAACTAGACTAGTACTTAGGTGCAAACTTTCAACAATGTCAGAAGAAATAAAGGTATGCGATGCGCCAGAATCAAATAAAGTTCGAACAGGAAAACCAGAAATGTAAACAGGCTTTCTACTGAAATACTACCTCGGTCCGGAGCTGGAGTAGTGTTGAGAGCATGCATCTGCCCTCCAGAAGGTCCTGCCCACTGAGTCTGTCCTTGCCCCTGTCCTTGCTTCTTTGGGCAATCCTTACTGTAGTGTCCAGACTCTCCACAATGAAAGCATTCTCCCAACTTCCTCTTCTTCTTCCTACAATCCTTGGCTATGTGTCCAATGATCCCACAGAAGTTGCACTTCCTTGTCTCCCTTGCCTTGTTGTTGTTGGCCTTATTACCCTTGTTGTTCTGGTTGTTCTGGTTGCCTCCCCACTTGGAGTCCACCTTCTTGGTTTGAGTCTCATTAAGCTTAACTTCTTTCTTGCCATTCTTATCATCTCCTTGAAGCAATGCCATATCCACTAAGCTCTCAAAAGTGGCCCCCATGGGTATATGAGACATGGCCAAACCTTGCAATGGCTCATTCAATCCTCGAGCAAAGCGTAGAGCCTTCTTTTGAGGTGTGTTAACCATGTCTAAACCGAATCGAGCAAGCTGGTTAAACTTATTCACATACTCCCTCACGGTCATGTCCCCTTGCTTCAAAGATATAAACCTCTCCATTTGCAGATTCTCTTCAGCAGATGATAGAAACTTAAGCCCAAACCTCATCCTAAAGTCGGCCCAAGTCTCTATAGGCCTTGTAGCGTTGGTGACTTCCCACTAATAAGCAGCTTCCTCTTTCAATAGCCATACTGCCAACAGAACTTTCCTACGATCTTCTACATCAAAGATAGCAAAAAGGTCTTCAGTTTCCTTTAACCAGTTTCTTGCCTCAACAAAAGTCTATGTCCCAACAAAATTCTTGCCACCCATCGCCTTAAAGTCTTTGCAAATCTTCGCGAAATCCGCTTGTGGACGCTGAGGAGGAGGAGGAACCTCAACTACGAGAGGAGGAGTGGGGGTGTCTGCTGGGCCGGCTCCATTTGCCCTAGCCTCCATGTACCTCCTAAACCAAATAGGTACCGGTATTCCCTCCGGGATGATAAAGTTATCGGCCATACTGAAACGAAGTAAAAGATAGATTTAGAACGAGGAAACAAAGGATAGTGCTAATGGCTTTTGGGGAATAGCCTTTTAAAATAAACTAGACTTTCCTTGGAAAAATACTTAATTGGTTTTGAAAATAGTTTTTCAGAAGGGTTTTTAAAACTTTTGTCCGGTCTAGTAAACCTCAGGCTCTGATACCAAATGTAACACCCCACCTCCGCCAGGGTCACTCACGAGTGATTGCACTAGCTTTGGAGGGGTGTTGTCTAGGTAAACATGCACAGAGATATCACAAGACAGAACATAGATAAATAAATAAGTAAAGCAACGGCAGAAATTTAAAAACCATAGTTAACCATTTCAAAACCAAAGTCAACTTACATCAAAATACTTTAGTCATCATTTTCCAACTACCACAAGTCTAGAAACATAAACTGAAAATAACATAAAGTAAACTATCCCCAAAATAGATGTGGTGAAGCCATAGCAAGCTCAAGTCCAAACCGTACATGAGCTGTCAAGAAAGCAAGCCAAATGTCCAAGCTAAGCACTAGTGTTCCCTCCCTGAGAACCTGGGGGGGGGGGGGGACGGAAGAAAAGAGGCGAAAGAAAAGAGTCAGTCATAAAGACTGGTAAGTCCTACCTACTATTAGTATAAAAATTAATGAAGTTAACTAGACATGAGAAACTGAGATGAAACATAAAGATGGTAACTAACTGGCATGATAAATAGATAACAAGGTAGATCAAGTGTGGCATCGCATATACAAGGTTTAGTTTTTGCACCAATAGTACTAGTATTCTAACCCATGTCAAGTATAAACAAGAAATGTAACAACCCGTATTTTGAATAACATGTTATAACGTAAATCAAGGCAGAATTAAATGTTAAAATCTGAATCAAGGGAAACGGGCTGTTCCATTGCGTTCGTCTCGGAAAAATACGCGAAATAGAGTCCGAGTTTTTGGAAATCAGAGTCCGTATGACCCAGTTATGGCCCATAGAAGTTTTCAGAAAATTTAAAGTTCAAAAACAGTTCAAATTTCAAATCTGGAGCCAAGCAGACTGGGCGGGAAAATTTCCCGCCCAACCCCCAAGTCAACTGGGGAGTCGACACACCCCAGTTGGTGTCGACTTCCCAGTCGACACCCCTGTCGACCTGGGTGGTCGGGCCAGTTTGGCCTAGTGCACCTGCTATCCCCTTTTAGTCGTGTTTTGAGGCCTGTGACGAGATTTGATGGCTCAGATCTAAACTATGGTTAATCCTATGGCCTAAACTAACCTAAACTTCTATAAAAAAACCCTAAGACCTAGCCTAAACCCACACAAATCAATCCTACAACTAAGTGCTGCCAAAATGCTCCCTAATCATGGCCTCCATCTTCATATCATGGCCTCCATCTTCTTCATGAAAGCTTGAGAGCCTAAGCTAGACCTAAGGCAAAAAGGAGTTATCTTTCTTCATCAAAAGCAAGGAGCTTCTTCTTATTATCAAGGCTTTGTGTGGAGCTTACTATTTGGAAACTTCTAGTGTTGCTACATCATTCCTAGAGCTTCTACAACGTCTCTACCTTGTTCTATCTTGTTCTAGTCTTCATAGCCAAGCTTTGTAAGCCCTACTCTACTCTTAGATCTAAACTATGAACTTAATATGACATGTAGCAAGTTGAAATGAGACTTTTGTGTTATGCTTGCCTTAGATTTCATGCATAGATTCATTCATGACCCTTTTTATCTATGTTTGCGGACCTAATATTTACCTATCATGAATCTAGTACCATTTATGTTGACTTTTGGGTGGAAAGCTATGAGCTTTATGTGGTGATTGTGCATAAATGCAACATAGAACCCCTCATGACCTTGATATTAACTTTCCATGATGGACCTATATGCTAATCACAAGTTTATCACCCTATTTTGCTAAGTTTAATGCCATACATGTGTAGATTGGAGTTGGACCTAGGTGCAATATTTGCCTTGAACCTATCATTGTATGCATAGATCTATTCATGCCTCTCTTGATCTATGATTGCGGATCTATCATGAACCTTGTACCTTACATGTTGACTTTTGGGAAAAATGCTATGAAATGGATTATGGCTTATGCATGTTAACAAACCTTAACCCCTCATGTCCCTTAACATGCATATGATGATATTGAACCTTTATGCTATCATATATGTTTGAGGCCAAGTCACCCTTTTTGCTATTGTCATGTTTGAGGCCAAGTCACCCTTTTTGCTATTGTCATGTTTGAGGCCAAGTCACCCTTTTTGCTATTGTCATGTTTGAGGCCGAGTCATCTTTTAGGCTATCATACATGTTGAGGCCATATGCTAGTATGTTGAACCCCTTTGCCTCAAATATATCACCATGTTTAACTTGTGATAGGCTTTTCCACCTTATGTCCACCTTGTCATATTGATATGTTCCCTCTATGATCTATTTGTGTTGATGCGAACTTACGTGCGATGGGGTTACGTTATGGGTAAACTTAAATGACATGAAACATGACTTGAAAATATGACATGAAAGTTTACATGTGATTATGCTTGAAAACATGAAAGTGGCCAACTCGAGGTTGGGTTGAGTTTGTAGCATAAATCTACCCGGAACCGACCGGCTTAACTAGTGGCTACAAACAATAGGACCCAATGTGAGTAGTTGGTCATATCGCACTTAAAACCCGAGGTTAGACTAGGTTGTGGTGTAAAGCTACTCGGACCCGCCCGGCTTAACTAGTAACCACAACAAAGTCTAATGTGAGAGGTTGGGGTGCATTAAGTTAATTAATGCCACATGGTAGGGTTAAGTTATGGACCACTTGAATACTTAACCAATTAAACACGATGGATTGGTAGGGTTAAGTCATGGACCACTTGAATACTTAACCAATTAAACACGATGGATTGGTAGGGTTAAGTCATGGACCACTTGAATACTTAACCAATTAAACACGATGGATTGGTAGGGTTAAGTCATGGACTACTTGAATACACTTAACCAGTTGAACATGATGTATTGATAGGGTTAAGTCATGAACTGCTTGGATACACTTGACCAACTCAATACATGGTTAGGATAGGGTTAACCACACTTAACCCTCTTGAAATCCTAGTTACGTGGTCCTTTTCAGCAGTAACCCACTAGGGAGTATCATGGATACCCTAGGACTAGGCTAGGGTGGGGCACGATTACTGGGCTGATTGTAAGAGACCAAAAGAGACGGCTGAATGGTGCACTGGTTGTTCAGGCGGACCATGGTCGTGCACATTAAGTCCGGAGTTGAACATGGGCACCAGTAGGTTTGGACTGTGCGTGCTTGATTTGTGTCTGTGGTTTACACCTTAGGGTTGGATACACCCTAGGGTGGACCTTGCACAGTTAACTACATTCCATGATTAAGCCATATGACACCGATACACGACGAGTTAGGCTTATAGGGAGCCGATCGACTATACCGTGTAGTTGGACCTTGATTTAGGTCATCTCATGATATTGGCCCAATATTAGGCTAAGGGATCACTTCTTGTTTATACTTGACATAGGTTAGAATACTAGTACACTCTTGGTGCAACTTAACCTTGTATATGCGATGCCACTCTTGTTAACTTTTCACCATGCCAGTTATCATCCTATGTTTCATCTCTGTTTTACATGTCCAGTTAACTTTATTAGTTTTTATACTAATGGTAGGTAGGACTTACCAGTCTTTTTGACTGACCTGTTTTCCTTTCGCCTCTTTTCTTCCGTCCCCCCCCCCCAGGTTCTCAGGGTGGGAACACTAGCACCTAGCTTGGATCTTTAGCTTGCTTTCTGGATAGCTCATGTACGGTTTGGACTTGAGCTCGCTATGGCTTTACCACGTTTCCTTTGGGGATAGTTTACTTTATGTTATTTCCAGTTTTCAGTTTATGTTTCTAGACTTGTAGTAGTTGGAAAATAATGACTAAGTACTTTGATGTAACTTGACTATGGTTTTGAAATAGTAATTTTATCCGCTGCTTTATTTACTCTGTTTTACTCATATGTTTTGTCTTGTGATATCATCATGCATGTTTACCTTGTCCAACACCCCTCCAAAGCCAGTGTACTTGCAAGAGTGACCCTGGCGGAGGAAGGGGTGTTACAAGAAATGATCCCTTGGCCGAATATCATGAGATGACCCAAGTCAAGGTCCAACTATACGATGTAGCCGATCGGCTCCCTATAAGCCTAACTCGTCGAGTGTCGGTGTCATACGGCCCAATCACGGAATGTAGTCAACTGTGCTAGGTCCACCCTAGGGTGTATCAAGCCCTAAGGTGCCAACCACTGACACAAATCAAGCACGCACAGTCTAAACCTACTGGTGCCCGTGTCTGTTTTTATCAACTCCGGACTATGTGCACGACCATAGCCCACCTGAACCTACACTGGCGTACCTACTCAGCCGTCTTTTAGGTCGCTTACAATCAACCCAGTAATCGTGCCCCACCCTAGCCTAGTCCCTAGGGTATCGTGATACATCTAAGAGGGTTACTGCTGAAAAGGACCACGTAACTAGGGTTTCTAACGGGTTAAGTGTGGTTAACCCTATCCAATCATGTATCAAGTTGGTTAAGTGTATCCAAGTGGTTCATGACTTAACCCTATCATGTGGCATTAATTAACTTAATGCGCCCAACCTCTCACATTAGACTTTGTTGTGGTTACTGGACATGCCGGGCGAGTCCGGGCAGCTTTACACTACAACCTAGTCTAACCTCGGGTTTTCAAGCGCGATATGACCAACTACTCACATTGGGTCATATTGTTTGTAGCCACTGGATTTGCCGGGCGGTTCCGGGCAGATTTATGCTGCAAACTCAACCCAACCTCGAGTTGGCCACTTTATGGTTTTCTACATGTCATGACCACATTCAAGTTTTCAAACATAATCAATTTTCATGTCACACTTCAAGTCATGTTTTTCATGTCATTTCAAGTTCGCCTAACTACCCATAACATATTCCCATCGCACGTAAATTCGCATCAATACAATTAGATCAAGAAGGGGAACATAACAATATGACCAAGATGGGCATAAGGTGGTAAAGTTGGTTATAAGTTAAACATGATGATATTTGAGGCAAAGGTGTTCATCACAACTAGCATATAGGATTATTGGCCTCAAAACATGTATGACGTCAAACTTAGCAAATAGGGTGATAACATGGTAATAGTTGACGTAGAGTGATAAACTTGTGACTAGCATGTAGTTCAACATCATAGGCAAGTTAACATCAAGGTTATGAGGGGTTCTATGTTGCATTATGCATAATTCCCAAATAAAGCTCATAGCTTTCTACCTAAAAATCAAGATGAACGGTACTAGGTTGATGATAGTTCCACAATCATAGATCAAAAGAGTCATGAATGGATCTATGCATACAATGATAGACCCAAGACAAGTATTACACAAAAATCCCTTTTCAACTTGCTACATGTTCATATTAATTTCATAGTTTAAATCTAAGAGTAGAGTGGGGCTTACAAATCGTGGCTATGAGAACTAGAACAAAATAGAACAAGTTAGAGACGTTGTAGAAGCTCTAGGAATGATGTAGCACACTAGCAATCTCCAAACAATAATAATAAGCTCCACACAAAGCCTTGAGAAATAAGTAGCTCCTTTGATTTGATGGAGAAAGATTGCTCCTTTGCCTTAGATCTAGTTTAGAACTCTCAAGCTCTCAAGATGAAGATGGAGGCCATGATTAGGGAGCATTTTGGCAGCACTTAGTGGTTAGGATGATTTGTGGTGGTTTAGGCTAGGTCTTAGGGTGTTTTTATAGGAGTAGAGACAAGTTTAGGCCATATGATTAACCCTAGTTTAGATCTGAACCATCAAATCTCGTCATGGCCAGCTGAACAGACCCAAAGGAGCAAGCAGGAACACCAGGCCAACATGGTCCGACCAGGGAAGTCGACGCCCAGGTTGACACCCAGGTCGACTGGGCTGTCAACCTGGGCTGGGGCAGGTCGACTCCCCAGTCGACACCCTAGTCGACCTGGGGCTGGGCGGGAAATTTTCCCTCCCAATCTGTTTGGGGCTGAATTTGAATTTCGGGCTGAATTTTGAATTTTCTGAAATCTTCTATGGGCTATAACTTGGTCATACGGACTCCGATTTACGAAATTTCGGACTCGTTTTCAAGCAGAATTTCGAGACGAACGCAATGGCGTAACCCGTTCCCATTGATTCTTAACTTATAATTTAATTCTGCCCTGATTTCTTGTTTTAACATGTTATAAAAATTCGGGTTGTTACAACAAATTCATAAATCTATTAATAATTTTGATGAGTCGCAAAATGGTTCAAATCAATCAATCATTTTAATTTTTGAATAAATAATCAAAAATAATTTTAAAATTGAAAATATCAATTTCAAGAGGAGTTTTTGAAAATATCAATGCAAGTTTGAAAAACTGTTTCAAAAATCAATCAATAGAATATGAAATTATCAAATATTTCTAATGTTGGTTGTTCCTAGACAATTTTAAAACAACTTATATATTTAATTCAAATTGTCTATGGAATTTAAAGATATTTAATTACTGATTTTTCAACTCATCGTCCAGTCACCAAGATATTCAAATGAATCAAATCAATTTCCTTATCAGAGCAGCACAAGATCATTTTCAAAGCAAGAATCACAAGTGAATTTTTCAGAGAATTTTTAAACAAGCACAAGAAATAGTCAGCGATCAAATCTGAAGATAATTATTTGAAATCACTTCAAAAAAAATCAAACTCAAAACAACAAAAAATGTATGAAATTTCATTTGCATACAAGAACATCATAAATTTTAAAATTTCAATTTACCGTGTTCAAGATAAAAAAATTGTGGCCTTATCAACAAAAATCAGCATAAAAATAAAAGAAATAAAATAATATAAAAACTAAAAAAGGAAATAATCTAAAATAAAATAAAAATACGAGTTTAGAGATCATATCTGACTTACCATGATGTGATCCAATGAATCTCCAACTCTGAAATCTATAGCTAAGGAACTTCAAACAATTCAATAAAGTGGAACAACTTGAATTATATCTCTTTTAAGCACAGTTGTTCCTTAGCATCCCTCGGTACCTAAATGTTTATATGATCGAATAGTCTAACAAAAATTGTTTTACCACTCTTATCTTCGTTTAAATGTTTTGGTACCCAAACCCGTTTATATAACAATCCATTACCATCCAATACAGTACCCTTTGGAACCCAAATTTGTTTAGACTTATTCAGAATCATTTTGTTATTTTTTGGAATCCAATCATGTTTAAATGAATATTTTTAAATGATTTATTATTTCGTTTATGATTTAAAAACCCTTTAAAATTATAAGATTTTAAAATTTCAATTCGATCGATTTCATAACAATTTAACGGATTTTTAAAATCATTAGGATTTTGTTTTCCAAATGGATCAAATCCAAAATCAAGTCCCTTTTTATTCTGAACAAAAAAATTGTTTTTTAACAACATATTCAACGATTTCTCTCCTTTAGAAAATTTGGTCAAAGTTGACTTAAGTCCTTGAATTTTAAATTTAAGATCGCTATTTTCTTTCATTAAATTTGAACAACGATTAGTAGCGATTTTCCTTTTTTCAGCATCAGTTCGTTTTAAAAACAAATTTTCGTTTTCAAGTGCTTTGATTTTAGCATTAGACTTAGAAATTTCAATTTCAAATTGTTTTCGCTTTTCAAAATCAAGTTTTTCAGATTCTCTAAGATTTTCAATCTCCTTTTCAAAATCACGATTTTCGTTTTTGAAATTCAAGTTTTCACTTTTAAGTAATTCAAAATCAGTTTTGAATTTCAAAGGATCATTACTCAAAAATTGACAATTTTCGCATTTTGAAAACGGTGAATTCTTAACTTTTCCAAGTTTTCTTTCTAAACTGTTATTTTCTTGAACTAGTTTTAACCTATCAGATTTCAATTTCTTAACTTTTAGTTCAAGAGAATCAACGGTTTTTGTGAGGTCGTGACACATTAAAATTAATTCTTTATAGGTAAAATTCGATACCTCACTTGAATCCTCCTCACTACCTTTCGAATCAGATTGAGACATAAGACACAAATTAGCTTCCTCTTCATCACTTTCAAAAACTTCTTCTCCTTCCTCGTCATCCCATGTAGCAGCAAAAGCCTTCTTCCTTCTTCTGAACTTAGTCTTTTCATTTTTAAGCTGTGGGCAATTTAGTTTGATATGTCCGGGTTTCTTGCAATTGTAGCAAAACACTTCATCATCTGAACTTTCTGAACTTTCAAACTTGTTAGTTTTTGAATTCTTCTTTTGTGTTTTTTAATTTCCTTTGGCCCACTTTCTCAAAACCATGGCTAGCTCTTCAGCGGGATCATCATCATTACTTTCAACAGAATAATTTAGAGCGATCGTCTTTTTCTTTGATTCGGAATCCTTTCGTTCTTCTCTTGCTTTTAACTCCATCTCGTAAGTAATCTTATTTCCGATCAACTCTTCCATGCTTACTTTATTCAGATCTTTTGATTCTTGTATCACCGTCATCTTATCTTCAAAATTCATTGGTAGCACTCTTAATATTTTTCTGATCAATTCCACTTCGGTATAAGTTTTGCCAAGAGCTTTTGCATTGTAAACTAGTGATGAGAAGCATCCATACATCTCTTTTATATCTTCATCTTTTTGCATAGAGAAATTTTCATATTCGTTGCCGAGTAGAGCAAGACGAGATTCCTTCACTTGAGATGTACCTTCGTGTGTGACCTCTAACATATACCATATTTCTTGTGCAGTTTCACAATGAGAAATTTGATTAAATTCTGTTTTATCAAGAGCACAAATTAAAGCATTCATCGCTTTGGGATTAGTTGAAAATAATTTTTTATCGTTAGCATCCCACCTATCTTTTGATTTAGGAATTTCAACACCACTAACAATAACAGTGGAGATCTATAACCCGTTTCAATAATATCCCACACATCATAATCGACTGAACTCAAATAAATTTTCATCCTAGCTTTCCAATATGCATAATCAGTTCCATTAAACATTGGTGGCCTAACTATCGATTGACCCTCAGAAAAAGCATTATTAGACAGATTCATGATTCTAGAGTTAAAATAAAATTAAAATATCTACTCTGATACCACTTGTAGGATCTAAATTAACCCTAGAGGGGGGTGAATAGGGTTTATCGCAGATTTTCACAGAGTAATTAAATAATAACAACACAGATAATAATCAGAATAAATGCGGAAAATAAATAACACACAAATATACCCAGTTTCGGCAAAACCCTGCCTACTACTGCGTTCCCCAAGGTTTCTACTAGGAGTTAAAACAATCCCTATGCTTACAATCCCCAGTAAACTCGCGACACTCGCTCCCAACTGTTCTTAACCCTACACTCAAAACCCTGCACTGGTTTCTATCCCTGAAACCAGATTTCCATGAATTACAAATCCCGTAATTCATCTCCCTAGTTTTACAGACAATTAGAAAACTGCTAGAGTTTTTACAGACTCTAGAAACTGATTGATGGCTTAAAAACTGAAAAACAATTCAAAATAAAACAAAACAAAACCCCTTTATTTAAACCCTAGAGATTAAAATAAGGGTTATCCCCTTTATTTGAAAATTTGGCCGGTCCTTGTTTTTATTTCCAAGCCGTTCTCTTTCTTCTTGAAAAATGGCGGCGGCTACTAGGGTTTTCAGAAATCTTCCCCAAATCGATTCAATGCTTGATGAACTAGTTAATTTCTAAAGCTCGAGACTTTTTGGCTTCAATCTCTGGCGGCTTGAATCATCAATTGATATCTCCGTTGCTTTATGCTTTAACTCAATCCAAGTGATTTTCTGGTATGATTTTTCTCTTCGATTTTCTCTTTAATTTGTTTGAACTTGGATGGTTTAAGGCTAATGATGATGTAGTGTATATATAGGATTTAGAATCCAAAATTTGCTCTGATTTCATTAATAGATTTGGTCTATGATTGTTGTGTGAATTTTTGGGGCTTTTGAAAACTTCGGCTACTCTGGAGATTTCTTCAATTAGTTCTAGATTGAATTGGTCTTCCTTATATAATATCGATTTAAAAATGCCGTGTATATATATTTTTCTGGAAACAATTATTTGCATGTAAAAACCCCGACTTTGAATTTGTGGCTTGACTTCTTTAATATTGCTCTTTTTTTAAAAAAACTGATACAAACAATTACTGTCTTGATCTTCCTTTGAACAGAACATCATTTGAACTTGCCATGTATGAAAATCTTTGCTTTGATTGTTCCCTTGTGTTGACTTGAATCGATTTTACCTTTACCATTTTAACTTGTGAGAGAATTTCACAAATCCAGTAACCAAAAAATAACTTGCCAAACTTAAAAAAGGCAATGATTTGTTTTCATGATTTATCACCTAAGTTCACAGTATTTTGCTGTGTTCAGTATTTGTGTTGTGAACCTTTTGAAAGCTTAAACCATGGTCCATTTATGTTGTTCTAAATGCTTTGACCATCTTTGAACTGCTTGTACTCTTGAATGTTTCGCATGCTTCATGCGTTATAGCTACACCACTGTGTTCTGATTTGTCGAGAACTTTAACCTGACTTGCATTGTGTATACAACCACTTTGAACTGTCTTCATCCTTGTCATGAATTTTAACTTGTTTGACTTTGATTCATCTCCTATGTATACAGTATTGCAGCTTGTGTGTGTGTGTGTGTGTGTGTATATATATATATTTGCAACTGAAATGCAACCATGTATTTGTTCCACCAATGCTGATTTGAAAATTGTCTAGTACTCTGGCCTTTGTTCCTGTTTCACCTTGATGCACTATGAATTTCAAACTACTTATCCATGCACACATTAGCATGTGCATCTATCATCTGTGATTTCCTATGCATCTTCACATGTGTGTTGTTTTGGCCATGTGTATCTGCTAAGTGATATTCACCACTGTATATCATTTCTATCCTTCTTGTCACTTGTGGTAGTTATGCCTTGACCAAACTGAAGTTGTCCCTTGCGTCGTAGTTGAAACTCTCATTACTTTGCGATGCATTTGTGCTTGAACCATATTCATGCTTGTACACATCCACCAGATATGTAGTACTCGTCCACTCTGTTTCACTTGTGCCTTATTATGCCTGCTTGTATTTGAAGTTGCATACTTGTATATTTGCTGAATTATGTTCCATTTTGACATTGTTTTTCTGACTTGCATTTTCATCTCTTACTGACTTGAGCTTAGCTCGATGCACAACCATGCACTTGAAACATTATTGCTGCATCATTCAGACATGTGCCCGACCACTTTAGCTTTGTATGTTTGTTTGCATTTTGGCTAGACCATGCCATGTATATTTGTGCTCGACCACACAAGCTTGTTGTTGACTTTATATTGAGTTTTTTTCATGTGTGCACTGAGTTGAGATGGTCCACGTGGCTACTCCTCAGTCGCACGATGATTTTTGATTGGCGAGGCAGTGCATACGTGTATATTTATACACGTGTGTACATGCAGCCATCAGACAATTTTTCCTGCCCCTACATATCAGACCAAATCTAGAAAAATGATGAGAAACACACTGTAATTCTGAGGAAAATAAAATTTAAAAATATTTTTTTATTTGCTTGTATTTTATTTTATTTTTGTTGCAGTCTACTGTGTGTGTTTTTCTATTTGTGACAGGCATGAAGAAAGGACTGACTGAAAGCTGTGAAGACAGAAGACTGAGGATGACAGAGAAAAATATATAAGACTATCTGTATATGAGTGAGTCAGTAAACTGAATGTAGTGTATATGAAAATGTACTGAGTGATGAATGAACAGTAGTGAGGAGCTATGAGAGAATTGTACTGATTATATGTAATAAACAAATTTGATTGAAATAAACTATTATTTTATTGTTGTCAAACTA
The DNA here is from genome assembly GCA_030737875.1 of Allium sativum. NCBI lineage: Eukaryota > Viridiplantae > Streptophyta > Magnoliopsida > Asparagales > Amaryllidaceae > Allium > Allium sativum. The sequence goes on along the minus strand of CM060912.1, from coordinate 431,265,757 downwards.
ACTTGTCTATCATATTCAGTTTATTTACAAGTACATATTCCTGTGAAGTGTTTAAATAGTGGAGTTATAAATAGTTGTACTGTTTGAATGTTTGTGATATAATATTCAATTTAAATAAAATATTGTATGAATACATGAATGTCTGTACAGTCGTATTCTATTTAAATATAAATATTATATTCCTGTCTGTGATGTATATATAGAACAGTACTGTAACAAACACATTTAAAATACTATTTATTTGGTTGTTATCATCAAACAAAATTGATATAATTGTGTATACAACTACGTCATATACAACAGATTTGAATGATGCGATAGTTATTCAGAAATACCGTGTTTCAATTCATTCTGAATAACTAATACGACGTTTGTTGAAGATATTAAAGACGGTGATTGAAGACCGGAGATCTTCACAATGTTTGAATTATTGCTGATGCCTTAGGTAACTCCCGTTATAAGGTTAAAGTGGTGGTCGTCTAGACGTATTTGAAGATCGACCGGATATGCGAGGGCCTCCCTCCTATATTGGACATATGTGACGAGGAATAAGGTGCCTTCGGTTTCATTCAGACCCGGATCAGACTTGTATAGATGTATGTTTGACATTGTATTGTGTGCCATATTAATTGATCTCTACTAAATATATATCTGTTTGGTAACAGAGAATTTATTCTCTTAACTTAACACCCTTCTCTGAGATGTATGAGCTTAGAGATTATATATTAATAGACAGCATTTGTATGGTATGAAATGACAATGTGGCATGTTAACATGTTGATTGATCAAAGCTTTTGTTGAAAAGCAGAGCTTTGTGGATGATGACCAAAGCATGGCTGATATAACATAGCTTCATGTCAATATGTGACTTCGACAAGCTTCACACCCCGGTCTGAGCCAAAAACGGGATGAAGGACCACAGAGAGGACATACATTTCTTTCTAGCTAAAATTTATGCCTTGGTATGGAGCCCGGGCAGTTTACTTATGTGGATGTTGGAAATGAGGCGCCTCAGAAGGTGGTCGACATACTGACCAGATAGTAGGTCCGATAGGACCCGAAAACGTTATGTTCAGGCAATTGTCCAATCCACAGGAATATATGGACTGGCTCTTTCGCTCCAAGGGATACGTGTATTTTCCCTGGAATATTTTGCTAGAGTTGTTCCGAAGTTCGGATGTGGAAGATCTTTTGTCTCGGCTCATGATGGAATCCAATTTTCAATACGAGACGGTTTTAGTTGTAAACCTATATTGCGACATAATAAGATGGGGTATTATGCCGTCTATGATTAATACATTTATTTTTGAAATTTATTTCTACACTATGCACTAGTAAAAATAAAAGAGAAATTTCGTGTATCAAGCATGTTTGGTAATTATAAGGTAAAACTCTATTCTCCGGCTTGCGCTTGCATTATGTGATGGAACTTGAGTCTTATAATAGCTTCATTTATCTAAAAGCATTGCGATTGGTTTATGATTGGTATTCATGTGGAGAAAACCCATTCCGTGTTATACGACGTGGTCCCGTGATATACCCAACTTTAAAATAAAGTCTAATAAGTGTTTTGGTTCTTATACCAGTCTCATAACTGACCTAGAGTTTATTGTTTTTGCCTGAATTCTAGGAGCCCATATTTTCCACACGGGAAGCTAGTATGATTGAAGAAATGGATGGGATGGTTAATCAACTTCAGAACTTCCTATAACATCAGGAAAAACCTAAACAAAAGGCAAGGGGAAATGATGGTTAATTTCCTTAGATAGTTGGACAAACTGATGGAGTTGAAAATCCATTAAAACAAAAGGAATTGAATTTCAACAACTTGGACGGACACCTAGAGAAAGGAATTTGATCAGTCTTGATCCCTGTCTATGGATCGAACACGATCTCTCCCTGACCTGAAGCATGGCCTAGACTCAACTTCAAGCTGTAGTTGGCTTAGAAAGAGTTGGAAACAAAAATTGATTGAGGGTAAACCTACTATAGGAAGATCATGTCAAACCTGATCCCGTAAACCCTGGAGGCATGACCCTAGCTCGAGCAAAGGCACATGTAGTCAGATTTGTAATGGATGTGAACATCTAAACTATAGTTCAAATGAACATTGATGATTATTCTTAACAACAATGATGGTTCTGCCGAAATTATCCATTGGGCAATGAGAGGCAGATAGATAACTTGAGACATTGAGCACATGAAGTCTCTTCACTACATTTATTTGAAATTCTAGGAATCCGCCAGACTTTAAATTTGCGACGTTGGAGGTTTATGACGAAGGGAAGGGTCCGACCGTCCACTTAATGAAACGTATGCGACATATGGATGTGCAAGGGCATCCGATGAAGTGGTAGACAAATGCTTCTGTAACACCCCACCTCCGTCAAGGACACTCACAAAGGGAATGCCTTAACTTTGGTGGAGCATTTTAGTAAACAGAACAGAAATTTACAAGATAGATAAAACAGTACTTGAAAAATTTATAACTTTATTTCAACAGAAACTGAAGCAAGTTTGGTTACATCTTTTCAAATCACAATATCAGAATTCAAGTACAAAAATATCAGTCTTGTACAAAAGCCTTCAGAATGCATAGTTTTTAAAATCATAATCCCCACAGAAGCTGCCATAAGGAGTCAAGCCATACTTTAAGCACTTTAAGTACTTCAAGCAGAAGAAATCCGGATTAAGCTAAAGTATTCCCTCCTTGGAAACCTGGGGGGGAACAGAAGAAAAAGGGGCGAAAACAAGCAAGGTCAGACATAAAGTCTGGCAAGTCCAGTGACTTTTAGCATATGAACATATAATAATAATAATGACGTTTTAGACATCATATTTATCTTATATTTGTATTAATTAAAAATTAATGCGCAGACCTCTCACATTAGACTGACAGTTTGCGGCCACTGGTTAGGCCGGTTGGTTCCGGGTAGATTTCTGCCGCAAACTGAGTCTAACCTTCGGTTTCAAGCATGTTATGACTAACTTCTCACATTAGAACCTATTGTTTGCGGCCACTGGACGTGCCGGGCAGTTCCGGGCAGGATTACGCCGCAAACTCATTCTAACCTCGAGTTAGACATGTTTCATGTTTAGCCAATGCATTCATTCACAGACTATGCTAATATCAGACTAATCATGCTAATTTAACAAATTAACTTCTATACAAGTTACAGCAGATTATTCGAGGTTCTATTAACAAGTTTTGCTCAATTTTAAATCGAGCCTACAGATTTACATACTTCAAATTTCAACATTTCAGTTCCGACATATTACGCCATTCAACAGATTAAACAGATAACAGATCTTGCAGATTAGGCGATTTAGCAGATTTAGCAATTTAACATAATTAGCAGATTAGGCAATTCAATCTAATTAGCAGTTTAGGCAATATAACAGAACTAGAAGATTAGGCAATATAACAGATTTAATCATTCCTTAAAGTTTCATAGACATATCTTGCCTAATTATAAATTTGGCCTAAGTTTGCATGCCTAAATAGTTGTCATGATTCACAATATGATCATATACCCCACGTTTGCATTGAATTTACATGGCACAGATTATGGTCATAATTTACCATATAACACATGTCCCAATTTTAGTTAAACTTGCCTAGTACAAAAGATTTACATATAAATTATACCAAATATAGCCATCAATTTCAATGCATGTCATATATTCAAAAATCTCCCACTTAGGTGTTATTCACATATAATAGTTATCAAATCTTAATATAGATCTTCACACCTAAGTCATATTCTCTTTTTATCTCAAGTCATGAATTTTTATATAAAAATATTCCCAACAATCTAGAACTTTAAATTATAGCAGATCTTAATTCAAAATATGCATTATGTCCAATGTCTCAAGTCACATGTTAACATACAATGGTTCCTCTTCTTCCAATTCACAGAATATGCATAGATCTAAATCTATTTTACAACATCAGTCACAGATTAGCCATGTCTAATTATGCCATCATTCATTATTTGTCCCAAAGTTTAGGTTCGTGCGTTAATCTCTTATGAGATGGGCGCAAGCTCGTGGTAGTCTGGCTATCAAACAGAAAGAAGAAGGAGATACCGAATAATATATATATATATCAGAACAGAACGTACACAACTTCAAATTCAGATTTACAATCATGTCACAATTATAATTAAAGTTTATATCGGAAAATAACTGTACTTGCCTTTCGTGGTTTTAAGAAAGGATAATAAACTATTGTTGATGCAGAAATGCTGAATTACTCCTCTTTAATTGTTGTTGTAGCTCTAAACTTTGATATGAGATTTGATTTAGCTTTTAATTCTATTCAGGTTGGAAGAAGATGCATCAGTCCAAGTTTTGATTCCAGCAGAGTAGCGACGCCATTTTTATTTTTTATTTAGAACAGAGACAGAGTATAGACATAATGAAATTGTGTAGAGAAAATGAGGCTAGGGAGCTATTTATATAGGATTAGGCGGACAAATCTAGACAGAAAACGAGACCGGATACATCAGAATAAACCAGGTTCAAAAACTGGGTTTCAGGAGCAGGTCGACCCCCAGGTCGACTCCCCAGTCGACCTGGTTGGGGAGGGGGGTCGACTACCCAGTCGACCTGGGTATATGGGAGGGAATTTTCCCGCCAGCCTTCTCTGGGTTTGAATTTCAAATTTCTGGCTTTATTTTCGAGCTGTTTTCAGTTCTGAAAATTCCTGAAACTTTGGAGGGTCATATCTCCCTTATACGGACTCCGTTTCTCGAAAACTCGGACTCATTTCCAAGCAGAATTTCGAGACGAACGCAATGGAGTAACCCCTTTCCCTTGATTCTTATTTTATAATTTAATTATTCTCTGATTTATTACTTATACGTTTACAGAAAATACGGGGTGTTACATTCTCCCCTCCTTAAAGGATTTCGTCCCCGAAATCTTCAAGTTAAGAAGAATGTGTCTTACCATCCAGTCATCCATCTACTCAACCATCATCCACAAGCATCCATTGTCCTTAGAAAACTTCTAATGTTGTATGAACATATGCAAAAGTGTGTGTATATGTTCCTTATCTAATGCAAAGATCAGGCGGTCCACTGATTCAGTTGACCTCCTTAATGCGAATTATGTTAGTGCCATGAGTCCAACATGTATGCAATTTTCCTATTTGATCCATATCATTCTTATATGAGTGACAACCATTCATTCATATGCAATACCCATGTGGTGAGTCAATCATTTTGCATCCAAAAAAATTGAAAATGCTCACACATCCATATGCAGTATGAGAGTGTTTTCGAGCCAATCTAGTGCCTAGTGTGTGTATATGCATCCACGAGCAACCACTAGCAACCACTTGCATGCACTTGCAACCATCAAACATAACATGTCTCAAACACATGTTTACACCCATTGGTTTCTACCTAGATTTCGAAGATTCGATCGATAGGATACAGTCGAATGATGGAAGCGAGTACAGATAAAACAAAAAACTTGGTTCCCATTAGACATTGGTTGAGAGAATAATGCCCCTAAGTATCGGCCCCGAAGACCGAAATCAACATCAGATTGATACCCAGAGGATTACCCTCTTTAGACAATGTCAAAACTGGAAATCTTAATCTTATCAGAAATATTCAGATACTTACAGACTACTGGTACAGATCAGATCACCAAATGATTCTTATGACACAAAGCATGATAAAACCCAGAATGTATGCGTCCTACTTGACGCCTAACACAGATATCTCTCAAACCCCAATCTATCACAAGCAGATGAGTCATAACTCTTATGGGTTTGAGCCTACAGTGGAATCAGAAACAATACTAGTATTAAAGTGCAGAGTATCGGTTACGGAATCAAAATGCCAGAATCAGAAAGAGTTTCAACTCAACAATCAGATAAAGAAATTAAACCTCCCACAGAAAGTTTTCCTAATTCTATCCTATCCACTAGCCTCGAGAGTGTTCGCCTGCCCTCCAGAAGTTGGTCCTGCCCTCTGCCCTTGCCCTCTTTTTTCGGGCAATCCCTAGTGAAGTGTCCCATCTCACCACAATTGAAGCAAGTGCCCTTCCTTTTTCTGCAATCCTTGTTCAGATGAATCGAGCTTCCACAAGTAAAGCACTTATTCTCCTTCTTATCTTCAGACTTCTCAATCTTCTTTTGTGTTTCCTTTTTGGGCCATGCTTTCTTGTTCTGTGGTTCTTCCTTCTTTGCTCTTCCTTGCCCTTGTCTTCCTCGTGCAGTAGTGCCATGTCCACCAATCTCTCGTAAGTCGCTCCCATGGGTACATGGGTCATGGCTAGACTGTGCAGTGGCTCGTTCAATCCTTTAACAAAGCGGAGAGCCTTTTATGCTGAGTGTTGACTAAATCCAGTCCGAACCTAGCCAGTTGGTTGAACTGGTTGACGTATTCCTTGACCGTCATACTTCCTTGCTTAAGAGACAAGAACTTTTCCAGTTGTAGACTTCGTTCAGCTTGCGAGAGGAATTTCGTCTCAAACCTTGTTCTGAAATCCATCCATGTTTCAACTAGCCTCTCGGCGTTAGTGACTTCCCACCAATAGGAAGCTTCGTCCTTGAGTAACCATACTGCCAATTGTACCTTCTGCCTATCGTCTACCTCGAAAATGACGAACAAATCTTCGGTCTCCTTCAGCCAGTTCCTTGCTGCCATGAAGGATTCAGTTCCACAGAAGTCTTTTCCACCCATAGCCTTGAAGTCTGTACACGTCTTTGCGAAAGCATTTCCATGAGGAGGAGGAGGAGGTGGTACCGCTGCCACTGGGGGAGGAATATCTGCTGGGCCTGTACCGTTGGCCCTAGCCTCTAAGTACCTCCTGAACTAGCCAGGTATTGGCACACCCTCTTGAAGGTTAAGATTCTCAAACATGCTGAAACAAAAGAAAAAGGATTCAAAATGGAGAACTGAAAAGATAGATATATGGCTTTCGGGGATTATGTTTTTCAAAATAAGCTTTATTTTTGAAAATATTTCCTTTCAAAACCTTTTTGAAAATAGTTTTCAAAAACTTTACCCAATCTGTTAACCTTCAGCTCTGATACCAAGTGTAACACCCCACCTCCGTTAAGGACACTCACAAAGGGAATGCCTTAACTTTGGTGGAGCATTTTAGTAAACAGAACAGAAATTTACAAGACAGATAAAACAGTACTTGAAAATTTTATAACTTTATTACAACAAAAACCGAAGCAAGTTTGGTTACATCTTTTCAAATCACAATATCAGAATTCAAGTACAAAAATATCAGTCTTGTACAAAAGCCTTCAGAATGCATAGTTTTTAAAATCATAATCCCCACAGAAGCTGCTATAAGGAGTCAAGCCATACTTTAAGCACTTTAAGTACTTCAAGCAGAAGAAATCTGGATTAAGCTAAAGTAATCCCTCCTTGGAAACCTGGGGGGGGGGGAACGGAAGAAAAAGGGGCGAAAACAAGCAAGGTCAGACATAAAGTCTGGCAAGTCCAGTGACTATCAGCATATGAACATATAATAATAATAATGACATGAAAATAAGCTGGATAAGAGATAACAGTAACAGGAGCAGCAGATATACTTAGGTTAAACAGAAGAAACAGAATAATATTACTTTTCACCTCTCTGCACTAATACTAGTATAACAGGATTAGGTGTCACCCCAATGTCTAAACTGAAACAGAAACGGGAACAGAATAATTTCCATAGAAGAGAATGCTAGTAATGGGCCTTTACCACCACAACAGAAACAGACAAAAACAGAATGCTAATAATGGGCCTTTACCACCCGAACAGAAGGCACAGAAACAGATTAATCCCTATGGAAACAGAATGTAGAATTAGGTGTACACTAGTAAATGGGCCTTTACCACCCGAACAGATGGTACCATGCAGAAACAGACAGGTGTTACCACCCAACAGAAACAGACGGTACCAACAGAAACAGAGAGAACTAAGTGTACCCTAAAGCCCTACCCCAAGCGATCGGCTCCCTAATACATAAATGCCATGTGCCAGCCCCACAAAAGAGTGTATCACTCCCCAAAGTGGCAACCTTTAAATGACACAGACCTATTTACAGATGTCACGGCGTCTTACATCCTCAGAGGCAGACTGGGATCCATGCATGCACATGACCCGGTTGGAATGCACCATCAACACCCCTCGCCATTATAAGAATGAACCGCTTATAATTAGTTCAGTAAGCGCGTCCGGACCCTACCTACTGTTAGGTCAAAGTTTTGATACTAGAAAGGGTTACTGACTAATATGGGTCCCAAACAACAGATGACACAAGTAATTTCCCTCCTAATCTTGTGTCCCCAGACTAACAGATTTCAGATTAACTTGTTTACAAGTTTAGTCATACAGAGTTTTAGATCAACTAGTTCACAAATCAGACAAGTTTTCAGACTAACGGATCAGATATACGGATTTAACAGATTTACATATTTGTCTAACTTTGTAATTGGGCCTACAGATTCACGAAACGAGTTTGTTAAATTCATTAGTCCAATTGGTTCAACCCTATCCATCCAACACGTTTTAGACATCATATTTATCTTAGATTTGTATTAATTAAAAATTAATGCGCAAACCTCTCACATTAGACTGACAGTTTGCGGCCACTGGTTAGGCCGGTTGGTTCCAGGCAGATTTCTGCCGCAAACTGAGTCTAACCTCGGGTTTCAAGCACGTTATGACTAACTTCTCACATTAGAACCTATTGTTTGCGGCCACTAGATGTGTCGGGCGGTTCCAGGCAGGATTACGCTGCAAACTCATTCTAACCTCGAGTTAGCCATGTTTCATATTTAGCCAATGCATTCATTCACAGACTAAGCTAATATCAGACTAATCATGCTAATTTAACAAATTAACTTCCGTACAAGTTACAGAAGATTATTCGAGGTTCTATTAACAAGTATTGCTCAATTTTAAATCGAGCCTACATATTTACATACTTCAAATTTCAGCATTTCAGTTCCAACAGATTACGCCATTCAACAGATTAAACAGATAACAGATCTTGCAGATTTGGCAATTTAGCAGATTTAGCAATTTAACATAATTAGCAGATTAGGCAATTCAATCTAATTCGCAGTTTAGGCAATATAACAGAACTAGCAAATTAGGCAATATAACAGATTTAATCATTCCTTAAAGTTTCATAGACATATCTTGCCTAATTATAAATTTAGCCTAAATTTGCATGCCTAAATAGTTGTCATGATTCACAATATGATCATTACCCCACGTTTGCATTGAATTTACATAGCACAGATTATGGTCATAATTTACCATATAACACATGTCCCAATTTTAGTTAAACTTGCCTAGTACAAAAGATTTACATATAAATTATACCAAATATAGCCATCGATTTCAATGCATGTCATATATTCAAAAATCTCTCACTTAGGTGTTATTCACATATAATAGTTATCAAATCTTAATATAGATCTTCACACCTAAGTCATATTCTCTTTTTATCTCGAGTCATGAATCGTTATATAAAAATATGCCCAACAATCTAGAACTTTAAATTATAGCAGATCTTAATTCAAAATATGCGTTATGTCCAACAAGTCACATGTTAACATACAATGGTTCCTCTTCTTCCAATTCACAGAATATGCATAGATCTAAATCTAGTTTACAACATCAGTCACAGATTAGCCATGTCCAATTATGCCATCATTCATTATTTGTCCCAAAGTTTAGGTTCGTGCGTAAATCTCTTATGAGAAGTGGCATAGGCTCGTGGTAGCCTGGCTATAGAACAGAAAGAAGAAGGAGATACAGAATAATATATATATCAGAACTGAACGTACACAACCTCAAATTCAGATTTACAATCATGTCAGAATTATAATTAAAGTTTATATCGGAAAATAACTGTACTTGCCTTTCGTGGTTTTAAGAAAGGATAATAAACTGTTGTTGATGCAGAAATGCTGAATTACTCCTCTTTAATTGTTGTTGTAGCTCTAAACTTTGATATGAGATTTGATTTAGCTTTTAATTCTATTCAGGTTGGAAGAAGATGCATCAGTCCAAGTTTTGATTCCAGCAGAGTAGCGATGCCATTTTTATATTTTTACTTAGAACAGAGACTGAGTATAGACAGAATGAAATTGTGTAGAGAAAATGAGGCTATGGGCTGTTTATATAGGATTAGGCGGACGAATCTAGACAGAAAACGAGACCGGATACATCAGAATGAACCAGGTTCAAAAACTGGGTTTCGGGAGCAGGTCGACTCCCCAGTCGACCTGGTCATGGGGAGGTCGACACCCCAGTCGACCTGGTTGGGGGGGGGGTCGACTCCCCTATCGACCTGGGTATATGGGCGGGAATTTTCCAGCCAGCCTTCTCTGGGTTTGAATTTCGAATTTCTGGCTTTATTTTCGAGCTGTTTTCGGTTCTGAAAATTCCTGAAACTTTGGAGGGTCATATCTCCCTCATACGGACTCCGTTTCTCGAAAACTCGGACTCATTTCCAAGAAGAATTTCGAGACGAACGCAATGGCGCAACCCGTTTCCCTTGATTCTTATTTTATAATATAATTATTCTCTGATTTATTACTTATACGTTTACAGAAAATACGGGGTGTTACAGCTTCCCACTTTTCCTTTCTGACTTAGTTGCCATATGGTTTAGATAGTTGGAAGTGAGGATGGCACTTCGCAAGAAAGTCGATAATCGACAAATATTGAATATGCTAGGCAAGGATCGACCCGGATGGGTCGCAAATACCAAACTCAGACCCATCAAGGTCATGAATTCTAGGAATCTATCTGTGTGTCACAGACATCAAAAATCGACCCAGAGAGTTGCAGAATTCAACAATGCCATTAACACCAGTTCGATAAGGATGTCAAACATATAAACGATCCGACGAAACCATGGACTTTAAGAACAGCTCAGGACGACCATGGATCTCATGAAAAATCTGAGCATAATGCAAACTTTAGACTTATATAAAAAACCTTTCTTCCACCAAAAGAAATGTTTTGGAGGGACAAGTGTTAACCTTCCTTTTTACAAGGTGTTATGCTTTGCATTTGTATGTTGGAATAGCTTGGGAATTGAGCATGGATGATTATATGAAGCTATGAACAACTGGATTCATTGAAATATCACTTCGGAATAAGTTGAACTGAAACCCAAAATTTGGATAAGTTCGAGATCGGTATTAATCCAAAAAAGGAACAGGATTAGAAATTTATCTTAGTCTTGTATTGGTATCAATCCAAAACATAGGATTTCATAATTTAGAAATTTGACCAGAGCTACGCTAATAACTCAAGATTAGGAGCTCAAAGTTAATAGACACACAACCATAAAGATCATCTATAGTGGGACCCGTTAACGATATTTTTCGTTAACATCGGAGATAGGTCTATGGAAATGGACCGTGGAGAAAGCGTCAAGTTGCTAAGAACCTAACGACTTGAGCAGGAATATTCTGATGATCCCACCGCATAGCAGAATACACACAAAAATATACTGAAAAGTAGCATAGCATGTGGAAAAAGTAAGAACGCACAATTTATAGTTGTTCGGTTCAACTTGAACCTACATCCACTTTTAGGACTTTGATGATTTTATTCATGGAGGAGGTTACATAATAAATCCCCAAATTGATTTATATATTTGGGTTAGTTCTCTTTGAAATGAGAGGAAGATTGTAGAATGAGGGAACCCCCTTAAATGAAACCTCTGTCCTCTTATTTATATAGGTTTTGGGCCCCTTTTTGTTGCTTTTCTTTCCCGTCACTTTTTTGGTGCCAACTTTTTGTTCCTGTCTTTGGCTTTTGCTCTTTTTTTTGTCTTTTTCTACCTTTCTCCTGCTTCCTACAGCCTTTTGCTGCTGGTTTTGTCTTTTTTTGCCTTTCTCCTGCTTCCTACAGCCTTCTGTTGCTAGTTTCTGAACTGCTTCTACTGTCGGTTCCTGAACTCCTTCTGCAGGTTTCGACTTTCTCTGACTATCTCCAGCTTTCTTTAGCTTTCTCTAGCTGTCTCTAGCTTACTCTATCTTCCTCTAGCTTTTTATAGCTATCTCTAGCTTTCTCTAGCTTCCTCTAGCTGTCTTTATCTTACTCTAGCTTCCTCTAGCTGTCTCTAGATTACTCTAGATTCCTCTAATTGTCTCCACCTTTCTCCATCTTTCTCAAGCTTTCTCTAACTTTTTCTGGCTGTCTCCAGATTTCTCTACCTTTCTCTAGTTGTCTCCAGCTTTCTCTAGCTTTCTCTACCTTTCTCTAGCTTTCTCTAGCTGTCTCCAACTTTCTCTAGCTTTCTCTAACTTTCTCTAGCTTTCTTCAGCTTTCTCTATCTTTATCTACCTTTATCTACCTTTCTCTGACTTTCTCTACCTTTCTCTAGCTTTCTTTACCTTTCTCAAGCTTCCTAGACCACGTTGCTTGTTCCTGGACCCCTTTTATTGTCGGTTCCTGAACCCTGCTGCAGGTTTCAGCTTTCTCTGACTTTTTTGTTTTAGCATTACTCTCAAACTATACGTTCCTTTGTTTAATATGACCACTCTACGGAATGGGAAACCATCATCTGAATCCAATGGAAGTGGTTTTAGGTCTGAATTTCTCACCAACCAAAAGTTATAGGAGAAACAAGATTTCATCTTCTTCTTTTGGTGTTAACATAGTTGTATCCAGGGCTTTTCCTTTTACATTTTCTAGTTTCGGAGCTACTGCTTCTTTATACTTTGCTAGTGTGAATTTTGGTGTTAACAGTTAGCCTCCCCCTTAGTATAAAGAAGCTTTTGTTCCTTAGGACAAAATCCTGTGGCTCCTGCACAGCTTGTATTGGGAAGATTGCAATAAGTATTTGTCCTACATCGGCAAATACTATGAACCATCTCATATTATATATCAATACTTGGAATAGGATATTGTGAAATAAATAACGTGAGATTTGAGATGGACACAATGGCTTGGGCTGAAAGGGTTGGGCCTATCAGATTATTATGGGTCAAAGATGGGCACTTGGGCACTTTGGGCGCTCCAAAAATTCTACTCTTCTCCTTCTTTTTCTTCTGTAAAATATATTGTTTGTTGTATCTTGATTAAATTTCGCTTCTCTATTGTCTGCAAATATTGTAGGGCCGAATAATTCCTTAAGCACAACATTCTGCACCTGCCTCAAACGACTGCTCCAGCTTTCTATTCATTCTAGGTTCAACAGCTTGCCTGTCACTTAAGAATCATTATAAAAATCTTTGATATTACTTCTGTATAACTAAGAGTAATGATGCAACGGGAAGCATAGACTTTCCTTAATCAAATAGGGCCTAAACATGAACCCAAAGTTATAAACTTTTTTTTTTTTGGACACAATGTGCAAATTTAAACATGTACTCATGTTGGATGACATGATTTAAATCATAGCATTTTCTATCAGTGTTGGATGAGCATTTCATTATTGTTACTTAGACATTCAATATTCAAGAATTCATTCTAGAAAGTGTGATATAATAGACCAAAATTTACATTTGGATACTTGCAATCAAAGGCTCATCGTTGACGAATATAATGCGTTAATAAAAGTAACATGACTTGCATAGTGAGTGATATTTCACTTATAATGTGTAAAGCATTGATTTTAATCAAAACTTATAGCAACGAAGTTAGGGGTAAAAGTATCATAAGTTTAGAAAACTTCCCTATGTGCGGTGTTGAGGAACCATAACCTTTGTTTGGAGATTTGAAGTAAAAGACTTGAGGAACCAAGCCAAGTACTTGTGATACAAGATTAGAACTCTTCAAAACGATATTAGTAATACCCTAAGATTCATATTTGGGTAAATAGGAATTAGACATCATTTGGAAACCCCAAGACTCATACTTGGGTAAGCAAAAATCAGAAATCATATGGAAACCCCAAAGACTCATACTTGGGTAAAGAAAAATCAGAAATCATATGGAAGCCCCAAGATTCATACTTAGTAATGCATAAATCAGAAATTCATGTCAAAGAACCATATCTTTAACTAAAAGTTATTAAGAATGTCATAGCTAAATAAAATGCCCTAACAAAAGACATAGAAGGAACATAGAAGGTTAATTAAGGATCATCCAACAAAAGTAACACAAACCATTCGAAGATCATACATGTGTATAGTGTCAACCTATGCAAACATTATTGAAAGTGATCAAGCAACCATGGACTATGTGTGTGTGTTTCTCGGAGGTTCGCTCAGAGAACATTTGGAAGAAAGAGTCTTAAATATTCCAAGAAGTAATCTTCGGGTGTGTATATATAAAGGACTACTTTTCGTAGTAAAATAACTCTATCCTAAGATGATTAGTCATTTAGCGTGAGCTTCTCTCAGTTTTCTAGCCATAGGGTATCTAGCGCCTAGCCTTATTCCTAACCCATAGGATGTGCAAATGAATGAATGCTCTGTAAGAGAGTGACACTTGTCCCTTTATGGATAGATGCATGCATTATAACTAGCCCTACTTAGAGAGCGACTCCACTAGCTGTAGATGAAGTATTTAACCCTACTCAAAGGCAACTCCTTTGCAGGAGATGAAGGTATTGTAGCCCTACCCCAAAGGTGACTCCTTTGCAGGAGATGAAGGTATTGTGTCCCTATGTAACACCCCACTCCCGCTATGATCACTCACTAAGGGAATGCCATAGCATCGGTGGAGTATTTTAGTGAATATAGAACAGAAAAATTACAACAAGACAGATATAAATAGTACTTGAAATTTAAAACATCATCTCATAACAGCGGAAGTAAACATGTCTGGTTACATCATAAAACCACAATAAAAGTCAAGTACAATATCCATCAAAATAAAGAAGTACATAATCCCACTCTCTCATACAATGGCCAGGACAAAAGAAAAGATAACTGGGTAACTAGAGCTTTACATCTATCCAAGCTCCTAAAGACTGGAACAGTAATCCGATCAAGCTCCACTACTGCTAGGACCCACCGTAGGGCCTGAGGGTTGGGAAAAAGATAAAAACAACGGGGTCAGACATAAGTCTGAGCGAGTCCTATAACTTTAACAATACAATCGTTAAAGTAACCAGAGAAGACATAAACTGATATACGGTAACTATTGGGGATGAATGGCTACACTAAGCAGTAAACTACACTAAGATAAAAGATAAAGATGCATCTACCCTTCCAAAGGTAAATTACTAAACTGCACCACACCAGTCATTCCTAACTTAAAGGTTGATCCCACCCATGGACTTATAAAATGAACTTAATAGTTCTCGCGTACCCCTAGGTGACTAAGTAGACGCCACGGGGCCCTACAATCCACTAATTGTACACACTACTCCCATTCGATCGGCTCCCTAACGTAGATACCCGTGCTGGCCCCACCGTGGGGTGTACCATTCCCCAATGTGGCAACCTGATAAAATTAACGGTGCACGGCTTATATCTACACGATGCAACAACGTCTTATTTACCAGCCCGGGTCCACACACGCATATGAAACCCGTTGGTCATGCGTTGCCACCGCTAACCCATTTTGGCCTCTTATAGCCAAGCCCAATATGCGTGTCCTGTCACTCGACAAGAGTCGAGCCCACTAAGATATGTTTGGGATATTGGTTGAAATGGGCCCCCAGCACAAGCCATCCCCCTAAGCTTGGCCCACACACTAGTGTTTCCCACTTAACCCTTTAATCATGTTTAATTACATGTTTCCTCTTGGTTAAGTATTTAATCATATTTTCTATTGGCAACCACTAGCAATTTCCACATACCACCCAAGGTACCCACTTAACCCCCATGCCCCACTACATGATTATCTGGTTAAGTGTTTCTTAATTGATTAACACCGTAACCGTGTAAAGGACCCCTCACATTGGACCGTTATTTGTAGATGCCTGGTTAAGCCGGTAGGTTCCGGGCAGTCTTACACTACAAACGGGTCCAACCTCGTGTCATTTACCCTTGTTACGTATTTAATTTATGATTAAGACCCCTCACATTGGACCGTCATTTGTAGATGCCTGGTTAAGCCGGTAAACTCCGGGCAGTCTTATACTACAAACGGGTCCAACCTCGTGTCTCAATCGATTAATTACTCCTAATTAATCACCCCCATAATTTGTGTTAATTATCATGTTTATTTAAGGAATATGGGTACACCTAACTTAATAGGCAAATTCCCAACCCCAAAGTGTGGGTACACCTAACTTAATAGGCAAATTCCCAACACATAGTATGGGTACACCTAACTTAATAGGCAAATTCCCATACTATGTTCATTTATTTTATGTTATGCATAATTATATTAATTTCACACAATCTTATTAACATATGTATTTAATTAACCCCATCGTTCCCACGTGATTTCGTTCTCATGACATAACACATATAAAAGGTGTCAACTTGCATATGTATGAACATGTTTCAAAGGTGCCATCTTGCATATTAACAAACACATAACTTGCATATGAACTTGCACAACATGTCACATAACTTGCATATAATCTTGTATAACATGTCACATAAACTTACATATTAACAAATACATGACTTGCATATAATATGTCACATAACTTGCATATGAACTTGCATAACATACTTGCATATAAACTCATAAACTTGCATATGAACTTGCATAACATACTTGCATATGAACTCATAAACTTGCATATGAACTTGCATAACATACTTGCATATGAACTCATAAACTTGCATATGAACTCATAAACTTGCATATGAACTTGCATAACATACTTGCATATGAACTCATAAACTTGCATATGAACTTGCATAACATACTTGCATATAAACTCATAAACTTGCATATGAACTTGCATAACATACTTGCATATGAAGAAACATACAACTTGCATAATTATCATACATGTAACTCGCATTTTATCATACATGTAACTTGCATATTAATCATATGATCACAAAACACAAAACTTGCATAACCCACATACATTAGCAAACTAACATCATGTCATATGACTTAAAATCCATTAATCCCCAAACAAAACCATATGATCTCATCATATCTCATCTACTTAGTTTAGTAATTGATCATTAAAGTGATAGAAACTCACAACTAGCAAATTTGCCCTCCAAATGAAGAAGATTAAGATGCTTAGAATGGATTAGAGGTTGATTAGAGAGTGATTAGCTTGCAACCCTCTTCATAAATTAGTGGAGGCTCCTTCTAAGATTTAATTTGGCGGCATGTAGCCCTCAATTCTATTTTTATTATGGATTAGGGTAGGTTTAGGGTGTATTTATAGATTAGGTGAGTGTTTTAGGCCCTTAGATTAACCCTAGATTAGATTAGGACCCTTAGATTTCGGAAATCTCTAGAAACCAGCCCAGCCCTAGCCAGAAAACCAGACCTGGTGCACCCAGTCCCTCTGGCTCGACACGCCGTGTCGACAGGCAAGTCGACAGGCAAGTCGACCCCCCAGTCGACAGGCCTGTCGACAGCCCTGTCGACATGGCTAGGGCGGGAACTTTCCCGCCTGGCCCTGCTGGTTCTATTTTAAAATCTGAATTTGAATTTTCAAATCTGTTTTTAGCTTTGAATTTTCTGCAAACTTCATTGGGCCTTAACTGGGCCATACGGACTCCGATTTACAAAATTTCGGACTCTATTCTGCGTATTTTTCCGAGACGAACGCAATGACGCAGCCCGTTTCCCCCAATTCTCACATCTGAGATTATTTATTCTGCAATTAGTGAATTTTAGCATTAACCGAAATTCGGGGTGTTACATTCTCCCCTCCTTAAAGGATTTCGTCCCCGAAATCTCTAAGCTAAGGAGAATGCATATCCTACCATCCAAACAACCATCTACTCAATCCATCAAACACGGGCATCCATTGTCCTTAAAACAATTTCTAATGATGTATGAGCATATGCAAAAAGTGTGTGTATATGTTCCCTATCTAATGTATGAACATATGCAAACCATGATAGTGCCATGCATCCATTATGTATGCGAGAGAACCCTATCGACACATACAATATCTACATGAGTGCACAATCATTCACCAAAATGCATCATCCATATGATAACACAATCATTATACATCCATAAATATAGCTTCCTACACACAATTTTATGCAATATGCAATATGAAGTGACTGAGCCGATCTAGTGCCTAGAGTGTGTGTATATGCATCCACGAGCAACCACTAGCAAACACTTGCATCCACTTGCATCCATCAACCATAACATGTCTCAAACACATATTTCAACCATAGGTTTACCCTATCTAAAGGTCAAACAGTACTAACGAGAGGACATACTAAAGATAAGATAAGTACTAGACAAGCGATAAAGGAGAAGTTAAAAGACATACTCTCAAAAAGAAATGGATACAAAGAACGCATCTTCGCTTCCGTCTCCCAAGTAGCATTGCTTTCGTCATCTCCCCATTGCACTTTAACTAGCTGAACTTCTCTGTTCCTCAACTTCCTAGTTTCTGACCCAAGGATGCGAGTAGGAGCTCGTCGAATCGTCGCATCACGCTCTACCTCTACATCTCTAAGCAAGCTCGGCTCTACCACCTCTGCGGTCTCATGTAAGCACTTCCTCAGATGTGATACATGGAATACATCATGAACACCACTAAGTCTGTCGGGCAACTCCACCCTATATGCCATCCGACCAATCCTTTCCTTAATAGGAAACGGCCCAACAAACCTCGGTGCTAACTTCCCAACGGACCCAAAGCGAACAACATTTCTCAACGGAGATACTTTGACAAAAACCATGTCCCCAACCTCAAACTCAAGATCCGTCCTTCTCCGATCCGCATAAGATTTCTGTCTATCTTGCGCTGCTTTCATCCTTCTTCGAATCAAATCAATCTTCTCTGAAGTCTCTCTAACCATATCTGGCCCAAGCAAGATCTTATCCGTAGATTCCCACCAACATGTAGGAGATCGACAAGGCCTTCCATAAAGAGCTTCGAAAGGAGCCATACCAATACTGGACTGAAAGCTGTTATTATATGCGAACTCCACCAATGGAAGATGCTCTTCCCATGTACCTCCAAAATCTAAGATACAAAGCCTCAAAAGGTCTTCTAAGACCCGATTCACCCTCTCAGTCTGGCCGTCTGTCTGAGGATGATATGCGGTGCTCAGACACAACTGAGTCCCTACCGCCTCTTGCAAACTTCTCCAAAACTCACTAGTGAAGATAGGATCTCGATCACTCACAATGCTGGATGGTACGCCATGCAATCTAACAATCTCTCTAACATAGACTGAAGCAAGCCATGGAGCGGTCCTCTTACTCTTCACGGGTATAAAATGGGCACTCTTGGTAAGTCTGTCTACCACAACCTAAATTCCCGTATTGCCCTTCCTCGATCTCGGTAACCCATCGATGAAATCCATCGAGACACTATCCCACTTCCATTGCGGAACTTCCAATGGGTGTAGCAACCCACCGGGTTTCCTTTGCTCCGCTTTAACTTGTTGGCACACTAAGCATCTAGCCACATACTCGGCCACATCTTTCTTCATACCGGCCCAGAAGAAAATTCTCTTCATATCTTGGTACATTTTGTCTCCACCGGGATGAATAGTCATTCTTGAACGATGTGCATCATCCAAAATAGCCTTCTTTAAACCCTCATCTTGCGGTACATAAAGTCTACCGTCTCTATGCAACCATCCCCTATCATCTATGGTGTATCTACCCAAATGGCTGGACGACTCCCCCCTTATAAGCTTCTCTACCAACTCAACCAACTGTGGGTCGTCTCGCTGAGCCTCGCCAATCCGTCCCAAAAGAGTAGGTCTAACCTCCAAGGATGCCAACAAACCAGGTACAAAGTCAACAGAAGGTCTGAAGTCGAACAAAGATAGAAACTCCAAGCTTCGCCGTTCCACGAACAATGGACTCAAAGCTAGCCTTTTTCTACTCAAGGCGTCCGCCACCACGTTACCCTTGCCAGGGGTATACACTATCTCGAAATCATAGGATGCTAAGAACTCCATCCACCTTTGCTGTCTTAAGTTTAAATCCTTCTGAGAGAATAAGTACTTCAATGATTTATGGTCAGTGAACAACTCGAATCTCTCACCAAGAAGATAATGGCGCCAAGACTTAAGTGCGAAAACAATCGCGGCCAACTCTAGATCATGGGTAGGGTAATTCTTCTCATGCACTCTCAATTGCCTCCCTCCATAGGCTATTACCCTTCCCTCCTGCATCAAGACTGCGCTTAATCCTTTCCCACAAGCATCGGTATAAACAACAAACGGCTTACTCCCATCTGGAAGCACTAAAACTGGAGCGGTGGTCAAAGCTCTCTTTAACCGTCGGAAAGCATCATCACAATCCACGTCCCATGAGAAAACCAGATTCTTCTTCGTCAAGCGGGTTAATGGGGCTGATATCTTCGCGAAGTCTTTGATGAACTTCCTATAATATCCTGCCAACCCCAAGAAACTTCTTACTTCGGTAGCATTTCTAGGAACTTTCCAATCCTGGATAGATACTATCTTTGCGGGATCCACAGCTATCCCTTCCTTAGAGACCACATGCCCTAAGAATCGCACTTCTCTTCTCCAAAAATGACATTTAGAGAATTTAGCTTTAAGACTATGTGCTCGAAGAGTCTCCAACACTTCTCTGAGATGTAAGGCATGCTCTTCTTCACTCTTGGAAAAGACCAAGATGTCATCCACAAAGACTACTACAAACTTATTCAGATACTCTCTGAACACTCTACTCATTAGATCAACAAAGTATGCAGGGGCGTTTGTCAACCCAAATGGCATCACAAGCCACTCATAAAAACCATCCGGAGTCCGGAAAGCAGTCTTCTCTATACTGTCCTCCGCCACTCTTAACTGATGAAACCCTGTAGCTAAGTCCATCTGCGAAAACACTGAGGCGCCAACCAACTGATCAAAGAGATCATCTATCCTCGGTAATGGGTGTCTATTCTTCTTCGTGAGCTTATTAAGTTCTCTATAATCCACACAAAGTCTGAGGGACCCATCCGCCTTCGTGGCAAACACTACTGGAGCTCCCCACTCCGATATATTTCGCCTTATGAACCCCTTCTCAAGCAACTCCCCTACTTGCTTATGAAGTTCTCTTCTCTCACGAGGAGCCATGTGGCGCACTGGCAAAGACACTGGTTTGGCATTATCCACCAAATAAATTCGGAAATCTATCTCCCGCTTCGGAGGCAAACCCTTCACCTCTTCAAACACATCCGGATATTCCCGGACCACTCTGACAGAACGCAAACTCTCGACCGAAGCATCGAGCGATTCAAGATAACTTAGCATAACAGATTCCATGGGATTACAAGAGATCTCGAGAGTGTTACCCAAGAGGGTCATAAGCCTAACAACTCTCCTTTCACAATCAAGAACGGCACCATTACTGGATAACCAGTCCATGCCGAAAATCAACCCATAGCCCGTGAAGCCCAAAACAAAAGCATCACATCTAAACTCAATGCTAAGTATAGAAATCTTCAAACCCAAACATATCATGGACAAATAAGTGGAGCCCCCAATTGGGTTTGAAACAACCAAGGGATCATCAACTAGACTGGTGTCTAAGTGCAGTGACTCAACTAACGATGATGAGATAAAAGAATGCGATGCGCCAGAGTCAAACAAAGTACGAACTGGATGATCAAACAGAAAAACCAGACTTTCAACGGAAATAGTTCTACCTCTCTGCTGAATCGGTGGAACTGAGAGAGCCTGAACTTGCCCCCCTGCCTGAGGTGGTGCCATAAGAGCTTGCACATGTCCTCCTGAGGTAGACCTCGTCTTCTGCCCCTTCTTTGGGCAGTCCTTCACAAGATGTCCTGCTTCACCACAATGAAAGCAACCGGTCTTCTTCTTTTTGCGACAATCCTTGCTGAAGTGGCCTGGGGTCCCACAATTGAAGCACTTCTTCTTCTTCTTCTTGTCACCATTGCCTTTTCCACCCTTGCCTTGTTGTTGTTGTTGTTGCGGTTTCTTCTGATCCCCCTTCTTCTCTGGTGCCTTAGAACTCTTATCATCCTCATGCATAAGTGCCATGTAGACAAGCTTCTCAAAGGTGGCCCCCATAGGAATGTGAGTCATAGCTATTCCTTGCAATGGTTCGTTCAAGCCTCTAACGAACCTCAAAGCCTTCTTCTCCGGTGTATTCACCAACTCTATGCCAAACCTTGCTAATTGATTGAATTTGTTGACATATTCTTTCACCGTGAGATTCCCTTGCTTCAAATTCAAGAACTTCTCCATAAACAGATTCTCTTCCGCCCTTGAGAGAAACTTAGCCCCAAACCTTTGCTTAAAATCTGCCCAAGAGTCAACAGGGCGTTCTCCATTAGTGAGCTCCCACCAGAATGAGGCCTCTCCCTTCATTAACCAAGCCGCCAACTTGACTTTCTTTCCCTCTTCCACTTCAAAGATATCTAGCAACTCTTCCACTTCCTTAAGCCAATCTCTAGCCTCTACGAAAGTCTCTGAACCTAGAAAAGGTTTTCCTCCTATAGCTTTGAACTCCTTGCAAATCTTAGCAAAATTATCCACTCTAGGCTGAGGAGGAGAAGCGGTTGCCTCTGGTGTAGTAGCATTGGCTGGACCCGCAGCCGCGGCCCTAGCCTCTTGTAACCTCCTATACCATAGTGGTATAACTAAGCCCTCCGGGATGTTAAGATCTTCAGCCATGCTGAAACGAAAGAGGAAAGATTCAAAAAGGGGATTCCGAAAGATAAAGATATGGCTATTGGGGATTATGCTTTTCTTTTTCAAAAACTTTTCTCTTAAAAGACATGTTTTTGAAAATACTTTTTCCAAAAATAATACCTTTACTATTTTCTAAAAAAATGTATTTTTCTCAAAAATTTATCTGTTCCGGTAACCTTAAGCTCTGATACCACGTGTAACACCCCACTCCCGCTATGATCACTCACTAAGGGAATGCCATAGCATCGGTGGAGTATTTTAGTGAATATAGAACAGAAAAATTACAACAAGACAGATATAAATAGTACTTGAAATTTAAAACATCATCTCATAACAGCGGAAGTAAACATGTCTGGTTACATCATAAAACCACAATAAAAGTCAAGTACAATATCCATCAAAATAAAGAAGTACATAATCCCACTCTCTCATACAATGGCCAGGACAAAAGAAAAGATAACTGGGTAACTGGAGCTTTACATCTATCCAAGCTCCTAAAGACTGGAACAGTAATCCGATCAAGCTCCACTACTGCTAGGACCCACCGTAGGGCCTGAGGGTTGGGAAAAAGATAAAAACAACGGGGTCAGACATAAGTCTGAGCGAGTCCTATAACTTTAACAATACAATCGTTAAAGTAACCAGAAAAGACATAAACTGATATACGGTAACTATTGGGGATGAATGGCTACACTAAGCAGTAAACTACACTAAGATAAAAGATAAAGATGCATCTACCCTTCCAAAGGTAAATTACTAAACTGCACCACACCAGTCATTCCTAACTTAAAGGTTGATCCCACCCATGGACTTATAAAATGAACTTAATAGTTCTCGCGTACCCCTAGGTGACTAAGTAGACGCCACGGGGCCCTACAATCCACTAATTGTACACACTACTCCCATTCGATCGGCTCCCTAACGTAGATACCCGTGCTGGCCCCACCGTGGGGTGTACCATTCCCCAACGTGGCAACCTGATAAAATTAACGGTGCACGGCTTATATCTACACGATGCAACAACGTCTTATTTACCAGCCCGGGTCCACACACGCATATGAAACCCGTTGGTCATGCGTTGCCACCGCTAACCCATTTTGGCCTCTTATAGTCAAGCCCAATATGCGTGTCCTGTCACTCGACTAGAGTCGAGCCCACTAAGATATGTTTGGGATATTGGTTGAAATGGGCCCCCAGCACAAGCCATCCCCCTAAGCTTGGCCCACACACTAGTGTTTCCCACTTAACCCTTTAATCATGTTTAATTACATGTTTCCTCTTGGTTAAGTATTTAATCATATTTTCTATTGGCAACCACTAGCAATTTCCACATACCACCCAAGGTACCCACTTAACCCCCATGCCCCACTACATGATTATCTGGTTAAGTGTTTCTTAATTGATTAACACCGTAACCGTGTAAAGGACCCCTCACATTGGACCGTTATTTGTAGATGCCTGGTTAAGCCGGTAGGTTCCGGGCAGTCTTACACTACAAACGGGTCCAACCTCGTGTCATTTACCCTTGTTACGTATTTAATTTATGATTAAGACCCCTCACATTGGACCGTCATTTGTAGATGCCTGGTTAAGCCGGTAAACTCCGGGCAGTCTTATACTACAAACGGGTCCAACCTCGTGTCTCAATCGATTAATTACTCCTAATTAATCACCCTCATAATTTGTGTTAATTATCATGTTTATTTTAGGAATATGGGTACACCTAACTTAATAGGCAAATTCCCAACCCCAAAGTGTGGGTACACCTAACTTAATAGGCAAATTCCCAACACATAGTATGGGTACACCTAACTTAATAGGCAAATTCCCATACTATGTTCATTTATTTTATGTTATGCATAATTATATTAATTTCACACAATCTTATTAACATATGTATTTAATTAACCCCATCGTTCCCACGTGATTTCGTTCTCATGACATAACACATATAAAAGGTGTCAACTTGCATATGTATGAACATGTTTCAAAGGTGCCATCTTGCATATTAACAAACACATAACTTGCATATGAACTTGCACAACATGTCACATAACTTGCATATAATCTTGTATAACATGTCACATAAACTTACATATTAACAAATACATGACTTGCATATAATATGTCACATAACTTGCATATGAACTTGCATAACATACTTGCATATAAACTCATAAACTTGCATATGAACTTGCATAACATACTTGCATATGAACTCATAAACTTGCATATGAACTTGCATAACATACTTGCATATGAACTCATAAACTTGCATATGAACTTGCATAACATACTTGCATATGAACTCATAAACTTGCATATGAACTTGCATAACATACTTGCATATAAACTCATAAACTTGCATATGAACTTGCATAACATACTTGCATATGAAGAAACATACAACTTGCATAATTATCATACATGTAACTTGCATTTTATCATACATGTAACTTGCATATTAATCATATGATCACAAAACACAAAACTTGCATAACCCACATACATTAGCAAACTAACATCATGTCATATGACTTAAAATCCATTAATCCCCAAACAAAACCATATGATCTCATCATATCTCATCTACTTAGTTTAGTAATTGATCATTAAAGTGATAGAAACTCACAACTAGCAAATTTGCCCTCCAAATGAAGAAGATTAAGATGCTTAGAATGGATTAGAGGTTGATTAGAGAGTGATTAGCTTGCAACCCTCTTCATAAATTAGTGGAGGCTCCTTCTAAGATTTAATTTGGCGGCATGTAGCCCTCAATTCTATTTTTAGTATGGATTAGGGTAGGTTTAGGGTGTATTTAAAGATTAGGTGAGTGTTTTAGGCCCTTAGATTAACCCTAGACTAGATTAGGACCCTTAGATTTCGGAAATCTCTAGAACCCAGCCCAGCCCTAGCCAGAAAACCAGACCTGGTGCATCCAGTCCCTCTGGCTCGACACGCCGTGTCGACAGGCAAGTCGACAGGCAAGTCGACCCCCCAGTCGACAGGCCTGTCGATAGCCCTGTCGACATGGCTAGGGCGGGAACTTTCCCGCCTGGCCCTGCTGGTTCTATTTTAAAATCTGAATTTGAATTTTCAAATTTGTTTTTAGCTTTGAATTTTCTGCAAACTTCATTGGGCCTTAACTGGGCCATACGGACTCCGATTTACAAAATTTCGGACTCTATTCTGCGTATTTTTCCGAGACGAACGCAATGACGCAGCCCGTTTCCCCCAATTCTCACATCTGAGATTATTTATTCTGCAATTAGTGAATTTTAGCATTAACCGAAATTCGGGGTGTTACACCCTACCCTACAGGCGACTCCATTGTAGGAGATGTTGCTTCTCTTCTTAGAAGCTTTTGCTGCTCCCCTTTGGAGGCTTTTGTTTGTTGTGGCTTCTCTCTCTAGAAGTTGAGTTTGACGCTCCTCTTCTGGGAGGTTTTTTTTGTTGCTTCTCTCTGTAGAAGCTTTGTTTGTTGTGCCTTTTCTTCTAAAGTCTTTATTTGATGTTGCTTCTCTCTCCGGAAGCTTTGTTGATGTAGCTCCTCCCCTCTGAAGCTTTGTTTGTTGTACCCTTTCTTCTAAAGGTTCCCTTGATATCCTTTATCAGGCTTAGGTTCTACATCTTTCATTGATGCATTTAATTATGTCAGCATAACATTTTTGACATAGTTCATGGAATTCTGAAATAAGGGAGATAAGATTTAGAAGAATCCTATTTAAGCCGATCTGTGAAGAGTGCATAATCATTCCTTTGTTGCATGTTTGTATGAACAGCTTCCACCGAAGCTTGTCTTTGATTGATAACTTTGCTGTGTATTCATTCGTGTATTGTGTTCCTTTAAGTGCTTTCATTTGACCATTCGTTCCCTCTCATGGAATGAGACATAAACAAAAAGTGATCCACTTGAGCTTTTGTTATATGCATGAGCCTGAACACGGTTTGGTTTTTTACCTGTAATAGCACTCAAACTTACATTAATATTTGTTTGATTATGAGAAATGTTAAAGCTAAACGAATAATAAAAGTAATCTTTTGAGATAAGAGGCTTATTGTTAAGTTCCCATTTCCATGTTGCGTTGTCTCTGACCAGCTTTTCCACTGATTTCACTTTGAATTTCTCAAATGAGATTTCTTTTCTTTTTGGCTTGATGTATCTTTATCAAATCACGACATTAGCTGGTTTTGTGTCCCTTTGTCTTGTGATAAGAACAATAGTCTTTCTCTTATGTTTGACCTTGAAGAGTTTCCTGAGAAGGAAACAGAACCAGGTACTTCTGCCCCTTGAGTTTGCTCCAAGCTTTTCCTAGTGTTAAGTATCTCTTCCATACAGATGAATTTGTAGGCTCTAGAATAAAGATCACCAAATTTTTCACATTCTCTTAAGGTAAGCTCTTTCAGAAAGGGGGATGGAGCTAATACTCCTGATTGCACAGCTATTAGCTTTTCTCTATCTGTGGCCCTTTGTACTTTGAGTGACTCGTTATGAAATCTCTTTAGATAATATTTTAGTGACTCTTGTGGTCTTTGTATAATTCTAGCTAGATCATAGATGTTGATTGTTGAGTCTTTCTGTAGATGAAAATGTGTGCTAAAGGCGGTGGATAATTGTTTCCAAGTGATGACAGGGACACAAGAATGTCTACACCATTTGATAGCTTCTTTACGAAGGGTTGTAAGGAAGATCTTGCATTGAAGTGCTTCAGAAACGTTGTACGCATCCATATAACTTTCAAAGACGGTGAGATGTTCTTCGGGGTCTGTAGTCCCATCATATGCAAGTTTGTGCTCTTTTATACCATATGGAACCTTCACCATCATTATCTCTTTGGATAAGGGGATTACTTGCAACTTTCTATCTTCTATCCATGTCAGGCTTTCATTTTCTTCTAAACTAACCGCCTTCTTTGATGCTTGGTTACTTCTCCATGAGATTGGGTTGTTATATAGATTTGATGAAGACTCGATTTTATTATAAAGTTCCTGAGGTGTTATGATCCTTGATTCAGCTTCATAAGGTTCTGCTTCAGAGGATCTTCGGACCAAGTCTGCTTCAATAAATATCCTAGTGGTATCAATTTGCGTAGACAAGTGTAATATTTCCAACTCATCTTTTGTTAAAGTTGAAGATCCTCCAGTTTTTAGTTTGGCTATTTTGATGTTTTCTGGAATGGACGATGCGTTGGATCCCTCTTTACCACTTTTCCCCAATTGAATCATACTTTAATTGATTTTCAGAGTAACTTGGTATTCAAAAGATCCTTGTTGTGACTCCTTCTATAATCCTGCTTCCTACAACCTTTTGCCGCTGGTTTCTGAACCCCTTCTATTGTCAGTTTCTTAACCCCTTCTGCTTCGGTTCCTGAACCCCTTCTACTGGTTTTGACTTTCTTTGACTGTCTCCAGCTTTCTTTAGCTTCCTCTAGCTGTCTCTAGCTTACTCTAGCTTCCTTTAGCTGTCTGTAGCTTTCTATAGCTATCTCTAGCTTTTTCTAGATTCTTCTAGCTGTCTCTATCTTACTCTAGCTTCCTATGGATTCCTCTAGCTGTCTCTAGCTTACTCTAGCTTCCACTAGCTGTCTCCACCTTTCTCCACCTTTTTCTACCTTTCTCAAGCTTTCTCTACCTTTCTCTAGCTGTCTCCAGCTTTCTCTAGGTTTCTCTAGCTGTCTCCAGCTTTCTCTACCTTTAGCTGTCTCTAGCTTTCTCTACCTTTCTCTACCTTTCTCTAGTTGTTTCTACCTTTCTCTGAATTTCTTTAGCTTTCTCTAGCTTTCTCAAGCTTCCTAGACCACGTTGTCGGTTCCTAGACCCCTTCTACTGTCGGTTCCTGAACCCTGCTACAGGTTTCAGCTTTCTCTGACTTTCTTGTTTCAGCCATTACTCTCAAACGATACATCCGTTTGTTTAATATGACCACTCTATGGAATGGGAAACCATCAACTGAATCCAACAGAAGTGGTTTCAGGTCCGAATCTATCACCAACCAAAAGTAGGAGAAACAAGATTTCATCTTCTTCTTTTGGTGTTGACATAGCTGTATCCAGGGCTTTTCCTTTTTCATTTTATGGTATTGGAGCTATTGCTTCTCTATACTTTACCAGTGCGAATTTTGGTGTTAACAGGACCCGTCTTAAGATTTGCACCTTATTGGGTGAAACCTCTAAGGGATCGATACCGAACTCCTTGAGGAACGATATCCATCCCTCGTAGTGACAATTAAGGCCCCATCTTATACGATAAGTCATCTCATTTAGATGGGCTTGTTTGTGCATTTATGGACAGATCAGGTTATCATTTCATTTATAACTAGACCACTAGGACTTTAGAAAAAGAGATATTCTCTTCTCCAAGCGAAAACTATGCTAAACCTTGGAGATAACTTCATCTTCTATTGTTTTCATTCATACAAACGATTAAATGTACCTGTAATAAATAGTATAAACAAAGTATAGTCGAACGGGATGTAGGCTAGGGTTTGTCGAACCAAAAAAAAATGTGTGTCCTTTACTGTTTTCATTCCTTTTCTCGTATATGTTGTGACTTTGATATTTTATTTCTCTATAATTGGCTTTGATTATTGGATATCTACGGTATTAGGCTCGATTGTCCAAAATCTAGTCAACACCCCATTGTTCGCTTATACCCAGTTTTTGAGGTAATTCAATATATTATTAAATTACTATACCCTATTAGTTCAGTAGCATACACTAAAATATTATTTATAATTACAGTACTCAACCAGGATGGATCAACAAATATGGCATATACCCATTATTCAATATATGATGCTACTTTATACTCAAATGCTCAGTCAGTTGTATCTAGAGACTCAATATCGGACGCAATAGGCGATGTAAGCCAAATCAATGACTTTCTAGCTTAGTTGGCAGATTTCAGGTTGGCGATGAAGATCTTGTTGATTTTGATGATGTAACGAACGACAACGATAATGTAGCATACACTTAGGATGGCTCACAATCATTACTTAGATTCATGCGTCATACTTTCACTTTCAATATATTCTATTATCTAGCATGGTGTATCGTTATATTTTGCATGTAGTCGTTGTTTGATTTTATCATGTGATTGTTTTGTATCATGTTATATGATTGTTGTTTGATTCTACTCCATTGCTATGTAGATGGTGAAGCTAAATGCACGCACACACACACACACACACAGATATATATATATATATATATATATATATATATATATATATCCATGCGACTTAAATGTTTACACAAACAAACACAAGTGTGTTTGTTTATAGCTATATGCTTTGTTGATTTCCATGTGTTCGATCATATCGCACTTGATTCACATGACGCATATTATGAACTATGAATTGTCTATTTAAGCGAGTGTATTATAGAGTATCTTCACACAACATAATCTATAACAAATGAAAATTGGAATTCTAATGATTTTATGGTATTAATTAAAGTAGAAACAAACTGCAAACACATGAAAGAAAAGTTAGAATAGTATTTTTGGTTTATGCTCAATAAGGAATTTAATAACCAATTGTAGGTTAGTCCAACATGTTTTAAATATTCGTAATACTTATGTCATGTTTACTAGAGCATGTTAAAGCTACAAAAGTGCTACACACACGTTGAAGGAAGAAGAACTATTTCATTTAACATGAGCTACATTTGATTCACACTATTTTTTGAAATACAGCACCGACTTTGTTGGACATGTTTCATATAATTTTTCTGTAAGGTATATTCAAAAATTTGAGTGATGTTTGATCTGGCTATCTGCTTTCATTTGAGTGATGTCAGATGTATTTTTATTTCAGTTAAAGCGTGGATCCATAACAAAGATTGATAATAAAAAATTATTTCGACGGATCTAAAATAAAGAGTATTACAAATCAAAACATAGATCTAAAGTAAAAACTGATATTGGTACAAACTTGACACCTTGAAAATTGAAATGATGCAAAACTAAAATGTAGACCTTAAACACGTAGGAGGTTAACTAAAAACCATCTATAATCACATAATAATTGAATTTAACTTAGTGTCCTTTGGAGCATTTCAAAATATTCTTGATGTTAAGTTGCATATACAACTGATCGACAAGGTAAAGGGTCATCAAGGCATTGCCAAAGTTCACAACCATTTGAAGAATCGCAATATCTATAGTGGGTTCATCTGATGTCAGTTCCATGTGTTATGATAGAATAAAGAATAAAACATCCATAATTACATGATATCTCTCTTGAGTTAACCTCTTGCTCTGTTAAAGGTACTTGTTGACTTGTTTCAATCCTTCATAGCGTTTCCCTAGTATAGCTGCACTACTCAGCCCTTTCCCTTATTTATCTTCCACAAGCCTACGATCTTCCAACTTTACCATGCTCTCTCACATCTTCATAGTGTCTTTCCTCCATCTCCATGTACCAACTTTGGTTTAAGGGTTAGTTGGTGGTTTAGGGGAAGACGAATTTAGCAGAGTGAGATCTATTAATGTACTTTTATATATGTAAGATGATGGGAAGGAAGTATGAAAGTAATCCATCATAAGGTAGTATAATTAATGTGATGATATGAGTGTAGAGAAGTTTTTCAAACAACAACTTGTATATAATAAAATATATTAAAAACATTTGAGAAAATATGTGCAAAACGCTATAATTTTGAGAAAAGATATGCAACGTGGCTACAGTGTCCGGATGTGACAGGACATTGCAGCTGCTTTATCTTCATTTCACATGTTGTTATTTTGAGAAAAGGCATGCATTGTAGCTAGTCCAAAAATGGCAAGACAATGTAGCAGCTTTGTCTTTAGTTCGCGTGCTTTCTTTTTGAGAAAACAATACGCCACAAATGGCCTTCTACAACAACAAAAAAAATGTTTGGTCAAGCCCAAAAAATGTTAGCATAGGTCTTTGGAAACACTTTTACTGTGATGCAATTTTCACCGTTGCTACAGATCTCAAAGGAAACATTTTGACTATCTAAGAAAACATAAAAAATATTGTTGCAATAGAACCCTATTTGGGTCTATAATAACATCTTTAGGTGTCTATAGCAACATTCCAAAAATGTTGCTATATATATTTCATTTCTAACAGGATTAATTTTTATTTAATAGAATACTATTTGAATTCAAATAGTGTTTTATTAAATAAATATTTTATTTCAATAACTGAAATAGTACAAATTTCCGACTCCAACTATTTATAACTCAATGATTTACTACAACACTAATTCTTCACATATACAGATATTCCTCACTACATCACTCAGTTCACTAACTACATATGCAGTTTTAATTTATACAAACACTGAAAAATATATGCCGAGCCGAAGGCGAGCTGAATGTTGAGCTGAAGGCGAGCCAAGTAGCTTGACTTATTATAGCCGAGTGTCGAGCCAAAGGCAAGATGATAACTCTAATCACAATTTTGCCTCTAATCTAGCAGGAAGAAATTTAACATATGAAGCACATTGTGTTGTTTGACTGAATAGAGTCCAAGATTTTGAGAGCAGAATGATCATAGATAGATGATTGATCAAGGTGAATACAGAGACTGAGATAATATCATGTAGCACGAATATATCGTGATAATAAAACAAGGCTAAGTTGAAACCCTTATGAAAACCTTCAAAAGATTGAATAAACAAGTCAAATGATGTAACACCCCACCTCCGCTAGGGTCACTCACAAAGGGAATGCACTAGGTTTGGTGAAGCATTATCGAGGTAAACATGCACAGAAATATTACAAGACAGAACATATGTAAAACAACGGAAGTAAAACAAATTTCATTACCTTATAAAATAAGGTCTAAAGCCTTTTACATCAGAATACATCAAAAACCTGTCTTGCAATAGTAAAGAAGCATAAAACCTTTTCATAAATTATTCCCCAAAATAAAGCGGTGAAGCAGCCATAGCCAAGAGAAGACCACGCTATACATGATGACCTTCAAGCATATGAGGTCCGAACTAAACCACGTCTTTTCCTCCCTGAAAACCTGGGGGGGGGGGGGACGGAAGACAAAGAGGCGAAAGAAAACGGGGTCAGTCATAAAGACTGGTAAGTCCTATCTACTTCCAGCGTAAAAACAGGTAAAGGTAACATGACATGCATAAACTGAAAGTACACATAAGGATGACGACAAGATAGATAAGCTAAGCCAAGATAAATGGATGAACTACTGTAGTAAGATAAACTAAGGTATCATGATAAACTACGGTGTCAAGATAAATCAAGGTATCACATCGTCAGGTTTCTATCCAGTATACTACCCCAAGGTACCTATCATGTCTAACATCCCATGGTATTTATCACGTATATTTGCTCTGCACCCCTCGTACTAGTATCCCAACCCGCGTCATGTGTTAACTATGAATGTCCCTTGCCCAATGTCATGTAATGGTCCATGTTAACCTAATATATAGCATATGTAGGTTTTTCCAACTCGTATGTTTCTTTCCATGTATAAGTTCAGTCCTTTGACGTAGGCCGTACGGGCTTTCCCATGTAAATCTATACCACCTCAACGTAGTACCATTTTATCCTTGAAGTTATTTTGGACTGCTACCCTTGATCTGGTTATGTTTTCTTACCATGAACTATCGCGTGTTCACTTAGGATTTATGCCACCTAGGACCGCTAGGGATTATGCTACCTAATGAACGTTTCCGTAACTTGGTTTGGGTTTTAGCCACCTAGGGCCACTAGGGATTATGCCACCCGTCAACCACGCCCTTTATCCCACGTGTGTATCGTGAATCGTTTTCCATGTCTAGACGCACATGTATCTCAATGTGCCATCCGAGTTCCGTGCTAGGGCAAATCGAGAAATACGGAACTCGGTCGGAGCTTTAAGTCGTCTGCCGATGCAGATATCAAGGTCTGTTTTTGTATCCGTGGCTATGGTCCTACGTGACCCCTCCCTCAACTACTGAAAGGCAATCCAAGAAAAATCATGTATGAGAACTACATCCCGGCCCCACTATAGCCCCACTTTCCTATGGGCCAACCTCACCCATAACTCGATAGCAAGTATATGGTCTGTTGGGAGTTCTCTGCCTTTCCGTACGTACACGATTGACTAAAGATGGTAGGTAGTCGGCGACGTGCTATCCAGGGCAAAAACAAGTATCGTCGACTCCACGCTAATCCATCCCAGTCTTTAGGTCGCTCGCATAGCAACCAAGGCATACTCTTGGCTCTTCTACCTCAGACCTTAACCTCTGTGAGGCCAGGTTTCATGGACCTTCTGCCACCTCACAGAGGGATACCCAGAGTACCCTCACGTCCCCCGAAGCTACCGCTTCATAACCCAGTTCGTTAGAGCCTTTATCTAAGTCAGATAATTTGCTCCTCCTCGTGTTTTAAGCGATGACCTACCGTATCGGGTTACTCATCTATCTGTGAACTGGTCCAAATCCCTTGACTAAGAATTATTACTTAGTTTCCTAAACTAAGGTTTACCACTTAGTCTCCTTTCCCGTTATCCTTGTTAATCCCTGTTTTCCACCTAGTCCCCTGAACTAGGGTTTTGTCTAATGGGTTAAGTATTGTCATTTATGTTCATGACTTAACCTGCCTACGGATCATGTCAAGATTTGGCTAAGTATTCAAGTCCAAGCCCTACAAGTTGGTTAAGTATACCAAGAAGCTCATGACTTAACCCTATTCAATCATCAAGTCAAATTGGTTAAGTATTTGTTTATCTTAACCCTATCAGATTATCGTGTGAGATTGGTTAAGCATAGATTATCTTAACCTCATAGGATTATCGAGTCAGATTGGTTAAGTATGGGTTAGCTTAACCTCATCCACTAATCGTATTACAATGGTTAAGTATATTCAAAAGGTCTTGTGACTTAACCCTATCAGGTCCGCGTGTTAGATTGGTTAAGTATAGGTTACTTAACCTCATCAAATCATCATGTATAATTGGTTAGATATAAGTTACTTAACCCCATTAAATTATCATGTTAAGTTGGTTTAGTATTGGTTACTTAACCTCAATGAATTACCAAGTTTAGATTGGTTAAGTGTTTAACTTAACCCCATCGAATTACCGTGTTTAGATTAGTTAAGTGTAAGTTACTTAACCTCATCTAATTACCGTGTTTAGATTAGTTAAGTGTAGGTTACTTAACCCCATCTAATTACCGTGCTTAGATTAGTTAAGTCTAAGTTACTTAACCCCCATCTAATTACCAAGTCGGATTAGTTAAGTGTAAATTACTTTACCCCATCCCCTTATTGTCTTATATGGTTAAGTGTCATTAAGAAATCAAGTCCGGTTTAACTTAACCTACCCATTCGTGTCATATCGGTTAAGTGTCGTTAATCGAAATTACTTAACCTTTCCATGTGGCATTAGTTAGATTAATGCACCCCAACCTCTCACATTAGACTTTGTTGTGGTTACTAGTTAAGCCGGGCGGGTCCGGGTAGATTTACACCACAACCTAGTCTAACCTCGGGTCTTAAGTGCTATATGACCAACTACCCACATTGGGTCCTATTGTTTGTAGCCACTAGTTAAGCCGGGCGGGTCCGGGTAGATTTATGCTACAAACTCAACCCAACCTCGAGTTGGCCACTTTCATGTTTGGTCTAGTGTCATATTACACTTACAACCCATACGTGTCTAGTTTAAAGTCCCATGTTTACCCTACATGTCATGTCCCCCATTTAGGTGTATCATGAGTGTCATATTTTCATGAAATCCCATGTCAAATTATCATGTCATAATTACGCTCGTCTATCCTACCCCAAATCGTGTTTCCAACCTAAGTAAAAGCGAGTCAACATAGTAAGGATACTATGCTACATATTGGCCTCAAAACATGCACGATGCCAAAAAGGGGTTGGCCACAAATATGCATGGTATCATAAGTGGGTTTGGCCTCAAAATATGCATAGCATCATAAGGGGTTTTTGGCCACAAACATGCATAGTATCATAAGGGAATTTGGCCACAAACATGCATAGTATCATAAGGGAATTTGGCCACAAACATGCATGATAACATAAGGGGTTTTGGTTCATTTACATGCATAAGCCCCAAAGTCGAATCTTTGCCAATGTTTCACAAGTCAAATGGTTCCCAAAGGTTCATGCTAACATTCCATAGATAAAGATTCAAACTTGCAAGATAAACTAGGTTAAACATAACATGAGTGGCATGATTAAGTCGCTAAAACTTAGCCCAAGGTCATAGATCATAGAAAAGGGGCAAAGTTAGGTTCACATAGGCTAGCATACTTATGTTTCATCGCATTTTATTCCATGTCACATTAGAGCCACCGTTAGAATCTACAAGTAGCTAGAACTTACATAGAGAGGCTTAGGGAAGGATCATGCACTGTCTTGACGAAGAAAGGTGGCTCCTTTGTTGAAGAATCGTCATGAAATTGGCTTAGAAACGTTGATCCACTCCCTTGATTTGATGTAGCAAGCTAGCACCTTTTGATTTGAACCCGATTTGAATGCATAAGCCCTTGGAGTTGGAGATGGAGGCCATGATCAAGATAGATTTTGGCAGCACTTAGTTGTAGGATTGATTTTTAGCGATTTAGGTTAGGTCCTAGGGTGTTTTTATAAAGATTAGGAGTAGTTTAGGCCCTTAGATTAACCCTAGGATAGATCTGAACCCTCAAAACCCGTCACAGGCCAATAGACCAGACCAAAGAGCATGTCTTGAGGAACAAGTCAGGCACACCCAGGCCAACTGGCCGACCACCCAAGTCGACAGGGGTGTCGACTGGGCAGTCGACACCACCTGGGGTGTGTCAACTCCCAAGTCGACTCCCCGGTCGACTTGGGGGTGGCGGGAATTTTTCCCGCCTCTTCTGCTTGGCTGAATTTGAAATCTGAATTCAAATTTGAACTGTTTTTGAACTTGAAATTTTCTGAAAACTTTGACGGGCCATAACTTGGTCATACGGACTCCGATTTTCGAAAACTCGGACTCTATTTCGCGTATTTTTTCGAGACGAACACAATGGCATAGCCCGTTTCCCTTGATTCAGATTTTATCATTGAATTATGCCTTGATTCTCGTCTTAGCATGTTGTAAAAATCTGGGTTGTTACATTCTCCCCAACTTAAAGGATTTCGTCCCAAAATCTCTAAGTTAGGAAGAACGTATCCTACCATCCATCATCCATCTACTTAAAACATCATCCATAGGAAACCACGATCCTTAAAAGACTCCTAATTCTTTATGAACACATGCAGAAAGTGTGTGTATATGTTCCTTAGCTAATGCTAATGATCAGGCCTGAATGATTTTTCTAATGCAAAATATGTTTAGTGCCATGAGTCCAACATGTATGCAAATAGTCCTAGTCATATAAACACTACATGCGTGCACAAACATTCATTCATATGCAACATCCGCATGACAACACATTAACTTTCAAACAAGTATAAATACTCGTGCATATGCAATGCAAAATGTGAGTGCGTCGATCTAGTATCTAACGTGTATTCGCGCATCCACGAGCAACCACTTGCAACCATTTGCAACCATGTCAATCATAACATGTTTCAAATACATGTTTACATCCATAGAGTTCTATCTAAGGTTCCCCAGATAGGATCGAGAAGATAAACAAGACAAACTCCTTACGGGGTTTGCAACGGAAACAGGACCGAGAGGATATCCCCCAAGCGATAGCATGCAAGTAAGCTCTACAGGTGAACCAAGGATCAAAGATATACTCTTAAAAAGAGACATGATGCGCGTGTCTAAGCCGCATTTTCATGAGCTTAATTCCATTGTGCCTTGACCGCCTTTGACTTCATGATTTCGTAGCTCCTTGATTCCTATTTCCAAGGTATGATTCGGAACTCATTTCACTGTCGTCTCTCGTTCCACTTTCACTTATTCTTTCCCTAGTATGCTCGGCTCAAACATATCTGCGTACTCATGCAAGCTCTCCAAAATTCACTAGTGAATTCTGGATCTCGTTTACCGATGCCAATCCATGTTACCACGTGCACTTACTAGGGTGATTCCTACAGCCCATGCTTAAGCAGAATGAACCATCCGCCTTATTGGCGAACATTACTCGATTGGACCAGAGATTTCCGATAAATGCATCAAGAGATTCTAGGTAACTAACCATGACAGAACTCCTAAGGTTTCACGAGACTTCGAGGGTATTACCAAGGCAAGTTAAGAGTTTAACTACCCTCCTTTCCAAAACCGAGAATAGCATCTCTTACTGGATAACCACTTCATCCCTAGAATCCATCCATAGCTCAACAATAGAAGCATTGCTTCTAATCTCAACACTTGGCATTTACACTCTCAATTCCAAACAAGTCATGAATAAATGGACCGACTCTCCAACCAGATTTTGGGACAATAGTGGGATCTTCTACCATGCTAGTACTAAGGTGAAGAGACTTAACTATCGAGGCAGACTTAAATGATGCGATGATCAAAACAAAGTCTGGACGGGATGATAGAAAAGAAAGGCTAAACCTTTAACAGAAACGGTACCATTTCTCTTAGGTATGCTAGAAATGAGAGCATACAATTGCCCTCTCGCTGATCTTGCCCTTATCTTCCTTTGTGGATCAAGCCATACCAACAAGTTGCTTATTCTTAAGCCCGTGTCCTTTATCCTTGCTCTTATTATCCCTTCTTATAACTTCAGTAACAGGTCTCTCGAGAACTTCCTCCTTCGCACGGGAAAACACTTACGTAGCTAGACAAGGATTAGTCGCAGTTAAAACTACTGTGACTACAGATGGAGAAAAGAAAGGAAAAGAGGTTCAATCAAGGAAACAAAGGATAGTGCTAATGGCTTTTGGGGAATAGCCTTTAAAAACTTTTCTTGAAAAATGCTTCTTTGTAAACGGTTTTTCAAATAGTTTTTCAGAAGGTTTTAAAAACTTTCGCCCAGTCTGGTAACAACCTGGCTCTGATACAAAATGTAACACCCCACCTCCGCTAGGGTCACTCACAAAGGGAATGCACTAGGTTTGGTGAAGCATTATCGAGGTAAACATGCACAGAAATATTACAAGATAGAACATATGTAAAACAACGGAAGTAAAACAAATTTCATTACCTTATAAAATAAGGTCTAAAGCCTTTTACATCAGAATACATCAAAAACCTGTCTTGCAATAGTAAAGAAGCATAAAACCTTTTCATAAATTATTCCCCAAAATAAAGCGGTGAAGCAGCTATAGCCAAGAGAAGACCACGCTATACATGATGACCTTCAAGCATATGAGGTCCGAACTAAACCACGTCATTTCCTCCCTGAAAACCGGGGGGCACGGAAGACAAAGAGGCGAAATAAAACGGGGTCAGTCATAAAGACTGGTAAGTCCTATCTACTTCCAGCATAAAAACAGGTAAAGGTAACATGACATGCATAAACTGAAAGTACACATAAGGATGACGACAAGATAGATAAGCTAAGCCAAGATAACTGGATGAACTACTGTAGTAAGATAAACTAAGGTATCATGATAAACTACGGTGTCAAGATAAATCAAGGTATCACATCGTCAGGTTTCTATCCAGTATACTACCCCAAGGTACCTATCATGTCTAACATCCCATGGTATTTATCATGTATATTTGCTCTGCACCCCTCGTACTAGTATCCCAACCCGCGTCATGTGTTAACTATGAATGTCCCTTGCCCAATGTCATGTAATGGTCCATGTTAACCTAATATATAGCATATGTAGGTTTTTCCAACTCGTATGTTTCTTTCCATGTATAAGTTCAGTCCTTTGCCGTAGGCCGTACGGGCTTTCCCATGTAAATCTATACCACCTCAACGTAGTACCATTTTATCCTTGAAGTTATTTTGGACTGCTACCCTTGATCTGGTTATGTTTTCTTACCATGAACTATTGCGTGTTCACTTAGGATTTATGCCACCTAGGACCGCTAGGGATTATGCTACCTAATGAACGTTTCCGTAACTTGGTTTGGGTTTTAGCCACCTAGGGCCACTAGGGATTATGCCACCCGTCAACCACGCCCTTTATCCCACGTGTGTATCGTGAATCGTTTTCCATGTCTAAATGCACATGTATCTCAATGTGCCATCCGATTTCCGTGCCAGGGCAAATCGAGAAATACGGAACTCGGTCGGGAGCTTTAAGTCGTCTGCCGATGCAGATATCAAGGTCTGTTTTTGTATCCGTGGCTATGGTCCCACGTGACCCCTCCCTCAACTACTGAAAGGCAATCCAAGAAAAATCATGTATGAGAACTACATCCCGGCCCCACTATAGCCCCACTTTCCTATGGGCCAACCTCACCCATAACTCGATAGCAAGTATATGGTCTGTTGGGAGTTCTCTGCCTTTCCGTACGTACACGATTGACTAAAGATGGTAGGTAGTCGGCGACGTACTATCCAGGGCAAAAACAAGTATCGTCGACTCCACGCTAATCCATCCCAGTCTTTAGGTCGCTCGCATAGCAACCAAGGCATACTCTTGGCTCTTCTACCGCAGACCTTAACCTCTGTGAGGCCAGGTTTCATGGACCTTCTGCCACCTCACATAGGGATACCCAGAGTACCCTCACGTCCCCCGAAGCTACTGCTTTGTCACCCAGTTCGTTGGAGCCTTTATCTAAGTCAGATAATTTGCTCCTCCTCGTGTTTTAAGCGATGACCTACCGTATCGGGTTACTCATCTATCTGTGAACTGGTCCAAATCCCTTGACTAAGAATTATTACTTAGTTTCCTAAACTAAGGTTTACCACTTAGTCTCCTTTCCCGTTATCCTTGTTAATCCCTGTTTTCCACCTAGTCCCCTGAACTAGGGTTTTTTCTAATGGGTTAAGTATTGTCATTTATGTTCATGACTTAACCTGCCTACGGATCATGTCAAGATTTGGCTAAGTATTCAAGTCCAAGACCTAGCCCTACAAGTTGGTTAAGTATACCAAGAAGCTCATGACTTAACCCTATTCAATCATCAAGTCAAATTGGTTAAGTATTTGTTTATCTTAACCATATCAGATTATCGTGTGAGATTGGTTAAGCATAGATTATCTTAACCTCATAGGATTATCGAGTCAGATT
This sequence comes from Allium sativum, assembly GCA_030737875.1. Taxonomy (NCBI): domain Eukaryota; kingdom Viridiplantae; phylum Streptophyta; class Magnoliopsida; order Asparagales; family Amaryllidaceae; genus Allium; species Allium sativum. The sequence continues at coordinate 431,224,994 of CM060912.1, read as the reverse complement.
GGTTAAGTATGGGTTAGCTTAACCTCATCCACTAATCGTATTACAATGGTTAAGTATATTCAAAAGGTCTTGTGACTTAACCCTATCAGGTCCGCGTGTTAGATTGGTTAAGTATAGGTTACTTAACCTCATCAAATCATCATGTATAATTGGTTAGATATAAGTTACTTAACCCCATTAAATTATCATGTTAAGTTGGTTAAGTATTGGTTACTTAACCTCATTGAATTACCAAGTTTAGATTGGTTAAGTGTTTAACTTAACCCCATCGAATTACTGTGTTTAGATTAGTTAAGTGTAAGTTACTTAACCTCATCTAATTACCGTGTTTAGATTAGTTAAGTGTAGGTTACTTAACCCCATCTAATTACCGTGCTTAGATTAGTTAAGTCTAAGTTACTTAACCCCATCTAATTACCAAGTCGGATTAGTTAAGTGTAAATTACTTTACCCCATCCCCTAATTGTCTTATATGGTTAAGTGTCATTAAGAAATCAAGTCCGGTTTAACTTAACCTACCCATTCGTGTCATATCGGTTAAGTGTCATTAATCGAAATTACTTAACATTTCCATGTGGCATTAGTTAGATTAATGCACCCCAACCTCTCACATTAGACTTTGTTGAGGTTACTAGTTAAGCCGGGCGGGTCCGGGTAGATTTACACCACAACCTAGTCTAACCTCGGGTCTTAAGTGCTATATGACCAACTACCCACATTGGGTCCTATTGTTTGTAGCCACTAGTTAAGCCGGGCGGGTCCGGGTAGATTTATGCTACAAACTCAACCCAACCTCGAGTTGGCCACTTTCATGTTTGGTCTAGTGTCATATTACACTTACAACCCATACATGTCTAGTTTCAAATCCCATGTTTACCCCACATGTCATGTCCCCCATTTAGGTGTATCATGAGTGTCATATTTTCATGAAATCCCATGTCAAATTATCATGTCATAATCACGCTCGTCTATCCTACCCCAAATCGTGTTTCCAACCTAAGTAAAAGCGAGTCAACATAGTAAGGATACTATGCTACATATTGGCCTCAAAACATGCACGATGCCAAAAAGGGGTTGGCCACAAATATGCATGGTATCATAAGTGGGTTTGGCCTCAAAATATGCATAGCATCATAAGGGGTTTTTGGCCACAAACATGCATAGTATCATAAGGGAATTTGGCCACAAACATGCATAGTATCATAAGGGAATTTGGCCACAAACATGCATAGTATCATAAGGGAATTTGGCCACAAACATGGATGATAACATAAGGGGTTTGGGTTCATTTACATGCATAAGCCCCAAATTCGAATCTTTGCCAATGTTTCACAAGTCAAATGGTTCCCAAAGGTTCATGCTAACATTCCATCGATAAAGATTCAAACTTGCAAGATAAACTAGGTTAAACATAACATGAGTGGCATGATTAAGTCGCTAAAACTTAGTCCAAGGTCATAGATCATAGAAAAGGGGCAAAGTTAGGTTCACATAGGCTAGCATACTTATGTTTCATCGCATTTTATTCCATGTCACATTAGAGCCACCGTTAGAATCTACAAGTAGCTAGAACTTACATAGAGAGGCTTAAGGAAGGATCACGCATCGTCTTGACGAAGAAAGGTGGCTCCTTTGTTGAAGAATCGTCATGAAATTGGCCTAGCAACGTTGATCCAGTCCCTTGATTTGATGTAGCAAGCTAGCACCTTTTGATTTGAACCCGATTTGAATGCATAAGCCCTTGGAGTTGGAGATGGAGGCCATGATCAAGATAGATTTTGGCAGCACTTAGTTGTAGGATTGATTTTTAGTGATTTAGGTTAGGTCCTAGGGTGTTTTTATAGAGATTAGGAGTAGTTTAGGCTCTTAGATTAACCCTAGGATAGATCTGAACCCTCAAAACCCGTCACAGGCCAATAGACCAGACCCAAGAGCATGTCTTGAGGAACAAGTCAGGCACACCCAGGCCAACTGGCCGACCACCCAAGTCGACAGGGGTGTCGACTGGGAAGTCGACACCACCTGGGGTGTGTCGACTCCCAAGTCGACTCCCCAGTCGACTTGGGGGAGGCGGGAATTTTTCCCGCCTCTTCTGCTTGGCTGAATTTGAAATCTGAATTCAAATTTGAACTGTTTTTGAACTTGAAATTTTCTGAAAACTTTGACGGGCCATAACTTGGTCATACGGACTCCAATTTTCGAAAACTCGGACTCTATTTCGCGTATTTTTTCGAGACGAACGCAATGGCATAGCCCGTTTCCCTTGATTCAGATTTTATCATTAAATTCTGCCTTGATTCTCGTCTTAGCATGTTGTAAAAATCCGGGTTGTTACAAATGATTTTATGGATTTATCTTTGTATGACCAATAAATACATATAGGACCATGTTGTTTCCTATGTTGAATAGAGGGCAAACCATGAGAGTTTGCATCCAGCACCGTAATCTCACTGTTCAGTGAGACTACAAAATCATTCCATTATTAGAACCATGAGGCAATTAAACAGAATTTTCAGCCTACAAGTGAGTTGAGTTGAAGTCAAGCACGAAACAAAGCAACTCTTAAATGTACCAAAGAAAAGAAGCTTACCGATGCCACATGACAGACTTGGTTGTTTATATGTTACGCCATGAATCGCATAACCAACAAGAAACTATAATATAGGAAAGAATGTGGCAGCAACCAATAAGAAATACATGAACACTAAGTCTCCTTAAAATTTAATTTAAACACAGCAAACCTTTGGCATGGATCAGCTAGGTAAGAATACATATGTAAGGACCCGTGACTTCCCCATGAAGGAAAGAGCGGATACTTTGAGAATAACACACAAAAGAACGCAGACAGAAGAACATTTCATTGTTTATTACAACAATTCCATCAGAATACAAGAATATACAGAGTATAAATAAATATTACAAAGAAAATATCAGAGATTTAAATTACATTACATAGCAGCGGAAAATAATACAATACACAACTAGAAGTAATACACGGATACAGAGCTTTCCGAGTATCGTTCCAGCTGTAAATCAGGATCCTATGAATATAAATCTGCAAAACCAAAACTACTAGCTGCCCATGTCAAAATAAGGGCACCCAGAGTTTAGGTTAAAACAATAAACTCCAGGTCAGTCATGAGACTGGTGTGAGAACTAAAACAGTTATTAATCTTTATTTTAAAGTTAGGTAAATCAAGGGACCATGCCGTATAACACGGAACGGGTTTCCCCCCAAGAATACCAGTGCATAAATCAACAACGCAATGCTAAATAAAGAACAATGAAGCTATTATAAGACCCAGGTCCCATCACACAATGCAACGCAAGCCGGAGGATAGGGTTTTTACCTTATAATAGCCAAAGAATGCTTGATACGCTAAATTTCATGTTTTAATTCTTAATCAGACTCCAACCATAAATTTGTAAGAGAACGATTCCCTAAGTATTAACCCCGAAGGCCGAAACCAACATCAGACCAATACCCAGGAAACCACCTATCTTAGCTCGTTGTCAGTTAGTTTCTGATTTTATATACAATCATAAATATCAATCATAGACGGCATAAGCGCCCCATCCCACTATGTCGCCATATATAGGATTACAACTAAAATCAAAACGTCACGTATTGGAAGTTGGATTTCCATCTGTGAACTGAGGCAAAAGATAGTCCTCTACCGATTCGAGACGCTCTAACCCGTGTCTCAGGAACAGCCGCAACTGCCCCTTGGATCGTCAGGGCCGGTCCACCGATGTGGATTATAATGCCTGAACACTACGTTTCCCCGCCCTTTGCGGCGTAAATGAGCCAACAAATGACTCCATCGGCTTCACATAGTCACTGATATATCCGAGGCGCCTCGCAACAGCAACAGCCACATAAGTCAAACTCGTCAGGGCGTGTAAAACCACTGACGCCACTTCTAGCTAGAAAGAAACGCTTATCCCTCCTGAGGTTCTTCTCCCATTTCTGGTTCACAACCGGGGTGTGAGGCTCGCGAATCAACGCTACACAAAGCTACGCCATAAAGGCCGTGCTTTGATCATCAACCACAAGACTTTGCTTTTCAACAAAAGCCTTGATCATTTGCATCTTAGCATGCCACACAGGCAAACCACTCCATGCAACCAATATCCATCAATCACACAGAATGAAATCCAATGTCAGACACACAGTCCATTTACTAGTTCATTCTGGGTCTGAACGAAATCGGAGGCACCTAGTACCCCGCATATCCATCGATCTCCAAGTACGTCTGGACGACCTCTAACTGATTCCCTCCTCTTGGGTATACGACCCAATCAAGATCATCAGTAATCACCCAAACGACGTGAAGACCTCCGATCTTCAACCACCATCTTCATCTTCGACATATTGTCGTATCAGTTATTCAGAATGGGATAAACCCGTTCTTTCCGAATAACTCGCGTATATAATAAACAAGTGTTACACAAACACAACATACGCCTCATTCCAATTCATCAGTCACTAACCGTAAATCAACAAGAGAATAATTCCCCAAATATTAACCCCAAAGGCCGAAACCAACATCAGATCAATACCCAGGAAACCGTTCTGCTTAGATAACCTACAGTTAGTTTCTAAATTTCACATTCTTAGGGAAAGGTTCCCATTAATTTTATCAAAGATAAATTCTTTTAAATTTAACCTTTAATCTTCCTTTGAATATCACTTCAAACTAGTCGAGATTAGCGAAACACACCGAAGTAATTATTTATTTTATTTCCCAATCCCAACCTATTTATCCCATGAAGTAAAACTGGTCATACTTCATATCTAACACCACGGTGTTATCGGTAAATTCAATTACCATTTCACGTTCAAAACTAATTAAAGATTTAACTATCGCCTGGAGCAAAACTGGTGATACTCCATTCTCGATCATTTCAATCTAATTAAAGATTCATTAAAACTCCACTTAATTTTAATCTTTAAATGGTTAAAGAATCAATGTCACTTAAAACACGATTCACGATAAACCCAAAATCACATCACATTTCAATCAGTCCCTAACCGCAAACTAGCAAGTGAGCAATTCCTTAAGTATTAACCCCGAAGGCCGAAACCAACATCAGATCAATACCCCAGAAACCATTCAACTTAACTAATCTCCAGTTAGTTTCTGATTTTCTTAACTCCTTTTGGGTCTAAGAACAGTATTATTGAAGATACCGTTCACGACAACACAAAATCACATTCCATTAATTATCGGGTTAAAGAACAAGTGTTATTTAAAACACTGTTCACGATAAACCCAAAAATCAATACCAATTTAAATCCAATTAAATATTATTCAATTGGTACACTTCATTAAATCTAAATAAAAAGAATTAATCTTTTTCTCGACTGGGCTTAAGAACAGTGTTAATGAAGACACCATTCACGACAAACCCAAATCACATTTGATATTAAATACAAGGCTCTGAATAGAAAATATATCGGCTTATATTCAATATCAAATTCTACGACCAACAAATATCGTATTGGAAATAACGATATATATATATATATATATATATATATATCTTTCAAATTTCCATAACAACATCTGTATAATCACGAAATCCAACATCGAAATATTCCAAAGAAAATTTCGATTCAAATCCATTCCAATTCAATTATTGGAAATTCTGGTTAATTTTAAAACCCTTTTCAAATTCAATTTATTTATTTAAAAATAAATAGAATTATAATTCTAGTTCAAAACTAGTTCATTTCGATAAAAATCTATTTTTATCTTTTCAAATATGGAGTTTTTCATCCCAATTCTTCCCAAATCATTTCTTATGATTTTACACAAATTATTACTATTTTTAATAATTTTATCAAGGCCCGTACAGTTGATTTCCATCAACGGCCATCGAACTACACTTACAACGACCTTTTCCAAATTTGATTTGGACATAATTCCAAATCCAACCGTTAGATTTCAAATTTCTAATATTCGTTGGAAATCTCTTTTCGATACGAACCCAACGGTACCGGTTTTAGGAGAATCCGACGGTCAGATCTCCCACAACGTCAATTCGAAGTCAATGGTCGAAATTCGCGAACTGCCGCGGCGCGGCGCGTTCTATTTAGGCCATTATATATATATATATAATATATATATATATATATATATATATATATATATTTTGTCGATTACCTTTCAAAACGTATTTTATAAATCGTTTTAAATTCGTTTTCAAAACGATTTCAACTTCTATCTCAAATTCAATTCAAAATTGAATTTTCCAATATGAATTCGTTTTAAATTCATTTCAAATCGATTTCAATTCAAATCGATTTCAATTCAATTCCAATCCGTTTCAAATTCAATTCAAAACGATTTCAATTCTATTTCAATTTAATTCGAATTTCAAACCCTTTCAATTTAATTTGAATTTCAAATCATTTCAATTTAATTCGAATTTCAAATCATTTCAATTTAATTCGAATTTCAAATCATTTCTATTTAATTCGAATTTCAAATCATTTCAATTTAATTCGAATTTCAAATCATTTCTATTTAATTCGAATTTCAAATCATTTCTATTTAATTCGAATTTCAAATCATTTCAATTTAATTCGAATTTCAAATCATTTCTATTTAATTCGAATTTCAAATCATTTCAATTTAATTCGAATTTCAAATCATTTCAATTTAATTCGAATTTCAAATCATTTCAATTTAATTCGAATTTCAAATCATTTCTATTTAATTCGAATTTCAAATCATTTCAATTTAATTCGAATTTCAAATCATTTCTATTTAATTCGAATTTCAAATCATTTCAATTTTCAAATATTCTATTTCAAATATTTCTATTTCAAAACTGGAATAAGGCCCAATCAATTACCATATAATGTTAATTATATGGATTTTCTACAACACATGTATAAAATAACAACGATAAATAATCAACCATCATCCAGAGTGCGTTCTACACTGTATAAGCATCAAATATAAATAATTAACGCTTATAACAGCCTGTCAATCAATCGATCGACATACAACTAATTATTGGGATCAGTGTACGTCATATATCATCCCAATACCCGTGTGGGGTTTTCAAACAATCAAACACAGATTTTATTTGTGCAGTTGGGCGATATGTAAAATTTATCGTCCCAATCAATACCAGTCAAATGTGTGTATATAAACAAATCCTTCGATTTGTTTATATTTATTTCATTTTAAACACACGTTAAAAATTATATTTTCAACTATAAAATATTTTTTTTAACTATATAAATATTTTATTTCATTTCACATCACACAATCAACTACGCATCAAAATCAAACAAACAAGCATACAAGCCGTCCATGGTCTGTTGACGACGGGTGTCGGGTGCTACTAAACACCGTCTGCATCCTAGTATATATTTTTAACTAGAAATTTAAATTAAAGGTGAGGATTTCTCACCGATATGCTAAACCAGACGCCTCGGCTCTTCTTATGTAGAAAATCTTCGTCGGGCTCACCTTTTGTCACTTTCGTCATCCGTATTCACTACATATATAAAAATCGAATTTTTACTTCGCTATTCAATATATAAAAATTGAATTTTTACTTCGCTATTCAATATACAAAAATCGAATTTTTACTTCGCTATTCAATATATAAAAATCGAATTTTTACTTCGCTATTCAATATATAAAAATCGAACTTTTACTTCGCTATTCAATATATAAAAATCGAATTTTTACTTCGCTTTTCAATATATAAAAATCGAATTTTTACTTCGCTATTCAATATATAAAAATTGAATTTTTACTTCGCTATTCAATATACAAAAATCGAATTTTTACTTCGCTATTAAAAATCGAATTTTTACTTCGCTATTCAATATATAAAAATCAAATTTTTACTTCGCTATTCAATATATAAAAATCGAATTTTTACTTCGCTATTCAATATACAAAAATCGAATTTTTACTTCGCTATTCAATATACAAAAATTGAATTTTTACTTCGTTATTCAATATATAAAAATCGAATTTTTTACTCTTCTAAAAACATAACCTTCGCGCTCGCCAGAGTCCGGGATGGTCGGGGTTTGGCAGAACGGAGGGGAGGCTGAGAGGGCGGCGCCGCACGTCGGAAGGGCTATAGGAGCGGCGGGGAGGCGGGCTGAGGGCCGACGGTGGGACAGGCTGTGGTGGTTTGGGAGGAATTTTGGGTGGGCGCTGCTTCAATTAGGAGGGAGGAGCGAGATGAGCTGAGGGGGGGATGAGCGTCGGAGGGGGGATGTCGAAAGGAGCGACGACGGTGGCAGCGGATGGGGGGGGGGGGGGGGGGCGACGCGGTTTAGCTATAGGTTTTTTTATTTCGATTTAAAATGAAGAGAGAGAGAGGAGGGTAGGTGAGGTTATATAATATATATTATATTATTTAAATATTTTATTATTCAAAAAGGTTGACTTTTTATTTGACCTCGAAACGAGACCCAACGACTGTCGCCCCTAGCTAATTACCCCCATTCCGAACACAATGGGGTATGTATCGTAGGCTGATTCGATTGTTTCGATCAGTTTTCGTCAAAATCAACATATAACTCTATATATTGAATTTGAACGCGCATTTCAACTTACTGGGGCCACATACTAACTCTAAAAATTCTCGAAAAATATTTTCTAGCTTCGTATTGACGATACGGTCCTAACAAAACTAGTTTCGTCAAATTCTGAGATTGTTTGAAAAATGGCCATTTTCCAGTCGATTAAAATCAACTGAAACTGGTCAAACGCGTTTTCCTTTGACACACTCACATATTGATTCGAAAAATTACGAAATTTGAAACCTAGCAATAACTTGACATCACGGATCCAACAAAAGTGGTTTCATCGAAAACCGAGGTCATTTGCAAAATTTCCATTTTTAAGGGCCAGAATTCCATAGCGACTATTCTGAATTTTCAACTGGACATATCTTTTGATTCCCGCTATGAAATTTCAATTTTTCGGATTCATTGGAAAGATATTCTCGAATAGATTCAAATATTTTTGGTTTCACTAAAATCCGGTTTATTTTGCATCCGGTATATTCATTTGAAGTTTGAAATCGAATTTTCGAACTACCGCGCCATTTTCAATTCCTTTTATAATTAAAATAAAATATTTATATTCTAACGACGATTCGAATAAATATATTCGTTTGAATTCTATTCAAAATAAATTTATTGTCTTTATTATTTAAAATAATCTATTTTAAATATTCAAAATTCACTAAAATTGCCAAAATAAAAATTTTAAATTGGCCCGGATTTCCGGGTTATTACAACATATGTAACTGAAATCCATATATGCATCTGCTAAATTAAGCATACAATTTAAGATAATCTCTAAAATTTAGTACGTAATCATATCTAATTACTAGACAGAACTATCTAACTAACAATTCATTACAAACGAAGCAACTAGTAAAAACTATCTACAATATCCTTCATGACCCAGACATGACCAACTTATCCAAACGATTGCATTCCAAATTAGAGAACCAACCTCGAGCGCTGATTTATTTTGTTGTAGACACCACCCTATTATCTAATTAATGAACATAAAGCTGTGAAATGGAGAAAGATCAAGAACATATAAGCGGGTAAGGGAGGTTGTGAAATGGAGCATGAAAGGAGCATCCATTCATATATTTTTAGCTTAAAAAACTAGTTACATAAAATAAATTACACCAATCGTTGACGTTGAAATAATAGGAGTTCGTATTTAGATTAAGGTAATAAGAAGCTGATCAACACAAAGCAATCAGCATCGCAGGCCCGAATATTATATTTTTTCCACTAAACGAGAATCCTAGGAATTGATATTTTCACTAAGAATCAGATACAATGTGGTGATTGTTGTGTAATGAATGGTTCACCAATTAAAATCAAAATTAGGACACAAAATGATACAATATCCACCGAAAGATGGCGATTATCAGCATAAAACTTAGGTTTACACATAAAGAAGATACAACCAAAACAATGATAGAAATTGAATATAGACAAACGTGAGATCTGATCATCACCAATATCAATATCCCCAAAAGATAAACCTCTTTATCTCTATGGGACGCCAAAAAAAAAACCAAATCTTATAATCGAATTTTGACTGCAAAGTCTTACCCATGTTGTAGACCCTGCTGTCAGATCTCAAATTCACAAATATATTAAATAGAAATTGGAAAGGAATTGACATAAGTTGAAATGTTGAATTGCTTTTCGCTGTCGACGCTTCCTCCAATTTCACTAAAACTCGATGTGGATTAAGAGTGCATAAGATTTGGAAGACAAAAACGGTTTCAGGCTTTGGAAAAGATGCATAAATCCAAAGGAGAGCGCAAATCACCTGTTAGTTTCTCTCCCTAGTGGGGAAGAAAAAAAAACTTTTTCCCTTCGAACATTGGATCTAAATAAAATGATAAGATGAATACCGGCTGAATGGAAATTAGGGATTGATTTTGGAAATTTAGGGATGAGAACAAAAAGGAAAGGAAAGCAAGTGAATGAAAATAAAAGTGGGAAATAGAAATATCTGCGATTGGATCGATGAGTGGTGTTTTGATTGATGAGGTGTTACGTTCTCCAACGTACGATTATATAAGTTCAACGTAGGATTTGCCTTGGTAGATTGATGTGGATCGCCACGTAGGATATGGAAAGGTCTGCTATAGCAACACTGTATCAAAAGGTTGCATTGCATTACACTTGTTCATCTAGAAAAACACATGTTTATGGCTAAGGTAACATCAAAAATACAATGTTGCAGTAGGACCAAAATTTTATAGCTATCGCAACATTTTAGCTAGGAACACCTTGTAATTTCATTGCAATAGGTCATCTATGGCATAGTGACCTGACAAGACAATGTAGCAGCTTTGTCTTTAGTCCGAACATGACAAGACAATCTATTTGTCTTCTCTTGCTATATGTTTCAATTATTCATCTTTATTTCTTGTCGATGTGTTGTAATAGTGTTTGTATTTGAATTTTCAGAAACAATTGTACATTTAGTTCAATGCTATTTAGTCACATCAGTAAGAACAACAATGAAAATGACAAGAATAATAGCATTAAAAGTAATTATAAATATAACAGAAATAGAAACAATTGCAGTGACACTAATAATAACTATGAAAGTAGCATTAACACAAATAGAAACAACAATTTTCTACTACTCTTATTGACATCTATGATGCTCCTTAATTTGTTTCTCTATCTATGTAACATCCCGAGATTTTAATAGTAAGATTAATTAAAAAAACTTTATAGATGTTCAAATTTTGCTACGAAAGTTTCATCATTGAGTCCTTGGTGATTTTTTAGGAAATTTCCATATATAATTTGCTTTAATTCAAACTAACACGTAAAAGTTATGGAAGAATTCAACTGATAGATGTTAAATTTATCACAAGTCTAACTTCAACATTGGGAAAAAATCATAGACACGGATCAACAGCCCTGTTGGCCAGTCGACCGCCTAGGGCTGTAGGGTGACCCATGCCTACTACCTGGCCTTGAAAGTGGTCGGGTATGAATGATGATTCAGATCTATGAGTTTTTGGACCTGAACCATATGATCTTGAGATAGAAGCTCAGATTGGGATTTATGACATGGAAAGCTCGGATTTGATCAAGTTGATCCAATGGTCCAAGATCCCCTAGTACACATATAAATAGAACCTAGCCTAACCATTTCATACATTCTTCTTTCTCTGTCTCTCAGTTCCCTCTCAATTTTTAAAAGTCGAACCTAAATTTTAGTATTTACTTTTAGGAAGAAGAACATAAATAAAATATTATGAGGCCTAGAGAAGGGGATCAAGGAAAGCCACAAAGACATCAACATAGAATCACGAAGGGATGGAAAGTTCCTACTTTAGGATCTTAAAAAAATTAAGAATTTAGGCTTAAAAATAGTTTTAGTTTATATTTTCTTGTTTTCAGTTTAACACGGTTTATTTTCAGCTTAATATGGTTTAATTTTACAATTTAGCGTAGTTATTTTTAAATAAGCAGATTAATTACAGTTATTTTACAATTCTTTTGCATGTGTTAAGTAGCGTATGTTTCTGCGGATTTTTTAGATTTAAAAATAGCTTTAAATCCCTTTTAACTTATGCAAAAAACAATGGAAACAATAGAAATCTCGCAAAACAGGGATTTTAAAAGAAAATACGGAATTTATAAAAAATGCTTGACACAAATGTAATTCATGTAAAACTTGTAGATAGAAAGCTAAACTTTTAAACGAAGTAAAGAAACAAGTTTTTAAAACTTGTAGATAAATTATAGATTTTGTTATAATTAAAGAAAGAGAAAAAAAGAATAAGATTATTATGATATTCGTCATTGATAGATAGAGACGGATTTTAAAATAGAGACTATCTTGAAATAGTAAAAGACCCTGGAGATTAAGAAATATTATAGTAATAGAAAACAACATATTTTGTGTCTCTACTAACGACAAACTTAACATTCGTCAGAGCGGCAAATAAGTGACCCATAGTTAATCTAGCTTGTTTGGAGTCCATACTAACTGTGAACAGACACACATGTCGGAGAGGTAGATTAGTGGACAATAGTTAAGACACATTCATATGGGGATAAGGTGGGAGAACAACTAGAACATTGTAGGAGCAGTAAATAACGGTGAATGGACTAACAGTGAATGGACACGCATGTAGGAGCGGTAAATAAGTGGCCCATAGAGAAAGGACTAAAGGAAGTGGAACTAATGATGATTGAACGTGCATGCATCAGAATGGAAAATAAAACACTATGAGATCTTATGTTAGATAGATGTCCATCTGAATGAATATGCGGACAACTTTGGAGTGAGGTAAATAAGAGACTACAACAGCTAAGGTGGCCTGTACCAATGATTTGCTTCTGGGCAGGTTCCGATTTTGGTTTAAGGGGAATCGCATTCAATGATAGCTTAATTGTAGAGAGTAGGAAGCTGATCAGGATAGAATTAGGAATCACACATAATAGTATTTCACTTCTATAGTAAGAATTACAGTAAAACAATCAACGTACATAATCACCTTAAGTAAAGCATGTGTACCACCCCACCCCGAGACCTACATCAACAAAGAGAAATACATAGTAATATCGTCTGTTAATGTGGAGAATAGAGCTACTTAGGGGCGACTAACTATAACCTAGTCTTAACTATCTATTGAACACGTCGACAAATGCTATCTATTTTTTTCAAAATAAATGGTCAGCATATTCGATAAATAATTAATACAAAGCTATAGATGGATATATTAGAAGAAAAGACCATAACTAAATGAATAACTCATCACAGTACACTATAGATACACAAATTTTTACACATACAATGATACATCTCAATACAGTAGTAGAATGGTATGACGAGCACTCAATATACACGGAGCAAAGAATATACAATTCGATAATTCTCACAAGAAAGCTAACAATTCCAAGTAAATGACTTGGTCCCAAAAGGAAGCATTATGTAACTACCGCATCCAAAAGCGATAGTAATACCTGAAACAAACTCGATCTGACCCAAGTGAAAATATACGGGTCAGGTTAGCTAAATTCATCAATAAAATAAAGCACTCGATAAGTTTAGTAAATGAAATATATGATATCCTTTTACTTAAAGGATGCCCTTCCATAGCAGGCTTTCTATCTCTAAACAAAGAATGATATTTCTTTTTGATAATAAAAGAGGTAACAAAGATAAGATGCAAACAGATATATCTCATCTCATCGACATATCCTAAAACCTAAAAATACCAGTCAATGCATCATAAAACTTATTTAAAAGAATCTTCATACTCATTTATACCTTATCTCATCGGTAAAAATATAAACGCATCTAAAATAAATCATTTAAATTCATCATAAAGAATCTCCATAATCATTATACCTCATCCCATCGATATAAATGTGATACATCTCAAATCCATCTGGAACTCATCATAAAAGAATTACCCTAATTTATACCTCGTCTCGTTAGTACAAATATAGGAACACCTCAAATCTATCATAAAACTCATCATAAAAGAACTACCATAATTTATACCATATCATATCGGTATAAATAAAAATATATCTCAAATCCACTTGAAAGAGTTCAAAACTTCATACTTGAAATCACCGCAAAAATCATGTTTATAAATAAGTCTTTTTCTTACATAAGACTATAATAAAGCATCATCATCAAGATGTACAACTTCATGGAAAACAGCATGTGCTTACATCTTGATGAGCACTATACTTTTTGGTACCATACATCATGATGATTTGGGGTTACATAACATCATAACATCGTGATTGACTATAGTCGGAAACATCGTGATGACACCCATTCACAAAAACCCGAACATCATGATGATTGGAGTCAAGTGATAACATCATGATGACTCCAATCGAGTAATCGGTTTGTTTGAGAATGGAATGTTGATGATGTTTTGATGATAACAACCTTGTTTCAATCATTATCATTATTGATTATAATATATATATATATATATATGCTAACATTGTTATCCAGAATATATATATGTATATACAAAATTTATATGCAGCAAATAGATATTGAAGACTGTACAGTTAAGAGATTCAAGATTTCAGAGGAGAATCAAGACTCATGAGTATCAAGATACCAAGATATCAAGAGTCCAAGATTATCATAGTAATAGAGTCTACTTAGTTTGTAAAAACTTCTAATATCTCTCAAACTCTATTTTCAAATTATTTCTTCTCAAATTGATTATAAAACTATTTTCAAAATTGATTTCAAATTCTTCTCAACAATGATTTTTTTGAGGATTTATGATTTAAAATATATGTGCTTTCTAGGTTTCTTATATTTGTATGTATATTATAAAGTTATATAATTATATATGTTTATAACTATATTATATTTAGTTTTTGGCAAGGAAGGCCGGTTTTTATAGTGATGTGTAACACTCTTTTATTTATTATGAAATAAAAAAGTACATGATAGTTCAGGTGATATGCAGTGTGCATATCAGCTATAGGATCTTCCGCACAAGGAAGAAGGACACCACTAATACAAGAACTTACAAATATGACTTAAAGTTCATTACATGTTTATTACATCACAAATATCTTGAAGTTATAACTTGAACTCACGCTTTCATTGCTTCGGCCCATGTCATCATCAAGCCCTTTTAGGAGCTCAATTTTCTTACTCCTAATTATAGGCACACTTCCTAGCATGACCAGAAGTCGAGGTATATATCGGCGAGTTGATGATTGGATCCAGTGGTGCTTTGGAACCTGGAGGAAGAGGTATGTGGTCATATGGTCCAGGTTTTCATTGGGCTTTTTCTTTTACTTTGATACAAAAGATGGTGGTTTGTTTATACTCGTTGGCTTCAATGTTTTAACCTCTTTTGGGCTTTCATGGTGACTGGCAGCTTTACCATCATTTGAATTTAAGAACCCAGGCTTCAATGTAGATGGTGAAAGCTTGGAGTTGCTTGTTTCAGTTTGAATTAACCCCACTTTATTTATTTCAGTAGCGTAAATCTCCATTGAGTTGTAATTTTTTATCATTCTCACCACACACAAAAGGATCGAGCTCTCCAACTTTAATCTCTGCCTTAAGGCTCTCTATCGTCTCACGTACCCCTTTCTCGTAGTTCCTGAAGTTATCTTTTTCTTTTGGTTTGGATTGCTTCTTCTTTACTTTGTCACTCAAAACAATGCAGTCAAAGTTTTCATGCAAGAGTGTGTCGAGTTTAGAAACATCAGTCTGAGTATTTAAGTTTTCACCCACACAATCACCAACTTAATCCATTTGGCCTTCCTTATTTTCTGTGTTGGTTCATACATCATCATTTCTAACAGTAGCCTAAACCATGTAATGTGTTGCTAAAACAACTTCACTTATTCCATTCTATATAGTAAGACTAAACTCAACATTACTCAAATTTTCAACTAATCCATAGCATTCTTATTAACAAATTTTCCAGCTAGACTACTAGAACACGCATTAAACAATGTTTTTGCACTGGTATTAGAATTCCCAAAAGGAGGAAAGGCACGAGATAGGAACTCACGCACCTGTCTAATCTCACCTTCCTCGCATTCCTCATTTCATCTTCGACTATTTTTCTTCCTGCATACCGGTAAGCACAGTAAACTTATTGTTACTTGTATTAACTTCATTTGACATTCCTTTTCCTATATCCATACTCGTTTTCTGATTTTCTCCAGTTACATCATTTCTTTTTCCAGCTACCTTCCTCCAAGTAGTGTTAGCTCGAGCCTGTGAACCAACACCTCTACTCACACTACCCCGTTTATCCTAGTTTTTTCAATTTGTACTTTGTCCTTATCTTGCCTAGAAATCTCCTTGGCTAGTTCCTCCTTGTATTTTTTACATTTAATAGCTGAGTGGCCAAAATAGTCACATTTTACACATATGGCAGGTATCCATAAGTAGGTTACGTACACTATTTGTTCATTGCCATCAGGCAGTAAAACTGGAAATTCAATGGGTAACCCATTGTGGGAAGTTACCTCAGCCATACAATTCGCGAATTTAAGACAATTAAACTTCTCCGTAGAGAGATCCATACATATGAATTTTCCAACTCGCATAGCCAACCAACATATGCCTACTTTAGACCAACCATATAAAGGTAAATTTGTGAGCTTAATCCACACTGGAACAGAGGTAATCGCTTTATTCAAGTCTCCTAAACTAGACATCCAAGGCAGAACAATAAATATTTTATTCTGAATCGGCACTGGGTCTGCTTGCAGTATTTTCTTACGATCTTCTGTTCTTTCAAAGGATAAAAAGAAAACCTTACTAGTTGATTTAATCCTGATGCCTCCAGTAGGCTTCCAATTCTTTTTCAAATAAGTAGCGACCATTGTATAAGAAAGAGGATGATCCAGAAAGTGTCCAATAAGATGTTCGTTCCACTGTTCATCTTCAACTGCAAAAATTTCGTTGGATGGTTGCATGGATTTTCCTTTGAAAACGAGTTTCATAGGAGGAGGAGAGAAATATCATGCATTCCTTGGTTTAGATTCGAAGAGAGACGACCATTTCTTATTTGGTGGAGAAGCGGAGAATCTAGGGTTAGAGGTAGAAGGGAGAGAAAGTGGAATTGGTACCGGAGGTGGATCCAGCGGAGGAGTGGTAGGAGGTGGAGGTCTGGTATGGAGCGACGGATCTTGGTGGTGGTTGACTTGCGATGGTGAGAAGCGAGAGGATAAAGAAAGGCGGGCTGGAAAGAAAGGCGGAAAGAAGGACGCCATTTTTGAGGAGGTAATGGTTGCAATTTGATGATATAATTTTTTTTGTTTAATATTTTAATTATATTATATAGTTTTATTTCATTTATATATATATATATATAGTTTTTAAAACATATGTTTAAATTATATTTTACTATGATTTTATACTTGAAAAATTATATTCTATCAACTAGTTTTGTTTCAGGATTTTCGAGAATATATATATTAGTTTAAATACTTTAAAAAAAATGATTTAAAATTCTAAAAATAATATGTATGTCGACATATACATTGTTACATGTCGATATATAACCATCACATTTCATTTAAATTTAAAAGGTATTTTTTTATTTTAAAACGTTTCAGAAACGATTGTGTCTCTTGGAGCACTATATAAAGGCCTTGATTTTGATTTTTTTCATAACCTATCATCTCCTTCTTCCTTACTTAACATACCACCATTATTCTTATCAAAATTCTAAGATTCTACACACTTATACTCTGCCGATTTTAATACAAATTATATCATTCTTCTTCTATTTTCCATCTCTATCAAATACTCTCTATTTGGAGGTGCTACTCAAGATATCTAATGAAATTGTAATAAAAAACCGTGAGTGTTTATTCCTTGTAGTCCGTAAATCAAGGAAAAGGATATGGTGTGTTCCTTGTAGCCCGTAAGTCAAGGAAAAGGAGCAGTCTTAACCTTTTAGCCATGAAATCAAGGGTTTTTGTAATTGGATACTGATATTTATAAAACTCTACGCAATTCAGCGTTATGTGGGACTAGACGTAGGAGCAATCCGAAGTGGTATAAAAATCTGGTGTGTTCTTTCCTTTTCTGTATTTTACTTTAGATTTTATCTGCATCTTTTATTGTTTCTATTATTCATTATGTGATTCATACAGTAGTTTGATTGTTAATTGGTTAAGATTTCTATAAATTCTTTAAAACACTATTCAATCCCTCTAGTGTTAATTTTGCCTTAAGATTCTTGATTCTCATCACTAACAATTGGTATCAGAGCATAGATTTTCAAAATTTCATCATCTGAATTTTTAGAAATATTAAATGGAAACCAACACTAGAATTTCTAATAATAATAGTTCGTTGGTAGAGGGTCCATCCACCGTTAGACCACCACTATTTAATGGCAGTAATTATTCTTATTGATCATGTAGGTTGAAAATATATTTATAATCTATAGAATTAGACACTTGGAATATCACACAAACTGAATATATTGAACCATCTACTAATTTTGCATAATGGACTAATGAACAAAAGACCGCTGCACAAAATAATTCTAAGGCTATGAATATGTTATTGTGTTCATTAGATAGAAATGAATTTAATAGAGTATCAATTTGTAAATCTTCTTATGATACATGGAAAACCTTGCAAGTGACTCACGAAGGAACAAATAAAGTTAAACAGACAAAGATATCAATGCTAACAAATCAATTTGAGTTAATTAAAATGAATCAGAATGAATCTGCCTCCGATATGTACTGCACGTTTTAGGAAATCGTACATTTGTTAATGGCTTTAGGAAAAACTTATTCGGAAGAAGTTCAAGTTAGAAAAATCCTTAATTCTCTAACTCTACAGTGGGATTAGAAAACACTGGCAATTGAAGTTGCCAATAATATTAGTGAAATGAAGATTGGGTAGTTAATAGGGAACTTTATGTCGTTCGAAGCACAATTACAGAAAAGAAAGAAGAATAAGTCGATAGAAAGAATTCTATAGTGTTCAAAGCATCAACTGATGGTTTTGATTCAAGCAGTGAAAATGATGAAGAAATTTCCTTAATGACAAGGAATTTCAGAAAATTTTTGAGATATAAAAGGAGAAATAACTTTCAGAAAAATAATCATGGAAGTTTGGGAAAAGATTCTAAGAACGATAGATGTGACAACTATAACGAACCAGGCCATATAAAAAGGATGTGTCCATATCCTGATAGATCGAATCAATAAGCAAAAAAACAATTCGTCAAAGAAGAGGAAAAGAGCATTTTCGGCAACTTTAAATGACTCGGATTCAATGTCAAGTGACGAAGCGCCAGATACCAGAAATTCAAATATGTACCTCACAGTTATCCAGGAATCAGAAAATATTGAAGGAATGGATCTAAAAACAAGATACGCCTTAATTAATAATTTTTTATTAAAATGGTTGAATGGATGCTTGTTTGCTTGCCTTATCTGAAACTTGAATTCTAAAATTCAAATTCAAATTTTGAATTTTGAAATTCAAAATAAAAATAAAATAATAAACAATGATATAATAATAAATAATAAAAATTAATTTTAAAATATTTTTTAAGATTAATATCATCTCAGGAAATAATTAACAGAGAATATAAAATATTAAAATAATATAACAAAGTTAAAAAGCACCTTGTGTTTTGAAATCACACATATATGTTGACATACATAAACAGACATGTCGACATATGCACCAGAATGTGAAATTCAAAATTTGAATTTCAAGAGTTTAAGCTTTCAAACTTCCCGCTACCTTTTCACCAACTTCCAAGGTCTGAAAAGGTGTCCTATTTAGAAAAAATGTGTCCTTTTGAGCTCTATTTAATTACCTACTCTCCTTCTACCTCTCATTCAAAATTCAAAACTATTTTCTACATTCTATACTCTTCAAAACTATTCTCTAATGGCTTCATAAAGTGCTCCAAAGACCATGAGACTAACTAAGACTCTCAAAGGTCATCTCTACAACAACCCCGAGACTATCCAAGCGTACATTGACTACGTTACGAATGAAAAAGTCAATACGGGAAAATTCGCTATCTTTGAAGATTTTAAATCCTATGATCTTCGTAATCTTTTCAATCGAAATGAAGTTTTAAGTTTAGTAGATTCTCGGGATAATAATGAAGTATGCTACCCGTATCTTGTCAAAATGTTTTATGCGAATTTAAATCATGGTTTTTATGAAGGGAATGAAAATCAAGTTTGGAGTAGTGTGAAAGGCACTCAAATTATTTTCGATAGTGATATTTTGGGAAATATTTT
The DNA here is from genome assembly GCA_030737875.1 of Allium sativum. Classification (NCBI taxonomy): domain Eukaryota; kingdom Viridiplantae; phylum Streptophyta; class Magnoliopsida; order Asparagales; family Amaryllidaceae; genus Allium; species Allium sativum. The sequence goes on along the minus strand of CM060912.1, from coordinate 431,204,689 downwards.
GAATTGCAAGAAAATAGGTTTGGATTTTTTGGATTCTGAAATTGACGAACATGATTTGGAAACTTTTCATCATATTTTTGAAAGCAGTGAACATATGGAATTCAAAAACCGCTTTTTCCATCCAAAAGCAAGAATTATCAATCTTCTTCTTCAACACAATTTTACTCTACATTCCAGAAATTTTAATAACCCTACCCTCAAGGTCCGAAAAGCTCTTTTTGCCATTTTTGGCATTTGGGATATTAATTGAGCTGACGTAATTTTGAAAGAATTCAAACCCAAGGAGATGTCAACTAAAGAAAACGCTCTCTATCATGGAATTTACATTACCTAAATCTTTAAGTATTTTGAAGTGGATTTCAAAGGAGAGGAATTTATTTCTAGATAGGTTTTTAATTGGGGAATATATCCCTTATGCAAATTCCAATCACTTTCAAACCATATGAGTCATATGCCCAAAAAAAAGTTAGAACAGAACAAGAAAGAAATAAAATGGAAATCGACGAAGAAGAATCCTCCATGGAAATTATAGAATTTCCAACTTCAACTAGAGCAATATCCAAAGAAGAAAATTTTCAAAACCAAGTCAAACTAGCCAAAAATCAAAAAGACTCTCAACCAAATGTCTTCAAAAATAAACAAGTTTTTCAGAAAAATGGAAGAAAACTCGGAATGTCATCTTCGTCACCTTCATCCGCTGACATCTAAGTTTACTAGCTTATGTTTTCATTTCATATTAGCTTGTATTTCATTTTCGTACTTTCTATTTCAAGAATTTCATGTATCATTTGATTTTAATCTCATATTAGTAGTAATTTATGTTTTTTCTCTGTCAATATCACCTTTAAACATCTATACAAACACATTAGAAATAATATAATAAGAAATAATTAAAAATTGTGTAAAAAGACAAAATACTCAAAGTTGTACAAATATGTCGAAATGTTTTTACATGTCGACATATAATTGTCAAAAATTCAAATTTGTTCAAATTTTACTTTTTTAATAATTAACTTATGTCTATTCATTTTCAAACGAATTCTAGACTCTATAAATACCACTTTCTTCTAGAAAAACTCCATTTTAATTCTCTATTTCTTCTCTAATCACTTCTTCTCTAAATAAACAAATAATGACCAATCTTATTTACAATCTAAGTGAAAATCTTGAAGAAACTCTCAATTATTTCAAGAATATCCTATCTATAATCCTTTGCAATCAATGTTATCTAGAATTAAGTAAGATAAAGATGATTGAACAACAAGAAAAACACTTTGATGTTATTCGTTGAATGATCTCTTCTCTTTCCAGAGATGAAGATAATACAATCACTGGAGCACCTCTCACCAAAAGACAACAAAGACTGGGAAGTCATCAAAAAGGTTCCAATCTTCGGTGGAGATGGATGTGTGGAAGTTCCAAGAGATGTAAGAATTTGTTTGATTTGAGTTGATATGCTTTGTGTGGTATGAAAACTTGTATATATTGTTTGGATTGATTAGTTTGATACATACAATGATTGTTTAATCACTTAGTTTATATAATGTTTGTATTGATTTAGATTACTTAGTAGGATTACACTAGTATAGTCAATTAGGAAGTGTTCTGAAGTTTGCAGATTTAGAAGGGATCATATTTAGGATTAGTCACTAAGATCATTATTGGTGTGAATTTAGGGAGAGTATAGTTAGACATACTTTTTGATTGATGACAAAGGGGGAGAAATTATAAAATAGGTATAGATAGAATAGGTATAGTTTAAGGGAGAGTTACAATGGATTCATGGTTAAAGGGGGAGTAATCGAAGAATCATACTAACAAGTAATATCAGGTAATAATATTTTATAAACCAAGGTTGTCATCATCAAAAAGGTGAAGATTGTTGGAGAATGGAATGTTGATGATCTTTTGATGACAACAACCTTGTTTCAATCATTATCATAAAATGAATATACTAATTTTTTTTATCCAGAATGTGTGTGTGCGTGCGCGTATATATATATAAGATTTATATGCAGGAAATAGATATTGAAGAGTTTACAGTTAAGAGATTCAAGATTTCATAGGAGAACCAAGACTCATGAGTATCAAGATATCAAGAGTCCAAGATTATCATAGTAATAGAGTCAAGTTAGTTTGTAAAAACTCCGAATAGTAGTCAAACTCTATTTTCAAATTATTTCTTCTCAAATTGTTCTTAAAACTATTTTCAAAATTGATTTCAAATTCTTCTCAACAAGGTTTTTTATAAGGATTATGATTTAGAATATATATGCTTTCTAAGTTTCTTATATATATATATATATATTATAAAGTTTTATAACCATATATGTTTATAATTATATTATATAGTTTTATATATTTATATATAGTTTTTAAATCATATGTTTAAATTATATTTTATTATGATTTTATACTCGAAAAAATATATTTTAACAACTAGTTTTGTTTCAGGAATTTCCAGAATATATATTAGTTAAAATACTTTAAAAAATGATTTAAAATTTAAAAAAACAACATGTATGTCGATATATAAATTGTTACATGTCGACATATAACCGTCGCATTTTATTTAAATTTAAAAGTTGTGTCTTTTCATTTTAAAACGTTTCAGAAATGGTTGTGTCTCCTAAAACACTATATAAAGGCCATGATTTCGAATTTTTTCATAACTTATCATCTCCTTCTTCCCTACTTAACATACCACCATTATTCTTATCAAAATTCTAAGATTCTACACTTATACTCTGCCGATTTCAATACAAATTATATCATTCTTATTCTGTTTCAATCTCTATCAAATACTCTCTATTTGGAAGTGTTACTCAAGAGTTCTAGGGAAATTGTAATAAAAATCCATGAGGCTGTGCTCCTTATAGCCCGTAAATCAAGGAAAAGGATAGGGTGTGTTCGTTGTAGCTCGTAAATCAAGGAAAGGGAGCGGTGCTAACCTTGTAGCCGTGAAATCAAGGGTGTTGTAATTGGATACTGATATTAATAAAACTCTACACAATCCAGCGTTGTGTGGGACTGGACGTAAGAGCAAGCTGATCCAGTATAAAAATCTGGTGTGTTCTTTCCTTTTCTGTATTTTTCTTTTTGAATATATTTGCATCTGTGATTGTTTCTGTTATTCATTATGTGATACATATAGTAGTTTGAGTAATTGTTAATTGGTTAAGATTTCTATAAATTCTTTAAAACACTATTTACCCCCCCCCCTCTAGTGTTATTTTTGCCTTAAGATTCTTGATTCTCATCCCTAACACGGTCAATAGTACTAGTAACATCGTGAATGTGCGTCAACTTCTCAAATAGGAACCCATAAAGCATGAACGTACGTCCCTTACCATACGTTTGCACCTAATGGTTATTCGATACCACATCATAAAGCATCGTAAACATCATGACATATATATTACGCCTCATCTCGTCGGCGAGTAAATATAATACCCTACTTGTCTCATGTCACTAACGAGTACTGCTAACATCGTGACTTGTCTCATCTTATCGACAAGTGGAAAATCATCTTAAAACATTTCAATGCCGTGAAATCATCATAAAGAAGCTTACCTCATCTCATCTGCAAGTAAAATAACATCATGAAGGTTATTTATAACCCTATTTCCCAAATTAGGAATTTTAGCTTCACACCTCATCTCATCAGCGTTTAAAAAATACATCTAAAAATGGTTCCACATCGAATATACTCCTAAATAGGATCTCTTGAACCATTTAATTTTATCCAAAATTTTGTAACATCATAAATCGTCTCAAATAATTCATCGAAAGGGTTACGATCCTCTAATCTTAAAGCAATAAAACAAATCCATATGTCACATACCATATGTTTAACTTTACCATTTAATTGTCTTTCTCATACGATCAAAATTCATAAAAATAAATAATTTTATTTATAAAATAATTTTTTTACTAGAGAAAACAAGAATTTAAAATGATTTCTGGAAATTATTATTATATAAATTCTCTTTACCATAAAAATATATAATATATATAAATAGCTTCTAGAAATCATTTGAAAATTCCAAAAAAAATAGTTAGAAAACCACTTTATTTTTAAAAGCATGCTAAAAATAGTTTAGAAAACACATGCATGAAACAACCAAAAATTTCATAAAATCAACAATTAGAAATCATACAAAACTTAACAATAGAATTCAGGGCTGCAAATTATTTAGTTGATTCGTCCTCTTAAACTCAAAATCTACAAAAACATTAAGATTAAAATTGAAGAAGATTGTCATAGCTTAAAGATAGAAAAATAGAAAAAGAATCAACCAATTTGGATTATGAATCAAAAGTTATGGAAATTTCATTTTTGGATAAAAAAATACAACCCTCAGAATGATTAAAAATATTAACAGGGCTGCGAAGTAAAGAGCCAGTTGACCTCAATAAATCTTAGAATCCGACAAAACCTAAAACATGAAACTTGAAGATAATGTCCTTAGCTTGATTTTAGAAAAAGAATCATCAAATTTTAACTTACAGGTCAAAAGGTACGCCCAAAACAATTCTCAATCCAAATTCTTTGCCGCAGTCATTTTTCTCTCGGAACAGCGAAAAAGAACTGCAAATTTGACCACATTAACGTCATAATTTCATAAAACACAAAACACGAAAGTTAAAGTTATATGTCTAAGCTTTCTAGGACATCCAAAAAAATTAATTTTGGATAACAAACGTGTTACTTATGGCCAAAACAATTATCAAGCTCGTGATTGTTGTTGTTGTCTATTTGCTTTTGGGACAGCAATAAACAAGCAAGAATTTGAGAAAGCAAACATTAAAATTTTAGAAAACTCAAAATATAAAAATTTTAAGTTATGATTTGGGTTTTCTAGAACATCAATATTATTGAATTTGGTTAAGAAACGAAAAGGTTATGGCTATACTCGTTTCAGCTTCATCAATGGACAGAAACTAAATCAATTCAGGGTGCAAATAAATGGCGTAAAATCAAATACAATTCGATCAAAAAGAGGCATATATACGAAAAAAATCACCGATTATGATTTAAAAAGCATGTGTGAGTGTTATTACTCACTTTAACATCCCAAACTAGCATGCGTACCTTAACTCACCATCGATTTTCCCAAAAAAACTGCATTTTTTTACCTTTGTTGAATTGAGGATTTGACATAGCAAAGAAAAGTATTCTCTGACGAAATTATTACAGAAGATGTAGCTTTGAGTTAAGAAAGACATAATCAAATTTCATATTTTTTTATTTTTCTACAATTAGGAATTTCCTACTAACCTGCATTTTTAGCCCAAATTTAACCCGAAAATTACTTGAGAGAAGAAGACTTTTGACCCATCAATCCTAAATCAATTGCAACAAAATTTGGTGTAGAAGTGCTGGAATGTGTTGGAAACAACATATCCAAATTTGAGAATTTTTAAGATCTTATATATTTAGAACAACTAGGATTTTGCTTAGAGGATGAAAGAGGATGTCATTGCTAGGAAGTGTTTTCAGGAGATGAGAGATAAGTTGAACGTGAATTCTCTTCTAAAGCTTCTAGGTAGGTTATTGGATACCAATCACAACTCAAAATCCTAGTTCTATCATTTACTCAATATTTTTGTTGCTTATGTACATATGTGTAAGTAATTTGAACATAATTTACTTATGTTAATTCCTTTTTACATGAAACAAAATTGCACACTTCTAATTTTTTATGAAATACACATAATAAAGCGTCCATAAAATTTTATTTTAACATGTAAAAATAGTATTTATATTTTAAACCATTACTTTTAACAATATTTCTCAATATGTACATTTTTAGACAAAATCATAATTTTTTTCATATTTAGCAAAATAAAATTTATTTCTTAGCCAAATAAAATCATACTAAATATTTTTAACATTTTTAAAACATCAAAATAATATTTATAATCAATATTACACTTTCAAAAAAAAAAATCTTCTCATTCGTCCTTTTATTTTGCAAAAAAAGACTACTATTTGAATAAAATTTCAATATTATCAGTTCGACTCAAATTAATTATCGTCTTTGTTTATTTTCCGAATCACAAATAAAGTATTTGAAACTTTATTTCCCAAAAAACTTCTTAGATTTATTAATTATTCCCTAAATGAATATTCTAAAATCTCAATTTATTGTCAATTAACTATATTAAATTAAAATCTCCGTTATAATTTAATATGATAAGTAATTCCTGAAACTGGGTTGTTACAGCCTCTATTCTTAATAAAATTGCATCCTCGCAACTTATAGAGAAAAATATGCACTCAACGTCTTAATCTCATCATTCAAAGGAAAGCTAGACAAGTATAAAACCAAAATTTCCTCATCTCTCATTCAAAATAGAGGAAAATATTTTGATAATTCTATAAATTTCTCTAAACGTCTACATAGGATAAGCGATTTATAGAAATTTTCCTAGCGACATCTCAAAATTATGATGGCACCTCACCTTCATGAAAGAACATAAAGGAAAAAATACTTCTCAAAATCAATCTAAAACTAAAGATTTCTCTAAATTCCTTGAATGAGGTTGAGATTTCACTCAACTTCATCCAAAACTCACGACATCAAAGAGATTAAGAACCCAAATTTTCCATATTCCGCAACGGAAAAGCTACTATAATGGGAAAAAAACACTAAGAATGACAGAAAAACTCAAAAGAAAGTGGTTTCTTCATAAGTCACTAACCTCAATGACTGCATAAATGCACGCCATTAGATTATTGAACAAGGGCAATAGAAGCTCAAGGAATCAAGATACCCTAGAAAGATGGGTATGCATTCAAAAACTTGTAATTCGAATTCATTACTTAGAAAAATAATACCTCAGTTTTCCTTTTCTCGAAAAATTCTTAATCTTTTAATATAACTTCTTAATTTAGAAGTAAATTTAGTCTTATTTATTCTTACTTCATAAAGATTAATTCTTCAAACAATTCTTTTAGATCTATTCCACAAATAATTATTTAGTCTGACAATTATTTAGTCTTACTTATTCTGACTATCTCATCCTTGTATGTAGAAAATTCCTATCGATAACATTGGTCAGGCATATCGACTAGAATCCTTAAACATTCGAAGGGCTATCCAACACGAAGGGAAAAAAATTCTACCCAAGAGGCTCTTTCTTAAATAAAATACTTCATACATTTCTTATCTTAAAATAAATTCTAATGTTCGTCTAAAGATTGATAGAATAAACTTTAATGTTCGTCTTTCCACACGGTATAACGAACTACATAGGAGAATCACTCGAGTATGAGGTTTAGTAAAGACCGCTTTATTCGATGAAATTTGTAGTATATAGTAGTCATCGAAAAATCAAGCTAGAATAATAGTCCAACACTTCTCATGAATTGAAGGAAATCTACGAGTCATAGAATAAAAGTTAGGCATCGGATAAAGAGAAGAAAGGACCCAAAACACATTTCGTTACTCCAAGTGAAGTAATGTTTCATAGAACTTCCTCATATAGATATCCAAGGGAAACACTGGAAATGATGCACGAGGCTCATACGAAAAAAATTCAGAATATCACCTCACTTCCATGGTGGACATTCTCATGTAAGAATGATCGAAAAACTCAAAGCCAGAAATGAGGTCAAACACAACATCTAGTCGCCCGATGGGTGACAAACCCAAATGAATTCAAATAACAAGGTCATCATGAATAAAACTCGAAATATATATCAAAACTATCTCAACACTTAAGAGTGAGTTCAAAGGTTGTGGAGCTACAAGCAACATTCCTAAAATAGGAATACAAATCAAAAGGATAAATAGGGTTCTAGTTAGAAACTTTCTATGTTAATACGCATGAAAAGACAAATCATAAAGAATAAATCTCATGATCCTCAACATGAAATCGAATATTGCAAACTCTCTCTCAATCGAGTTCGCAATTCTCAAAGATTCCACACGATAAACATCAAAGATCATCCACAATGTCTTCGATGCGGATGAGTAAGAAGACTCAGTTAAATTAATTTCAAAGAGCTATACTTAAGAAAAGATATCATCAATATATTTGAGATACTATGGAATAAAAACATTCTTGGACATGTCCCAAATCATCAACCCACCAATTCAATGAAGGACGAGAACTCAAAGTTGAAGGATTAATAACACTCATACAATATTTGAGTGTATATATACGTTTATGTTCTGTGTTTATCATATTTTGTTCTGTGTCCCCGCTCTGATACCAAATGTAACACCCCAACCCGAGACCCACATTAACAAAAAGAATTACATAGAAATCCCGTCTGTTAATGCAGAGAATAGGGATGGTTAAGGGCGACCAACTATAACCTAGTCTTAACTTTCTATTGAACATGTCGACAACTGCTATCTATTATTTTCAAAATAAATGAGTCAACATATTCGATAAATAATTAATACAAAGCTATAGATGGCAATGAATCTATTAGAACAAAAAATCATAACTAAATGAATAATTCATCATAGAACAGTGTAGATACACAAATTTTTGCACATACAATGATACATCTCAATACAATACCAAAGTGTATGATGACCACCTAATATAAACAGAGCAAAGAATATACAATTCAATTGTGTCTCATAAGAAAGTTAACAATCCCAAGTAAATGACTTGATCCCAAAAGGAAGCATCATGTAACCGCTACATCCAAAAGGGAGAGTAATACCTGAAACAAACTTGGTCTGACCCGAGTGAAAATACAGGAGTTAGTCTAGCTCAATTCATCAGTAAAATAGAGCACTTGATAAGGTTAAGTAAATGAAATATATGATATCCTTTTACTCAAAGTGTGCCATGCCATAACAGGGTTTCTATCTACTAAGAAAGAATGATATTTCTTTTTGATAAGTAAAAGAGGTAACAAAGCAAAGACGCAAACATATATACCTCATCTCTCATATCTTAAAACCTAAAAATACTATTCAATGCATCATAAAACTTATTTAAAAGAATCTTCATACTCATTTATACCTTATCTCATTGGTATAAATATAAACACATCTAAAATCAGTCACTAAAACTCATCATAAAGAATCTCCATAATCATTTATACCTTATCTCATCGGTATAAATGTAATATATCTCAAATCCATCTGGAACTCATCATAAAATAATTATCATAATTTATACCTCTTCTCATCGGTATAAATATAGGAACATCTCAAATCCATCATCAAACTCATCATAAAAGAACTACCATAATTTATACCTTATCACATCAGTATAAATAAAAATGTATCTCAAATCCATTTGAAAGAGTTTAAAACATCATATTCGAAATCTCCATAAAAATCATGTATACAAATAAAACTTTTTCTTACATAAGACTATAATAAGCATCATCATTAAGATGGTAAAACTTCATGGAAAACAGAACATGCTTACATCTTAACTAGCACTGTACTTTTTGGTACCATACTTTGTGATGACATGGGATCACAAAACATCGTGATTGACTATAGTCGGAAACATCGTGATGACACCCAATCACAAAAACCCGAGTAGTAACATCGTGATGATGGGAGTAGGTAATAACATCGTGAACATCATGATGAATCCAATCGAGTACTCGGTCAATAGTACTAGTAACATCGTGAATGTGCATCAACTTCTGGAATAGGAATCTATAAGGCATAAACGTATGTCCCATACCATACGTTTGCACCTAATGATTTACTAACGGTTATTCGATACCACATCATAAAACATCATAAGCATCATGACATATATATTACGGTTCATCTCATCGGCGAGTAAATACAATACATTACTTGTTTCATGTCACTAACGAGTACTTTTAACATTGTGACTTGTCTCTTCTTTTCGACAAGTGGAAAATCATCTTAAAACATTTCAACACCGTGAAATCATCATAAAGAAGCTTGCCTTATCTCATCGGCAAGTAAAATAACGTCGTGAAGGTTATTTATAACCATATTTCCTAAATTAGGAATTTTAGCACTACCCCTCATCTCATTAGCGTTTATAAAATACATCTAAAAATGGTTCCACATCGAATATACTCCTAAATATGATCTCTTAAATCATATAATTTTATTCAAAATTTTGTAACATCATAAATCATCTCAAATAATTCATCGAAAGTGTTTTGATCCTGTAAGTCTAATATTGAGGGATAAATCAAATCCGTATATCCGATACCACATGTTTTACTTTACATTTAATTGTCTTTCTTATACGATCAAAATTCAGAAAAATAAGTAATTTTATTTATAAAATAATTTTTTTTACTATAGAAAACATGAATTTAAAATGATTTTTGGAAATTATTATATAAATTCTGTTTACAATAAATATATATAATAGCTTCTAGAAATCATTTGAAAATTCCAAAAATTCTTAGTTAGAAAAACCACTTTATTTTTAAAAGCATTCTAAAAACACTTTGGAAAATGCATGCATGAAATCACCAAAAATCTTATAAAATCAATAATTAGAAACCATACAAAACATAACAATATAACTTAGGGCTGCAGCTTCTTTAGCTAATTCGACCTCTTAAAACTCAAAATCTGGTAAAACGTTAAATAAAAATTGAAGAAGATTGCCATAGATTGAAGAAGCTAAAAGAGAAGAAAAATCAACCAATGTGGATTATGAATCCAAAGTTATGGCAATTTCATTTCAGGATATAAAATTACAACCCTTAGAATGATTAAAAATATTAACAGGGTTGCGGAGTAAAGAGCCAATCGACCTCAATAAATCTCAGGATTTGACAAAACCTAATACATGAAACTTAAAGATAATTTCCTTAGCTTAAATTCAGAAAAAGAGTCATCAAATTTGAACTTACAAGTCAAAAGTTATGCCCAAAATAGATCCAAATTCTTTTTCGTTGTCTTTTTTCTCTCGTAACAACGACAAAGAAGTGCAAATTCGACCACATTAATATCATATATTCATAAAACTCAAAACATAAAAGTTGTAGTTCTATGTGTAAGATTTCAAGGATGCCCAAAAAAATTTAATTTGGATAAGAAACGCGTTACTTATGGCGAATACAATTATCAGGCCCGTGATTGTTGTTGTTGTCTGTTTCTCTCGGGATAACAACAAACAAGTAAGATTTTGAGCAAGTAAACATTAAAATTTTAGAAAACTCAAAACATGAAAATTATAGGTTGATTGGCATTTCAAGAACATCCAAGATTATTGAATTTGGTTAAGAAACGAAAAAGTTATAGCTATATTTGTTTCATCTTCATCAATTGACAGAAAATAAATCAATTCAAGCTGCAAATAAATGGTGTAAAATCAAACACAATTCGATCAACAAATTCAAGAGACGTATATATGAAAAAAATCACCGATTATGATTTAATTGGCACGTGTGAGTGCTATTACTCACCTTAACATCCCAAACTAGCATGCATCCTCAACTCACCATCAATTTCCCTAGAAAAACTGTTTTTTACCTCTATTTAAGTAAGGATTTGACGTAGCAAATCAAGGTATCCTCCAACGAAATTTTTACAGAAGATATAGATTTAAGTTAAGAAGAACATAACCAAATTTCATATTTCTTTGATTTTTATACAATCAAATATGAATTTCCTACTAACCTGCGTTTTTAGCCGTGATTTAAGCCAAAAATTATTTGAGAGAAGAAGACTTTTGACCCACCAATCCTAGTTGAGAATTTATGAGATTTTTTTTATTTTTTACAATATTTAGAATAGCTAGAGTTTTACTTAGAGGATAAAAGAGGGCGCCACTGCTAGGAAGTATTTTCAGGATATGAGAGATAAGTTGAATGTGAGTTCTCTTCTAAAGCTATTAGCTGGGTTATTGGATACCAGTCACAACCCAAAAGTCCAATTCAATTATTTAATCAATATTTTAGTCGCTTATGTACATATGTATAAGTAATTTGAACATAATTTACTCATGTTGATTCCTTTTTACAAAAAACAAAATTGCATTCTTCTTATTTTTTATGAGATACACTTAATAAAGCATCCATAAATTTTTATTTTAACATGTAAAAATAGTATTTTTACTTTAAACCATTAATTTTAACAATATTTCTCAATACGTATAGTTTTCAACAAAATCATCATTTTTGACATATTTGGCAAAATAAAAATTATTTCTTAGCTAAATAAAAATTATTTCTTAGCTAAATAAAATGCAACTAAATATTTTCAAAATTTTTATAACATAAAAATAATATTTATAATCAATATTACACTTTCAAAAAAAAGTCTTCTCATTCATCCTTTTATTTTGCAATAAGAGGCTACTACTAGAATAAAATTTCAATATTATCAATTTGACTTGAATTAATTACCATCTTTGTTATTTCTATCCCAAATCACAATTAAAGCATTTGAAATTTTATTTCCCAAAAAAATTATTAGATTTATTAAATACTCCCTAAATGAACATTTTAAAATCCCAATTTATTATCAATTAACTATATTAAATTATAATCTCCATTATAATTTAATATAATAGGTAATCCCCGAAACTGGCTTGTTACAACACGGACACTAATCCTTGTAACACTTAGAAATGTTACTACATCTATTATCTCTTGGCTTTTAACTTTCTAGCAGTCACTCTCTATTCATCATACTTTTATGTCTAATCCGTTCTCCATTCTGTTTCCCTCATTATGCCCATAGGGGAGTTCGTGACTCAAGGTAATTGGTAGATATCATTTGGAGTTTTATATTCTCTTTCATTAATGTATTCACATTATCTTTATATTTTCATTTGGTTTTATTGGATCTGAGTTTGGAGATTATCTTATATGATTATACTCTGATCTGGTTTGAGAATTTGGGTTGTAATACATTTTGAGCTATGATGGTTTTCAAATAAATTTATTTGAAAATAATAAGATGATTAGTTTTGAAATGTTCCCACTGTAATTTATTTTATGTCTTGTGAATCTTAGATTATGTAAAAAAAACACTAATTATACTCAGACATTCCACATTTCATGGTATGACTCTTTAAGGATATGCTAAGGTGTGTGAGGTGTCGTAGTCCATACCTTTTGCATTAGATTAAGTTTTTTAAGGTTGTAACTTAAAAGAGTTGTATCGTCCATCTTTATTGTTGAGCTAATTTTTGTTTTCTTAATTCTTTCTCATTAACTATTAACTGTTGTTTTTCAACATCACTTTGTTCTTTATCCATATCCCTCTCAAGTCCTTTCATTTTTTTGGCTTTCACATACATTTTATTTGCATTTTCAATGACTATCATTTGCTCAGAAACATATTCATAATGTACAGTATAATCAGTGATGGTTCTCTTCTTCCCTTTGTACTTCCTTAATGAGTTGCCGCTTAGGCTATTAGTGAAGGGTGTATCTTTATGTGCATCAAAATATCCATGGTTGGATTCAACACTCATCTTTCTAGGAAGAAGCCACATTGTTGAGTATTCTTATCACATTCTACTCTATTTTTCTCAGTTCATAGTAGGTCATGTCAACGTTATAGGTTGAACGGTTGATTATTCTGGACATATACGGTACATTGGCATGATTATGCAATAGATAATGAAATACTATCAGAACATGAGAAATTGAATTACAAATTTAAGATCACCAAATCCACATCTTTTGCCCCACTTTGTTATCTTGAATGTAATTCGATCATTTCTTTTTCCCAGTGTTGACGAGTGAAACTTATTCTTTTCCTTTGATTTTTTATTGAATCAATGTTCTTGGAATATTTTTTGAACCTAAAAATTGTACAAACTGTGACAACCTGCACCATAATAGATCTGATTTTAGCACAAAAAAGAAGGAAAAACCTAATTATACTAAAACATGAATCATTTTTTTTTAATTTACTACGAATAAACAAAGATATTCATCAGAACTCAAATAAATAACTCACAATGGAACAATTTACAATATGATAATAAATAAATGTTTACCATAATGTTGACACTTCTAAATCAATTGTCCCTAACAGATCCAATCTTGCCTAAACTACTAGTATATATCTTCTACCTTACATGTGGATTGTTTTAAGGAGGGAATCATAACAATTATTTTGGTGACTGGTAAGTTAAACATTTAACATGTAATATTATCATATACTAATTGCTTACCATTTTTGTTATATTAGGTTTTGTTTAAGTCGTTCAGATTATATCACCACGCACGTACCACACCCATCTACATCATAATAGATTTAACCCAATATATAACTGTATATATATTCCAATAGCCCACTTCGGACCTAGATGTTACCTCAGTATCTTTCACAATTGCCTCACATGGGTATATCGTTTCTTCATGTCATGATATCACCATCATACACTATGAGTTATAAGTGAGCTACACTTTCATCATGAGTGTGCACGTCATCCATCCTATCATAAATAATATAAATTCTTCTAATAGGGGCCTCATCGCTCACACTACATGGAAATTCAATGGAGAATTTACTCTATAGTTTGTTTTTTTTCTTCATGGACCAGCTTCCCTAAGTCACCCCTATATAGTGTAACAACGAGGAAAATACGAGCCAATTTAAAATTTTTAAATTGGTTATTTTAAAGAAATTTAAATAATTGAAATAGAATATTTCAATAAAATAAAGAGTTAGAAATGGTGCTGCAGTTTGAAAATTTGAATTCAAACTTTGACTAACTGTACCGGGTGCAAAATAAAATGGATTTCAGTGAAACCAAAAATATTTAAATCTATTTATGAATATCTTTCTAACGAATCTGAAAAATCGAAGTTTCATAGCGGAAATCAAAAGGTATGGCGAAATGAATTTTCAGAAAGGTCGCTATAGAGAATATATAGCCCTTGAAAATAGACATTTTGCAAACGACCTCGGAATTCGACGAAACCACTTTTGTTGGATCCGGGATGTTAAATTATTGCTAGGTTTCAAATTTCATAATTTTTGAAGCTAATATGTGAGCGTGGCAAAAGAAAACATGTTTGGTTGATTTCTGTTAAATTGGATCGACCAGAAAGTGGCCATTTTTCAAACGGTCTCAGAATTCGATGAAACTAGTTTTGTTGGGACCGTAGAATCAAAACCTCGCTAGATTTATTTTTCTGGAATTTTTCGAATTAGTTTGTGGCCCTGGCAAATTGAAATGTACGTTCAAATCGAATATTGAATGTTTTACATTTTAATTTGAAGAATAACTGACTGTAACAGTCGAATGGGCCTACGAAACATATCCCATCGTGTTCGGGATGGGGATATTTAGCTAGGGGCGACAGTCGTTGGATTTGGATTGGTGTTCGTTTGGAGAAACACTATTTTAAAAATTAAATAAAGCCTCGACCAATAGGAAAATTCCATTCATAATAAAAAAAATCCTCTCAAAAAAACCCTCGCCGCCCTCTCGCTCTCGACGGAAACGGTTTTCCCACCTTCTCGACCATTTTACGACCGCCACAGCCACCTGACACCTCCGGCACCACCCAATCTTCAAAGCCCTCCTCCTCCTCTTCAAATCAATACCGCCCTCACTCCCCATCGTCGCTCCGTCGCGAAGAACCGCGCCTCCAAAGTCTTCAACTTCCCACCGCTGCCACGCACGACTCAGACTACCGAACGGGCCGTGACCCCCCTGCGCCTGAAGCCCTCTCCAACCTCTTCGTCGTGGTGCAAGTCGATTTCAACATCGTGCAGCGGTTTGGTCATTAGATCAAAACCTAGTTTTGAACCAACGTTGAAAGGTATCGGCTTTGGCCGTTTTGAATTGAAAATAACACTTTTAAGTGTTGCAAACTTTGAAAAATCATATCTTTATCGTGTGTTAACAAAATTCGATGAAACAGGAAATATCGAGACCGTGTCGACGCTCTCTACATTCTAGAAGTGTCCGTGGATTTTTCTGAGCACGCTACGATTTTTAGCAAAGCAACAAACCAATGTGAGATTTCTAAATTGAAATGTGAATAGAAATGTGATATATAAATTATATAAGCGAAATATAAATTATATACGTGTTGTATACCACATGTACATGTGTTGTACAAATTATATGAGCGAAGTATAAATTATACATGCATTGTATAAATGTAATGACCCGGGATTTTGTCGACTTTGGTTATCGCCATAAACTCAATGATGACTAACCAAACATCAAAAAATACCGGTCATTAATGAAAGAAAGTAGAGGGTGAGGAAAGATAAGATAGAAACTTGGAATAGAAGAAGAAGAAGAAGAAGAACACAACATCAGAGTAACACGAACCTCACAGCGGAACGAATAACATATAATATATATAACATAACTTGAAATATACATCTGTATTTGAATATACATCATTATCAAAATACAGCACTTACAACATAGCAGAAATAACTATAGCTATATAATCCTGAAGCCTCCTGCTCCAAGCTCTTCCTGTATATCTGTAAATCCCGACTACTTGACTGCTCGTACAAATTTAGGCACCCAAGAGTTTTAGGGAAACAAACAAATAAACTCCGGGTCAGTCATGGGACTGGTATGAGTAAAACAGTTTAAAATAGTTTGAGCAATGCAACGATATCTCATAAGACCACGCCGCATAACGGAACGGGTTTTTCCCTTATGAGAATCCAAAATATCTTTATATCAAAACTCATTGATATTATAATAATGTCTATCAACCACAATATATTAATCATCTAGCAGAAACGCTTTCATCTCACGTTCTACATATAGTACACAATCAAAGCCGCAAGCATGTATTGGGTATTGGATTTCCAACTATGACAAGGTATGGAACCACCTTTCGCTAGTGTACCTCTAATAAGGAATACACTGGGTTCAACAAGAACATCTTGCAACCCGGCCACACATGACCGACCACTCGTTTCGCTTGAGTGTATCGAATGTGTATCACCAACAGTTGAGATCAGCAACCGTTTCCCGAATGGGACAGCATCAACAATAGATTTTTAGAAGTAAATGAAACTCTAGATCAGGTGATTATACACCCTACTTCGGTGCGACCGACTTAGCCATGCTACCTGCTCGGTTTATGTCATTTACCGGATGTGAGGCTAGAAGCTACGCTTTATCATCACACCAGATTCACTTTGAATGCCACATCGTCAAATCCATCAAATCACCGATTGACGTCCACAACCATACATTATGTGTTAGCTAAAAGAAGTTTCCTTCTCCGCTTCCACTCTTGGTACGATTGGAGAAATCAATGTACGTGATCGTCTGGAAATACTCTGTCAGACATCCGTCCATACAAGTCATCCAGGAACAGGATGAACCGAAGGCACTATTCTGTAAACAGGATAGCCCTTGCATAACCCCGCCTTCAATTTCCTTGGGCATATATGATTCACAACGCTTATGCCAATACAGAGTGGTTCTTTGGATAATAATTTAACCGGTCTCTCCATATTAACAACGTTAAAATGGTCAAAACTTCGATAGTCTGTGATTTAACTATCGAAGAAAAACAGGTGTGCAAACAACGATATTATTTCCAAATGGAAATTTATATAGATCAAACATCATTCAACATTTATCTCTTTATTTCCTTAATTTACTTATCTCCTGTTTCCCTATATTCAATATTTCTTATTTTCTAAATTTGGAAAATATACGTTATTAACAATGGAAAACATTTCCATTTCTTGTTTTCTTTATTTGAAAACATTTCTGGTTTCTTATTTGGAAAACATTTCCAAAGCTTCTTCATTGGAATTAGACAGATGTTTAAACAAACCATCGCGATGCCAACTCAAACCTTTTGCTTTAATTACTAAATTCACTTAACCATCCTTTACTATCGAACCTTAACCATTCCTTAGTTAAAAATGAAGTCTATCAAGTTGGGGTAACACTACCTCTCAGACCTTAACTGAACAACGTTTCTAACCTTGAAATAGACAAAGTTCACCCTTCTAATTCTTTAACAAACTTCCTTACGTAGCTCTCTTTCAAATCTTTTCTATTCGATAATTCTTTCCTTCGATAAGGTATATTCGATAACTCTATTCAATTTATTCTATTCACTTAACTCTTTTGATTTAACTTTAACTCTATTCACTTAACTCCTATTGAATAAACTATATTCGATAACTCTTTTAATTCTATTTGAATAAACTATATATTCGATTAATTCCTTTTACTTTCTATTCGAATAAACTATATTTGATTAACTCCTTTATTCTATTTGAATAAACTATATTCGATTAACTCCTTTTACTTTCTATTCGAATAAACTATATTCGATTAACTCCTTTGCTTTAACTCTAATCGATTAAACTAACATCGATTAACTCATTTTAACTCGATTAAACTATTCATTTATAAAGATTTACTTTTAGTAACGATTCTTCACTTTACAAATGATTTCCCTTTTTTTCTATTCTATTAGTTTTATCAACATTTTTCCCTTTTATAAAACTCTAATCGTTTTATAAACATTTCCCTTTTTATTTACTTTCGAAATATTTCCTTTTATAAAATCTATTGATTTTATAAAATCCGTTTATTTCAATATACGTTGAAATAATTCTTTATACATCCCAGGGTCTTTTATGACATTTAAAATATCGAATAAGAAGGATCAATATCATTCCAACACACATAATCCATAACAGATTATATAACACATCATATATCACAATATATGAAAAACAGTAAAATAAATGTTGAGGAATCCAGTTGGATTCCTCCAACCTATATCCCTACATCCACAGATGTTACACAATAAAATCAACATCACTTTCAGTTCCATATGATATATTCTGTTAAACATAATCAATATAGAAATTCACTAACTGACCAGCAGTTCAATCAAACAGTCAACACACAGTCAATCAAACAATTTTTAATAGTTCTAAAAATACAACATGAGTTTATAAACTGTTCAGAGTTGGTGAGATTTACTCACTTTGGCAGTTCATCGTTATATAACGATAAACTGTTTGTTTGATTTGAATCAAATAATTAAATTCGCCGTAAATTCAGACGAGCTCCTACCCACTCCCAGTCAGTTCCATTGGGTAGTGTCCGTCCATACGATCCCATTGGATCTTGTTTCGCTCAATTCTGATAACGTACGGAAAAGTTACGGTATTACGAAGTCAATATATATTTAAATTGAATTAACTTAAACATATATTCCTCATGGGCCTTAATCCCTTACCTTAAGCCCAACATTCCACGAGCACAACCCAAACCGATCACGTATCTTTTCTTCCCCAACCCAATTGACGTGCTTCAGTAAACACCAACAATTTCCACCGAACTTCATTTTCCCTTTCTCCATCCATTTACTCCACTAAATCCTAAAACGAATCCACCTCATTCATCCCTTCGAGCACTCATCGACCTCGTCCTCAAGTTGTACAGCTCGAAGTCCCAATTCCCATCGCGTCGAACGAAGGAACCCACGAACTGATGTACATCATTCGACACTTTTATCCATGGTTTCCACCAAAAATCACAACGTCCACTCCATTCGATCCCCTAAATCTGAAAACGCAATCGACTTCATGAATTTAAACGTCACCTTCCCAAATTATGGAACCCTAGTCCGCTGTAGGGACTTGACAAACCCACAAATTCCGATCGCACCTTACGTGAACTACTCAGAAATGAAGCTTACACTCATCTCTACTCATATATATATATATATGTTATATAATTTATAGGAATTTTCTTGGATTTCTTTTGATTTCTTTAGTTGCCAATTTTTTTTCTGCTGTAATGAGAACAACGGCGGAAAAAATGAGGGGTTTGACTTTGAGAGAATGGGAATTAGGTTAGGAAAGGTAAGGGTATATATATAGGGTAGTTTATATATTTTTTTATTCGAATTTTACATTAAATTATATTGAACTGCTGCTTGTATTGGTTTTCTAAAAATCCGTATGATCACCTACGGTACTCAAAAATCATGCAAACGGACATGCAGCTACAGCTCGGCATTACGGTCCCAACGAAACTGGTTTCGTCGAATTCCGACTCCGTATGCTCACATAGCGTATTTTTAAAACTCTGGATGACCCATTTAAATATATAAATATATTTAAATCTAATTAAATTTAATATTAAAAATAAATATTATCGTCTATATCCACAGTGGAATACCATACAGCTCTACTGGGATTTATAACTTGATATTTCAAATCTGGGTCAACCCGATATTCGATTTATATTGAAATCCCTTTTTAAAATATAAATAATTCCTTTATAAATTATAAAGGAATTCCACAACGACTTTTCTAAAATTTGATTTGGACGTATCTCAAAATCTACACGACGAAATCCCGATTTTTCTCTTCCACTAGAAAGATATACTCCACCAGCTCCACACGTTTCTTGTTTCACAGAAATCCGGCTTAAAACGAATTAATCCTGTACATTCAGTTGAAGTTCGAATCGCCAATTTACGAACTGCAGCGCCATTTCAAGCTCGATTTTAATTATATTATAATTATACGTTCAAACTTCGTTATTTAAATATATTCGTTATTCAAATTCAATTCCAAGCTAAATTAAATATCATAGATGATCCGGTTCACACCATATCGTCATTTCAGCCAATTCTGATTATTTCAGAATTAAATATATATTATTTAATTTATTATTTTAATTAAATATTCACCATTATTTAATTAAACCACCATTTAATTCACTATATCACTATTTATATAATTAAATAAATTAATTATAATACCTCTGCCAATGCGGGTCATTACAATCTTTCCCACTTAAAATAATTTCGTCCTCGAAATTGCTAAATGGTAGAGGACGACCCTATCGATTGGTTAGAACATATTTGTTCACTTCTTAACTTCAGTTTCAACTGAACCAATTTAATTTCAATTAAATTATTAATTAATTCTTATCAACGAAAATTTTCAAAAATCCTGAAAATTTTCTGATGCCTTAACTCTTCAAAAAATTTCGCCAGCACCTCCTTTGTACTGGTCAATACGTCAAACCACCACTCGCCTCTCTGGGCCATCTCCATCCCAAAAGAAAATCAAACAGCCAAGCGTCTTTCCAATTCGACTCATAAATCTTATATCCAATAGAAATATAAACTTGTACCTTTTTGTCGGCATATCATTATATCCTTTCCACATGTTATCAATTCAGCAGATACAAGGGTCATCCCAATCAAATCCCAATCTTCTTTTATCCACGACACAACCATTCGCTTATATCCGAACCAAATATCATTTCAACTCGAGTTTCTTCTCGATTCCCAACTCTTAACTTGATTGTCACATTACACTTCAAATTTGAATGTCCCAATCCAATTTGTCTTGATATCATTCTAATTCAACCTCAGTTACCACTTTACCGGCTTTACTTTAATTAAAATTTGCTTTCACAAATTCCTGTTAATTTGTTTTTAATTCAAACAGTCTCTCCCTGGGAGTTTTAAACAATTTACTCTTTTCAAAAATCAAATTTTCCTTTTGAACATGTCACTGAGCCCTAAATTAATATTCCATTAGTTAAATCACTTCTCTATTTCTTTATCAATATTTGTTAACCAAATATTTTCAATAACCATATTGGCCTTTTATGTTATTTGGAAAACATTTCCGAATATCGCCTTCCTTTATTTTCTAAACTTTAGAAAATATATGCTATTTATAATTAGAAAATATTCCAATTACTTATCTATTTTCCGATCTCGTTTATTCCTATTCTTAGGAAATATTCTTATTATATTTCCAAGCTTACACTTATTTGGGTTAAAACGGACGTTGTGTAAAACATCGTTACGACAACCCAAATACTATATTCAACTAACTCTTATTCAACATTGATCTTCGAGCCTGAAATCTTACTATTTATTTGTTTATAATGAAATCAATCAAGTTGGGGTATAACTACCTCTCAGACCTTGACTGAATAACATTTATAACGTCAAAACAGATATGACTACTTACTCGAATAATCAATACCATACAACTACTTATTCACTTTTAAACACGTATACACTTTCTCTTTCTATTCTTACTAGATTTTATTCTTAGTCTTCCTTTTTGATTTTACTATTCTATTTCTAAGTTCGTTTCCTTATCGACTTCTATATATATATCGATACGTTGATTTCTAACTATCAAATTATCTTAAAAATATTCTAACTCCTAAAATTCCCGGAAAAATTCGCCATAACCTCCTTTGTACCAGGAGCATCGGAATATTTCAAATAGCCTCCCATGGCCCTCACCAATCCAAAAGAAAAAGAAAAGGCCAAGCGGCTAGCCGATAGGCGCATAAAATCTCATATATGAATTAAATACATACCTTTCCGTCGAGCATTTTATTTATATACCTTCATTATCCTTGTCCCATACCTGTCTCATGTATGTCTATACCTGTTCAATTTATTTCAACTATACCTGATCGTTTTAACTCAATTCGTTAATTAATTTGTTAATTAACTCTTTAGTCTATTTCACTTTTACATTTGAACACGACATGTTCAAATATATTTTAACTTGCTTATTAAATAATTTGAATCCAAATTTCAAATTTAAGTTCTATATTCGATTTCGAATATCCATTTACAAATCCAATTCACCTTACAAAGTTCAACTTCAAATTCAAAACTCGATTAACTAATCCCTCTTCGACTTAGTTAATTCTATTCAATTTCTATTCAAATTTTATATTACTTCTATTATTCAAATCTATATATCAAATTCTATATTATAAATCCCATTTGAATTTCTACACAACTTGTCTTTCCCAAAACAAATTCAAAACAGTATCTCTGGTAGTAATTCGTCACTTACAACTCGAAAATGAATACTGATGATGCAGTTGTCATCATTAGAATCTATTTTCCAGCGATCGAAGTGAGTTCAATACTATAAAACCATTTCTAAACATTTCCACTTTGAAATTCATTTCAAAATATAATTCACACTGCATGTAAAACAATTTAATATCTCCCGGGATCTTAAATTTTTCTTATTTTTAATCCCAATCCATTTACAAACACTTATCCAATTTTCCAGAATTTTAATTTAATTTCTGGTTTTAATTTCAGATTTAACTCATCTGATTTCACGTATTTCACTTATTTGAATTCTGATTGGTTATTTACATAACCATTTCATTTATAATCTTACTCGATTATAATAACAACCAATATATCCACTATATTAAAATTTTGATATATATATCTTCTCTATACCAAGATATACCCTGGGTAACTTATTTTAATTTACCCACTTTTCAAAACATATCGTGCCAACCCATCGTATTTGAGTGTTTTGTAACTCCTACCGATACAGTGGATCAAACTGATCGACCAGAGCTCATAAACTACTCAACCAACAAATCTTCACAATATAATATTTTATATATCATCTACAAATACGTTCACTCGTATATATACACTCAACTCAATCTAGGGTATTACTAATCCTATCTCTACTGAGTCACGCCACAGAGCCAAGGTAATTCACTTAACCTTAAGCTGTAATGACCCGGGATTTTGTCGACTTTGGTTATCGCCATAAACTCAATGATGACTAACCAAACATCAAAAAATACCGGTCATTAATGAAAGAAATTAGAGGGTGAGGAAAGATAAGATAGAAACTTGGAATAGAAGAAGAAGAAGTGTAACACCCCACCTCCACCAGGGTCACTCTTGCAAGTACACTAGCTTTGGAGGGGTGTTGGACAAGGTAAACATGCATGCAGATATCACAAGACAGAACATATATGTAAAACAGAGTAGTAAAGCAGCGGATAAAACTAGCATTTCAAAACCATAGTCAAGTTACATCAAAGTACTTGGTCATTATTTTTCCATAAAACAAAGTCTAGAACATAAACTGAAAACTGAAAAAAAAAACATAAAGTAACTATCCCCAAAGTAGAAATAAGGCCATAGCATGCTCAAAACATACATGAGCTATACAGAAAAGCAGCTAAAGATCCAGCTAGGTACTAGTGTTCCCACCCTGCAAACCTGGGGGGGGGGGGGAACGGAAGAAAAGAGGCGAAAGAAACCGGGTCAGTCAAAAAGACTGGTAAGTCCTATCTACTATTAGTATAAAAACTAATAAAGTTAACTGGACATGTAAAGCAGACATGAAACATAGGGTGATAACTGGCATGATGAAAAGTTAACAAGATAGATCAAGTGTGGCATCGCATATACAAGGTTAAGTTGCACCAAGTGTGTACTAGTATTCCAATCCATGTCAAGTATAAACAAGAAATGATCCCTTGGCCCAAAGCTGGCCCACATCATGAGATGATCTAAATCGAGGTCCAACTACTCGGTCTAGTCGATCGGCTCCCTAAAAGCATAACTCGTCAAGTGTCGGTGTCATACGGCCCAATCACGAAGTGTAGTCAAACTGTGCTAGGTCCACCCTAGGGTGTATCAAGCCCTAGGGTGCCAACCACGGACACAAATCAAGCACGCACAGTCTAAACCTACGGGTGCCCGTGTCTGCTTTTTCAACTCCGGACCATGTGCACGACCATGGTCCGCCTGAACCTACACCGGCGCACCTACTCAGCCGTCGTTTTTGTCGCTTACATGTCAACCCAGTAATCGTGCCCCACCCTAGCCTAGTCCCTAGGGTATCATGATACAATCAAGAGGGTTACTGGTGAAAAGGACCACGTAACTAGGGTTTCTAACGGGTTAAATGTGGTTAACCCTACCCAGTCAAGTTGGTTAAGTGTACCCAAGGTTCATGACTTAACCCTATCAACCCATCGTGTTTAATTGGTTAAGTATTCAAGTGGTCCATGACTTAACCTTATCACATGGCATTAATTAATTTAATGCACCCAACCTCTCACATTATACCTTGTTGTGGTTACTAGTTAAGCCGGGCGGGTCCGGGTAGCTTTACACCACAACTTGGTCTAACCTCGGGTTTCAAGTGCGACATGACCAACTACTCACATTGGGTCCTATTGCTTGTAGCCACTAGTTAAGCCGGTCGGTTCCGGGTAGATTTATGCTACAAACTCAACCCAACCTCGAGTTGGCCACTCTCATATTTACTAGAAGTCATGTCCAAATTCATGTTTACAAACATAATCACAAGTCAATGTGCATGTCATATTTTAAAATCATGTTTCATGTCATTAATATTACCCAAACCCAACGCATTCACCTCACATGTACGTTTCGCATAACATAACATAGATCAAAAGAGAGAACTTGGCAAAACATGACAAAAAGGGCATAAGGTAATAAGGTTGGCCACTAGTTAAACATGGTGGCATATGAGGCATAAATATGTTCATAAACTTGCATATTACATCATAGGCCTCAAAACATGCATGATATCAAACTTAAGCAAATAGGTGAAACATGATCATAAATGACATAGGATGATGGCTAGTGATTCGCATATAACATCATATGAAAGATAGCAACTTGCATATTACATCATAAGCCTCAAAATATGCATGATATCAAACTTAAGCAAATAGGTGAAACATGATCATAAATGACATAGGATGATGGCTAGTGATTCGCATATAAAATCATATGCAAGATAACACAAGGTTTATGAGAGTTTCTAGGTTGCTTTATGCAACATTTCCCAATCAAAGCTCATAGCTTTCTATGCATAAGGCAAAGGTGATAGCTTTACAAACATGCATAACATGATAGGATCAAAGCACATATCATACTTAGGCCCAAACTCAACTTGCAACATGTCATATTTAACTTCATAGTTAGAATCTAAGAGTAGTATAGGGCTTACAATGCTATGAAGACTAGAATAAATATAAAATAAGATTGAGACGAAGCCACACTAGCAAATCCGCAACCAAAGACGATAAACTCCACTTCAAGACTTGAGAACAAGAAGGAATAACCCCAAAGACAAAGAAAGATGGCTCTTTTACTTAAGAAAGATGGCTCCTTTATGACATAGATTGATTTGAGACACTCATGCTCTCATGAAGAAGGTGGAGGCCATGATTAGTGAACATTTGGGCAGCATTTAGTTGTAGGAATGATTAATGAGGGTTTAGGCTAGGTCTAGGGGTCTTTTTATAGAGATTAGGGGTAGTTTAGACCATAGGATTAACCCTAAATCGAATATGAGCCATCAACTCCCGTCAAAAACTTCCAGAACAAGACCCAACATGTCAAAATGGTGCACCAGAAAAATTGGTCCGACCGGGGGGGGGGGGGGGGTCGACCCCTGGGTCGACAGGGGTGTCGACCCATTGGGGGGGTCGACACTGGTGTCGACCCCTGTGTCGACCCTGCCTGGGGCGGGAAAATTCCCGCCCATTCTGCCTTGGTTGTAATTCGAATCTGAATTCGAATTTGAACTATTTTCGGGCTTAGAATTTTCTGAAAACTTCATTGGGCCATAACTTGGTCATACGGACTCCGTTTTTCGAAAACTCGGACTCTATTTCGCGTATTTTTCCGAGACGAATGCAATGACACAGCCCGTTTCCCATGATTCAGATTTTAGAATTTAATTCTGCCTTGATTTACATTATAACATGTTATTAAAAATACGGGTTATTACATTCTCCCCTCCTTAAAGGATTTCGTCCCCGAAATCTCCAAGTTAGGAAGAACGTATCCTACCATCCATCATCCATCTACTCAAAACATCATCCACAAGTAACCATTGTCCTTAAAAAGATTCTAAATGTTGTATGAACATATGCAAAAGGTGTGTGTATATGTACTTATCTAATGCAAAAATCAGGCGGTTACTGATTCAGTAAACCTCCTTAATGCAAAGTATGTTAGTGAAATGAGTCCATATGTATGCAAATTCCTAACATAATTTATAATCTCTACATGAGTGCACATAACATTCATTCATATGCAACATCCACGTGATAGCACAACAAGTTTCATCCATGAATAAGTATCAGCACTCATGCATATGCAATATGAAAGTGTGTGAGCCGATCTTAGTGCCTAATGTGTGTCATGCATCCACGAGTATCCACTTGCAAACACTTGCAACCACTTGCAAACATCAAGCATAACATGTTTCAAATACATGTTTCATCAAAAGAGTTTCTACTTAAGGTTCTCATGACAAGGTTAACAAGATAAACGGGATAAACATGGATAGCAAAAAGAAAGATATGCTGATTAAGAAAGGAGATTGTGAATGTACCCTCAAAAAGGAATGGATAAAGCCCACGCATCTTCTCCTCGGTTTCCCAAGTTGCATCTTCATCGGCTTCACTCCACTGAACTTTCACCAATTTGACTTCTCAATTCCTTAACTTCTTGATCTCTGTTCCCAAGATACGAATCGGAGCTCTCCTCAAGGTTGCCTCTTTCTCTACCTCCACGTCTTCAAGAATGCTTGGTTCAACCACCTTAGCGAACTCATGTAGGCACTTTCAGAGATGTGAGACATGAAAGACATTATGCACTCCGGCTAGCTTCTCGGGCAATTCCACCTTATAGACCATCTTTCCAATTCTCTCTATGATAGGGAAGGGTCCTACGAACCTTGGTGCCATCTTCCCAACTGCTCCAAAACGTACCACTTTACGCAAAGGGGAAACCTTCACGAAAACCATGTCTCCCATTTCAAATTCCAAATCTACCCTTCGTTTGTCAGCATAGGATTTCTGTCTGTCTTGGGCCGCTTTCATCCGTCTTCTCACCAATTCAACTTTCTCGGATGTGTCCCGTATCATATCGGGCCCAAGTATAAGCCTCTGTTGTCTCCCACCAACAAGATGGTGACCTACATGGCCTCCCATACAAAGCTTCAAATGGTGCCATCCCTATGCTGGCTTGATAGCTATTATTATAAGCGAACTCTACAAGAGGAAGGTGGTCCTCCCAAGTGCCACCAAAGTCAAGAACACAAAGCCTCAAAAGATCTTCTAGCACTCTATTCACTCTTTCGGTTTGGCCATCCGTCTGGGGGTGATAGGCTGTACTCAGATTCAATCGTGTACCCATCGCTTCTTGCAAACTATTCCAGAACTGGCTAGTGAAAATTGGGTCACGATCGCTAACTATGCTAGAAGGAACTCCATGCAATCTCACTATCTCTCGAAGATAAACAGATGCTAGCCACGATGCGGTCCTCTTGCTCTTCACTGGAATGAAGTGAGCACTCTTTGTAAGTCTATCAACTATGACCCATATGCTCGTATTCCCTTTCCTTGAGCTAGGCAACTCGTCCACAAAATCCATAGAGATACTTTCCCACTTCCATTGCGGGACCTCTAATGGATGTAATAGCCCACCGGGTTTCTTCGACTCGGCTTTCACTTGTTGGCACACCATGCACTTTGAAACATACTCTGCCACATCCTTCTTCATTCCGGCCCAAAAGAAAATGCGCTTCATATCCTTATATATCTTATCTCCTCCAGGATGTATAGTCATCTTCGAGTGATGTGCTTCTTCGAGAACTTTATGCACCAAGTCTCCTACTTGTGGAACGCATAGCCTTCCATCACGCCTTAGCCAACCCTTGTCATCAATAGTATATCTAGCAAGGTGACTAGACGTCTCACCACGAATCAACTTGTCCATGACCTCGACTATCTGCGGGTCTCCTTTCTGCGAAGCCACAACTTGATCAAGAAGTATAGGTCTAAGCTCAAGGGATGCTAACGAACCTGTCATCGACTCAACAGCTGTTGTAAAATCAAAGGTTGCCAAGAACTCTAGGCTCCTCATTTCAACAAATAAGGGACTCAAAGTCAACCTACTTCTGCTTAGTGCATCTGCCACAACATTACCCTTGCCAGGGGTATAAGCTATCTCGAAGTCATAAGATGCCAAGAATTCCATCCACCTTTGCTGCCTTAGATTCAGATCTTTCTGCGAGAAGAGGTACTTGAGTAACTTGTGATCAGTATACAACTCAAACCTTTCGCCTAGGAGATAGTGGCGCCAGGATTTGAGTGCAAAGACGATCGCCGCCAACTCCAAATCATGAGTAGGATAGTTCTTCTCATGAACTTTTAGTTGCCTACCCCCATAACATATCACTCTTCCCTCCTGCATCAGAACAGCACCTAACCCCGTGCCACATGCATCGGTGTACACGGTAAACATCTTACCGCCATCGGGTAATGCCAAAACTGGAGTTGTGGTAAGAGCCCTCTTGAGCCTTTGAAAAGCAAGCTCACACTCTAAGTCCCATGCAAAGACTAAGTTCTTCTTCGTCAACTTAGTAAGAGGGGCCGAAATCTTAGCGAAGTCCCTGATGAACTTCCTATAGTAGCCCGCCAGAACGAGAAAGCTTCTTACTTCGGTTGCATTCCAAGGAGTCTTCCAGTCTTGAACCACAACCACTTTCGCGGGATCCACCGCTATGCCTTTCTTAGAAACTATAAGTCCAAGAAACCGAACTTCCCTTCTCCAAAAATGACATTTGGAGAACTTGGCTTTCAACTGATGCGCTCTAAGCGTATCCATCACTTCCTTGAGATGCCTAGCATGCTCTTCCTCATCCTTTGAGAAGATCAGAATATCATCCACGAAGACAACAACAAACTTGTTAAGGAACTCCCTGAACACCCTACTCATCAAATCTACGAAGTAGGCTGGTGCATTAGTCAAACCGAATGGCATGACAAGCCATTCAAAGAATCCATCTGGAGTCCTAAACGCAGTTTTATCAATACTATCCTCAACCACTCTAAGCTGATGGAATCCGGTGGCTAGATCGAGCTGAGAGAAAACAGAAGCACCAACAAGCTGGTCAAAGAGATCATCAATCCTCGGTAACGGGTGCCTATTCTTCTTTGTCAGCTTGTTCAACTCTCGATAATCAACACATAGACGAAGCGAACCATCCGCCTTAGTAGCGAATACTACCGGAGCACCCCATTCAGAAATGCTTCGCCTAATAAAAATTTTCTCAAGCAGCTCCTTGATTTGCTTACTGAGCTCCCTTCTTTCTCGTGGGGCCATGTGCCTAATGGGCAATGAAACTGGCTTGGCATTATCAACAAGATAAATGCGAAAATCTATCTCTCGTTTAGGGGGTAACCCCTTAACCTCTTCAAAGACATCGGGATATTCCCGAACCACCCTTACAGATTGCAGATCATTGATGGACAAGTCAAGAGATTCAAGATAACATAGCATGACGGGATCCAGCGGGTTGCAAGAAATCTCTAGGGTATTACCGAGGCGAGTCATGAATCTCACCACCCTATGCTCACAATCGAGAATGGCTCCATAACTGGACAACCAATCCATGCCCAAGATCAACCCGTATCCCGTGAACCCGAGAACATAAGCATTACACGTGAATTCTACGGTCAAGATAGAAATCTTCAAATCCACACAAATCATAGATAAATGGGCGGAACCCCCAATTGGATTTGAAACACTGACAGGATCCTCAACTAGACTAGTACTTAGGTGCAAACTTTCAACAATGTCAGAAGAAATAAAACTATGCGATGCGCCAGAATCAAATAAGGTGCGAACAGGATAATCCGAAATATAAACAAGGCTTTCTACAGAAATACTACCTCGGTCCTAAACTGGAGCAGTGTTGAGGGCATGCACTTGCCCTCCAGAAGGTCCTACACGCTGAGTCTGTCCTTGCCCTTGTGCTTGCTTCTTGGGGAAATCCTTGCTAAGGTGTCCAGGCTCTCCACAATGAAAGCATTCGCCCCGCTTCCTCTTCTTCTTTCTGCAATCCTTGGCTATGTGCCCAACAATCCCACAGAAGTTGCATTTTCTTGGGTCCTTTGCCTTGGCCTTGTTGCCCTCGTTGTTCTTGTTGTTCTGATTACTCTGATTTCCTCCCCACTTGGAGTCCGTCTTCTTGGTTTGAGTCTCATTAGGCTTGACTTCTTTATTGCCATTCTTATCGTCTCCTTGAAGCAATGCCATGTCTACTAGGCCTTCGAAAGTGGCCCCCATGGGTATATGAGATAGGGCTAAACCTTGTAATGGCTCATTCAACCCTCGCGCAAAGCGTAAAGCCTTCTTCTGGGGAGTATTAACCATGTCCAAACCGAATCGAGCGAGATGGTTAAACTTATTCACATACTCCCTCACTGTCATGTCCCCTTACTTCAAAGATATAAACTTCTCCAATTGCAGATTCGCCTCAGCTGATGATAGAAACTTGAGCCCAAACCTCGTCCTAAAGTCGGCCCAAGTCTCTATAGGTCTAGTAGCATTGGTGACCTCCCACCAATAAGCAGCTTCTTCTTTTAATAGCCATGCTGCCAATAAAACCTTTCTATGGTCTTCCACATCAAAGATAGCGAAAAGATCTTCAGTTTCTTTCAACCAATTTCTCGCCTCCACAAAAGTCTCCGTCCCAATAAAATTCTTGCCACCCATCGCCTTAAAGTCCTTGCAAACCTTTGCGAAATCTGCTTGTGGATGCTGAGGAGGGGGAGGAGGAGGAACCTCAGTTACGGTGGGGGTATTTGCTGGGCCCGCATCGTTGGCCCAAGCTTCCAAGTACCTCCGGAACCATCCGGGGATGGTCACTCCCTCGGGAAGATTAAGGTCGGCCATGCTGAAAAAGGAAAAGATAGATTTAGAACGAGGAAACGAAGGATAGTGCTAATGGCTTTTGGAGAATAGCCTTTTAAAATAACTAGACTTTTCTTGGAAAATACTTAATTGGTTTTGAAAATAGTTTTCCAAAAAGGTAAGTTTTTAAAAACACTTTTGCTCAAATCTTGTAAACCTTATGCTCTGATACCAAATGTAACACCCCACCTCCGCCAGGGTCACTCTTGCAAGTACACTAGCTTTGGAGGGGTGTTGGACAAGGTAAACATGCATGCAGATATCACAAGACAGAACATATAAGTAAAACAGAGTAGTAAAGCAGCGGATAAAACTAGCATTTCAAAACCATAGTCAAGTTACATCAAAGTACTTGGTCATTATTTTTCCATAAAACAAAGTCTAGAACATAAACTGAAAACTGGAAAAAAACATAAAGTAACTATCCCCAAAGTAGAAATAAGGCCATAGCATGCTCAAATCATACATGAGCTATCCAGAAAAGCAGCTAAAGATCCAGCTAGGTACCAGTGTTCCCACCCTGCAAACCTTAGGGGGGGGGAACGGAAGAAAAGAGGCGAAAGAAACCGGGTCAGTCAAAAAGACTGGTAAGTCCTATCTACTATTAGTATAAAAACTAATAAAGTTAACTGGACATGTAAAGCAGAGATGAAACATAGGGTGATAACTGGCATGGTGAAAAGTTAACAAGATAGATCAAGTGTGGCATCGCATATACAAGGTTAAGTTGCACCAGGTGTGTACTAGTATTCCAATCCATGTCAAGTATAAACAAGAAATGATCCCTTGGCCCAAAGCTGGCCCACATCATGAGATGACCTAAATCGAGGTCCAACTACTCGGTCTAGTCGATCGGCTCCCTAAAAGCCTAACTCGTCAAGTGTCGGTGTCATACGGCCCAATCACGAAGTGTAGTCAAACTGTGCTAGGTCCACCCTAGGGTGTATCAAGCCCTAGAGTGCCAACCACGGACACAAATCAAGCACGCACAGTCTAAACCTACGGGTGCCCGTGTCTGCTTTTTCAACTCCGGACCATGTGCACGACCATGGTCCGCCTGAACCTACACCGGCGCACCTACTCAGCCGTCGTTTTGGTCGCTTACATGTCAACCCAGTAATCATGCCCCACCCTAGCCTAGTCCCTAGGGTATCATGATACAATCAAGAGGGTTACTGGTGAAAAGGACCACGTAACTAGGGTTTCTAACGGGTTAAATGTGGTTAACCCTATCCAGTCAAGTTGGTTAAGTGTACCCAAGGTTCATGACTTAACCCTATCAACCCATCGTGTTTTATGAAATATTACCATATTTCATAAAACATCTTTTATCTCCCTTTTCCTGAAAGATCGTTTCTATTTTCAAAACCTTTTCGTATTCCCTTATCTTTGAAATTTTTTGCTATAGATTCATAAACTCCTCTTTTCCATATCCTTTACCATTAGGAATATCGTTATATATACTTAACTAATTGATATAAGTTTTATTACCAATCTTATATGGTTAAAATAATGTCAAATGATGTACTTCTTATAATATAACCTTAAATGGTTTATTAACTTTAAAACACTCGCGCTTATGGAAATTTTAATTTCTATTTCCAATATACAATTCCATTTCAAAACCAATATCACTCTTAATTTCTCATCTTCCATGAAAACCAAAATTTGTCGACTTATTTCTTCGAATAAGTTTACTTACCAAAACTTCATTACTTTGGAAATAGTGTTATATATTTAATTATATGAGTATAATCATACTTCGTATTTGGCTCAAAGAATGCCAAATAATACACTACTTGTTTAAAAACCCGATGGTTTTATTATATTACTAAATCTTTACTAATTAATATTGAAATATTTTCCTCAATAAATTATTTTCAACATCCTCTACCATTACAAACTAACATCATCTTTTGATAATAGTGGAGCCGTTCAAGTTGGGGTATTTTAATTACCTCTCAGACCTTGAACGACAATGTTCTTATAGCAAGACAATATAAGTTTGCAACTCGAAAATCTAATATACCATTTCCATTTACTACGATTTTACAAGTCCATTTCTTTTATTTGAAAACCCACTTTACATGTTAAATCCCTTTCCTCGATTAAGTAAACTTCTTCTAAACAAGTCTCGTTTACCATTGGATTCCAATCTGGTTTTATAACCCATTTCTTTCATTGGTAACTTCCTTATAATCTCTTTACTTAATTTATTAAGTAAATATTCACCAAACCCCTTTTGAGTTTTATTTTAACCATACTCGTTTACTTAATTAAATAAAATCTTATTGTTATTCTCGCATTAGCTTACAAATCCCATTTACACACCTTGTTTGGAATCATGGATTATAAATCCTTTTATAAACACTTACTATACTGTAATCAAAACTTATTTCCATTTGATCATTTCTTAATTTAATTTATAATTAAAAAGTAGTCGCTTTAATTATTATTATTTTAATTTATAATTTACTTCAACATCACTAATTAAAAATAGATAATCTCATTGCTAACTAGAAATAGAACAATTAATCATTATTAATATAATAATTAACTTTATTAACAATAATTAACTTGATAATCACTTTAAAATATGATTAATCAAATATTAACCAACTTTTAAAAACATCTGTATATTTCGAAGACCATCGATTAGACTAATTTGAATCAAATTAAACTAATCATCAATTTCAATTAAAAACAGTCGACTTTGCCAACCGTAAACATCAATTGAGCTATTAACTGATTCCATTCATCTTTCTCCCTTAAATCAATTAATAGATTAATTAATTTAAAAACACCATTTAATTGTTTTATAAAAACAATTGTTCAATTATACTAACCCACATATTAATTTTCTGACTTCGTGTTCTTAAAACAATGTTATAATTCATTATAAAAACGTTTAATACATTCTTTTATGAAACATGATTATAAATATAAATATCTTTATAAATTTTCTATTTTTTTAATTAACTTATATAAAACAACTTAAAATTTAATTTCAGTTACAAAATAAATTTATAACTTAAATCTTCGTCAGTTCGCCTAATGGCAAAATGACGTCATAAGTAATAGGATTTAGCCCATCAATGCCAACCATTTAATTAATACTGTCGATTGATTAAAATCATAATGATTAGCATTCATTAAATCCGAACAGGTTTTGATATCATTTTAGGGAACAATTTGTATATATGAATAATATGATCAATATAATAACATACAATTTATTTGAGGAATCCGGTTGGATTCCTATAACATGTTCTTCCCTGCATCACAACAACGTTTGATAATAATATATAATAGTGCATTAAAATGATGAAATATAAATAACGTCATCCAACCAAACAATAACAACCAATAGCACCCATAACATCCAATCAACGAATTTACACTATTAATGGTGTGTTGTAATTATATGAATTTAACACATCACAACATTCCAGAAAAGTGTGAGTTAACTCACCATTTTATATCGATTGATGATTTGCACGTTGTTTTACATGATTTCAAGCATACTTTTGAAATTACATAAAATTCCATCAGCTTCTGATTCCAAGCATGTAACAACCAACAATTTCGCTCGATTCGAATCGTTCGCTAAACCGACCAAG
Source organism: Allium sativum (assembly GCA_030737875.1). Taxonomy (NCBI): domain Eukaryota; kingdom Viridiplantae; phylum Streptophyta; class Magnoliopsida; order Asparagales; family Amaryllidaceae; genus Allium; species Allium sativum. Next base: position 431,169,574 of record CM060912.1, on the reverse strand, counting down.
ACCGTTCGAAACCCCTGATTGTTTTGAGAACATGACAAATTGGAACGCAAACAGAAGAACATTTCATTGCTTATTACAACAATTCCATCAGAATACAAGAATATACATAGTATGAATAAAAATTACACATTATTCAATATCAGAGATTTAAATTACATTACTGCAGCGGAAAAATAATACAAAACACAACTGAAAGTAATACACGGATACAGAGCTTTCCGAGTATCGTTCCAGCTGTAAACTAGGATCCTGTGAATATAAATATGCAAAACCAAAACTACTAGCTGCCCGTGTCAAAATAAGGGCACCCAGAGTTTAGGTTAAAACAATAAACTCCAGGTTAGTCATGTGACTGGTGTGAGAACTAAAATAGTTATTTAAAACTTCACTTTAAAATAAAGTAAATCAAGGGACCACGCCGTATAACATAGAACGAGTTTCCTCCCAAGAATACTAGTGCATATAACAAAACAGCGCAATGCTTTTTGGAAAAATGAAGCTATTATAAGACCCAGGTCCCATCACACAATGCAACACAAGCCGGAGGATAGGGTTTTCCCTTATAATAGCCAAACACGCTTGGTACGTTAAAAACAAATCATTTGATACTATTATAAGTGTATAGTGTCAAAACAATTTCAACCATAAATATCAATCATAGACGGCATGGGTACCTTATATCATGTCGCCATACTAGGCTCTACAATCAAAACCGCAAATGTCACGTATTGGAAGTTGGGTTTCCATCTGTGAACCGAGGAAAAAGATAGTCCTCTACCGATTCGAGACTGTCTAGCCCGACCCTCGGGATCAGAGCTCGAGTGACCCTTGGAGCGACAGGGCCGGTCCACCGATGTGGATTAAAATGCCTAAACACTGCGTTTCCCCGCCCTTTGGGCGTAAATGAGCCAAATGACTCCATCGGCTCCACACAGTCACCGATATATCCGAGGCACCTCGCAACAGCAACAACCACACAGGTGAAAATAATATAAATGTCAAGGCTGGTAGGTCACTGACACCACCCTAGCTAGAAAGAAACGCATGTCATCCCTGAGGTCCTCTCCCGTTTCTGGTTCACAACCGAGGTGTGAGGCTCGCGAATCAACGCTACACAAAGCTATGCCACACAGGCCGTGCTTTGATCATCAACCACAAGACTTTGCTTTTCAACAAAAGCCTTGATCATTTTTCACTTAGGCATGCCACACAGGCAATTCACTCCATGTGATTGACATCCACCAATATATAACCTCTAAGCTCGTACGTCTCAGAGAAGGGCGTTAAGCAAGAGAATAAATTCTCCGCCACCAAACAGATATATATTTAATAGAAATCAATCACAGAATAAAATCCAATGTTCGACACACAGTCCATTTATAAGTTCATTCTGGGTCTGAACGAAACCGGAGGCACCTTGTACCTCGCATATCCATCGATCTCCAAGTACGTCTGGACGATCACCAACTGATTCCCTCCTCTTGGGTGTACAGCCCAATCAAGATCATCAGTAATCACCCAACGATGTGAAGACCTCCGGTCTTCAAGCACCGTCTTCATCCTCGACACCGCGTTGAGTCAGTTATACAGAATGGGATAAACCCGGTCTTTCTGAATAACTCGCGTATATAATAAACAAGTGTTACACAAACACAACATACGCCTCATTCCAATTTAGAATATTCCTTTATTCAAATATTCTCATACTTTGGGAAAGGTTCCCATTAATTTTATCAAAGATAAATTCTTTAAATTTATTCTTTAATCTTCCTTTGAATAACAATTCAAACCAAATTATGGTTTATCCAAACTAGTCGGGATTAGCGAACCACACTGAAGTAATCATTTATTTTATTTCCCAATCCCAACCTATTCATCCCATGAAGTAAAACTGGTCATACTCCATATCTAACACCACGGTGTTATCGGTAAATTCAATTACCATTTCACGTTCAAATCTAGTTAAAGATTTAACTATCGCCTAGAGCAAAACTGGTGATACTCCATTCTCGATTATTTCAATCTAATTAAAGATTCATCAAACCTCCACTTGGTTTTAATCTTCCCAATAATCACTATCAATTTTTATTTAACTTGGGAAATCACATCCTGTCTTTAACTGGGTTAAAGAACCAATGTTCTTTAAAACACGGTTCACTATAAACCCAAAATCACATTCTAATCCAATTCCAATTAAATCCCATTTAATTGGTACACTTCATTAAATCTAAATAAAAAGATTTAATTTTTTTTCTCAACTGGGTTTAAGAACTGTTAATGAAGACACCATTCACGAAAAACCCCAAACCCCATTTGATATTAAATACAAGGCTCTGAATAGAAAATATATCAGCTTATATTCAATATCAAATTCTACGACCAACAAATATTGTATTGGAAATAACGATATAAATATATCTTTCAAATTTCCATAACAATATCTGCATAATCACGAAATCCAACATCGAAATATTCCAAAGACAATTTCGATTCAAATCCATTTCCACTTTATATATTGGAAATTCTGGTTACTTTCAAAACCATTTCAAATTCACTTTATTTAATTTTTAAAAATAAATGGGATAATAATTCTAGTTCAAAACTAGTTCATTTCGATAAAAATCTATTTTTATCTTTTCAAATATGGAGTTTTTCATCCCAATTCTTCACAAATCATTTCTTATGATTTTACACAAATTATTACTATTTTTAATAATTTTATCAAGGCCTGTACAGTCGATTTCCATCAACGGCCATCGAACTGCACTTATAGCGACCTTTTCCAAATCTGATTTGGACATAATTCCAAATCCAACTGTTAGATTTCTAATTTCTAATATTCGTTAGAAAGCTCTTTTCGATACGAACCCAATGGTTCCAGTTTTAGGAGAATCCGACGGTCGGATCTACCGTAATATCCATTTGAAGTCAATGGTCGAAATTCGCGAACTACCGCGGCGCGGCGCGTTCTATTCAGGCCATTATATATATATATATTATATATATTTCGTCGATTTCCTTTTAAAACGTATTTTACAAATCGTTTTAAATTCGTTTTCAAAACGATTTCAACTTCATATTCAATTTCAAATCAAAATTGAATATTCCACATCATCGATATACAAATGATAATATTTTCAAAATATTATATTTTGAAATCACTTCTTTTTCTATATTCATTTTAAAAACGAATATAATCGATATAAATATTGTTCGCGTCAAAATGGCGTCAATCTAATCAACACGGCTTTTATTCAACACATGAACGTTTATTCTATTCAACACATGAATATTCTTTCTATTCAACACATGAATTTTCTTTCTATTCAACACATGAATTCTCTTTTATGTCATTCCTTATTTTCCAAATTGGAATGAGGCCCAATCAATTACCATATAATGTTAATTATATGGATTCCATACAACACATGTATATAATAGCAACGATAAATAATCAACCATCATCCAGAGTGCACCACACAACTGCATAAGCATTAAATATAAATAATTAACGCTTACACAGTCTGTCAACTCATCGATTGACATACAACTAAACAATCGAGATTAGTGTACGTCAAATATCATCCCAATACCCGTGTGGGGTTTCAAATCAACAAACACAGATTTTTATTTGTGCAGTTGGGCGATGTGTAAAATTTTTATATAAACAAATCGGGCGATGTGTAAAATTTATCGTCCCAGTCAATATCAGTCAAATCAGTGTATATAAACAAATCGTCCGATTTGTTTATTACTATTTATTTTATATACACGTTAAAAATCATACTTTTAACTATAAAATATTTTCTACTATAAAATATTTTATTTCATTCCACATCACACAACCAAATTTCACAACATAGCAATCAAACAAACAAGTCATCCATGGTCTGTGGACGACGGGTGTCGAGTGCTGCTAAGCACCGTCTGCATCCTATTATATATTTCAACTAGAAAATAAATTAAAAGTGAGGAGTTCTCACCGACTAGCTAATCCAATACTGTCGATTGATTAAAATCATAATGATTAGCATTCATTAAATCCGAACAGGTTTTGATATCATTTTAGGGAACAATTTGTATATATGAATAATATGATCAATATAATAACATACAATTTATTTGAGGAATCCGGTTGGATTCCTATAACCTGTTCTTCACTGCATCACAACAACGTTTGATAATAATATATAATTGTGCATTAAAATGATGAAATATAAATAACGTCATCCAACCAAACAATAACAACCAATAGCACCCATAACATCCAATCAACGAATTTACACTATTAATGGTGTGTTGTAATTATATGAATTTAACACATCACAACATTCCAGAAAAGTGTGAGTTAACTCACCATTTTATATCGATTGATGATTTGCACGTTGTTTTACATGATTTCAAGCATACTTTTGAAATTACATAAAATTCCATCAGCTTCTGATTCCAAGCATGTAACAACCAACAATTTCGCTCGATTCGAATCGTTCGCTAAACCGACCAAGACCGTTCGAAACCCCTGATTGTTTTGAGAACATGACAAATTGGAACGCAAACAGAAGAACATTTCATTGCTTATTACAACAATTCCATCAGAATACAAGAATATACATAGTATGAATAAAAATTACACATTATTCAATATCAGAGATTTAAATTACATTACTGCAGCGGAAAAATAATACAAAACACAACTGAAAGTAATACACGGATACAGAGCTTTCCGAGTATCGTTCCAGCTGTAAACTAGGATCCTGTGAATATAAATATGCAAAACCAAAACTACTAGCTGCCCGTGTCAAAATAAGGGCACCCAGAGTTTAGGTTAAAACAATAAACTCCAGGTTAGTCATGTGACTGGTGTGAGAACTAAAATAGTTATTTAAAACTTTACTTTAAAATAAAGTAAATCAAGGGACCACGCCGTATAACATAGAACGGGTTTCCTCCCAAGAATACTAGTGCATATAACAAAACAGCGCAATGCTTTTTGGAAAAATGAAGCTATTATAAGACCCAGGTCCCATCACACAATGCAACACAAGCCGGAGGATAGGGTTTTCCCTTATAATAGCCAAACACGCTTGGTACGTTAAAAACAAATCATTTGATACTATTATAAGTGTATAGTGTCAAAACAATTTCAACCATAAATATCAATCATAGACGGCATGGGTACCATATATCATGTCGCCATACTAGGCTCTACAATCAAAACCGCAAATGTCACGTATTGGAAGTTGGGTTTCCATCTGTGAACCGAGGAAAAAGATAGTCCTCTACCGATTCGAGACTGTCTAGCCCGACCCTCGGGATCAGAGCTCGAGTGACCCTTGGAGCGACAGGGCCGGTCCACCGATGTGGATTAAAATGCCTGAACACTGCGTTTCCCCGCCCTTTGGGCGTAAATGAGCCAAATGACTCCATCGGCTCCACACAGTCACCGATATATCCGAGGCACCTCGCAACAGCAACAACCACACAGGTGAAAATAATATAAATGTCAAGGCTGGTAGGTCACTGACACCACCCTAGCTAGAAAGAAACGCATGTCATCCCTGAGGTCCTCTCCCGTTTCTGGATCACAACCGAGGTGTGAGGCTCGCGAATCAATGCTACACAAAGCTATGCCACACAGGCCGTGCTTTGATCATCAACCACAAGACTTTGCTTTTCAACAAAAGCCTTGATCATTTTTCACTTAGGCATGCCACACAGGCAATTCACTCCATGTGATTGACATCCACCAATATATAACCTTTAAGCTCGTACGTCTCAGAGAAGGGCGTTAAGCAAGAGAATAAATTCTCCGCCACCAAACAGATATATATTTAATAGAAATAAATCACAGAATAAAATCCAATGTTAGACACACAGTCCATTTATAAGTTCATTCTGGGTCTGAACGAAACCGGAGGCACCTTGTACCTCGCATATCCATCGATCTCCAAGTACGTCTGGACGATCACCAACTGATTCCCTCCTCTTGGGTGTACAGCCCAATCAAGATCATCAGTAATCACCCAACGATGTGAAGACCTCCGGTCTTCAAGCACCGTCTTCATCCTCGACACCGCGTTGAGTCAGTTATACAGAATGGGATAAACCCGGTCTTTCTGAATAACTCGCGTATATAATAAACAAGTGTTACACAAACACAACATACGCCTCATTCCAATTTAGAATATTCCTTTATTCAAATATTCTCATACTTTGGGAAAGGTTCCCATTAATTTTATCAAAGATAAATTCTTTAAATTTATTCTTTAATCTTCCTTTGAATAACAATTCAAACCAAATTATGGTTTATCCAAACTAGTCGGGATTAGCGAACCACACTGAAGTAATCATTTATTTTATTTCCCAATCCCAACCTATTCATCCCATGAAGTAAAACTGGTCATACTTCATATCTAACACCACGGTGTTATCGGTAAATTCAATTACCATTTCACGTTCAAATCTAGTTAAAGATTTAACTATCGCCTAGAGCAAAACTGGTGATACTCCATTCTCGATTATTTCAATCTAATTAAAGATTCATCAAAACTCCACTTGGTTTTAATCTTCCCAATAATCACTATCAATTTTAATTTAACTTGGGAAATCACATCCTGTCTTTAACTCGGTTAAAGAACCAATGTTCTTTAAAACACGGTTCACTATAAACCCAAAATCACATTCTAATCCAATTCCAATTAAATCCCATTTAATTGGTACACTTCATTAAATCTAAATAAAAAGATTTAATTTTTTTTCTCAACTGGGTTTAAGAACTGTTAATGAAGACACCATTCACGACAAACCCCAAACCCCATTTGATATTAAATGCAAGGCTCTGAATAGAAAATATATCAGCTTATATTCAATATCAAATTCTACGACCAACAAATATTGTATTGGAAATAACGATATAAATATATCTTTCAAATTTCCATAACAATATCTGCATAATCACGAAATCCAACATCGAAATATTCCAAAGACAATTTCGATTCAAATCCATTTCCACTTTATATATTGGAAATTCTGGTTACTTTCAAAACCATTTCAAATTCACTTTATTTAATTTTTAAAAATAAATGGGATAATAATTCTAGTTCAAAACTAGTTCATTTCGATAAAAATCTATTTTTATCTTTTCAAATATGGAGTTTTTCATCCCAATTCTTCACAAATCATTTCTTATGATTTTACACAAATTATTACTATTTTTAATAATTTTATCAAGGCCCGTACAGTCGATTTCCATCAACGGCCATCGAACTGCACTTATAGCGACCTTTTCCAAATCTGATTTGGACATAATTCCAAATCCAACTGTTAGATTTCTAATTTCTAATATTCGTTAGAAAGCTCTTTTCGATACGAACCCAATGGTTCCAGTTTTAGGAGAATCCGACGGTCGGATCTCCCGTAATATCCATTTGAAGTCAATGGTCGAAATTCGCGAACTACCGCGGCGCGGCGCGTTCTATTCAGGCCATTATATATATATATTATATATATTTCGTCGATTTCCTTTTAAAACGTATTTTACAAATCGTTTTAAATTCGTTTTCAAAACGATTTCAACTTCATATTCAATTTCAAATCAAAATTGAATATTCCACATCATCGATATACAAATGATAATATTTTCAAAATATTATATTTTGAAATCACTTCTTTTTCTATATTCATTTTAAAAACGAATATAATCGATATAAATATTGTTCGCGTCAAAATGGCGTCAATCTAATCAACACGGCTTTTATTCAACACATGAACGTTTATTCTATTCAACACATGAATATTCTTTCTATTCAACACATGAATTTTCTTTCTATTCAACACATGAATTCTCTTTTATGTCATTCCTTATTTTCCAAATTGGAATGAGGCCCAATCAATTACCATATAATGTTAATTATATGGATTCCATACAACACATGTATATAATAGCAACGATAAATAATCAACCATCATCCAGAGTGCACCACACAACTGCATAAGCATTAAATATAAATAATTAACGCTTACACAGTCTGTCAACTCATCGATTGACATACAACTAAACAATCGGGATTAGTGTACGTCAAATATCATCCCAATACCCGTGTGGGGTTTCAAATCAACAAACACAGATTTTTATTTGTGCAGTTGGGCGATGTGTAAAATTTATCGTCCCAATCAATATCAGTCAAATCAGTGTATATAAACAAATCGTCCGATTTGTTTATTACTATTTATTTTATATACACGTTAAAAATCATACTTTTAACTATAAAATATTTTCTACTATAAAATATTTTATTTCATTCCACATCACACAACCAAATTTCACAACATAGCAATCAAACAAACAAGTCATCCATGGTCTGTGGACGACGGGTGTCGAGTGCTGCTAAGCACCGTCTGCATCCTAGTATATATTTCAACTAGAAAATAAATTAAAAGTGAGGAGTTCTCACCGACTAGCTAATCCAATACACCGCGATTCTTCTTATGTAGAAAATCTTCGCCACTCGCCTTTTATCACTTTCGTTGTCCACATCCACTACATATATAAAAATTGCATCTTTATATTGTTGCTATGTATATAAAAATCACATTTTTATAACTATGCTATATGGATAAAAATCACATTTTTATACTGCTACTATATAGATAAAAACTCTATTTTTACACCGCTACTATATAGATAAAAATTCTATTTTTACACCGTTACTATATAGATAAAAATCCTATTTTTACACCGCTACTATATAGATAAAAATTCAATTTTTATAACAGTGTTCATATAATAAACATCGTATTTTTATCACACTAACTTCATAATAAAAATTATATTTTTATATCGCTTTTCTAATAAAGATTATATTTTTATATCGCCACTCATATAAAAATCACCTTTTTATTCTTCTCCTTATATAAAAATCATATTTTTAATCTTCACATCTAATAAAAATCATATTTTTATTATCACACTTATATAAAAATTATATTTTTATTATTTATGACTATAAATAAAAATCATTTCTTTATCTACAAAAAAATCAAATCCTTTTCTAGTTTAAAAATCAATCTTTATTATCTATAAAAATCTAAACTTTATATCCAAAGAAATTTGATTTCATATAAATAACAAACAAAAATGATTTATAAATTTAAATCTAACTATACTAAATAAAAACAAGGAGAAAATAAAATCAAATAAAAACTTACAGTCAAAGGGAAGAGGTGGGCTGCTCACGACCGGAGGAGGTGGAGCCGGGGCTACTCTGGCGAGGTCTGGGCGCGGCTAACGGAGGGCGGCGGGTATTGGTGGCTGCGTCGGCTTCAGGGGGTTTTGGGGATTTTCCAGTGCGAAGGGGGAGGAGAAGGGAGGCGGCGGCACTGAATCGAGGTGCGGGGGGGGGGGGGGGGGGGGGGCTGAATCGAGGGGGGTCGGCGGCGCTGAATCAAGGGGGGCGGCCTAGATCGCGATTCCCTCCTTTTGTTTTTTGTTTTTTTAATTTCTTTTTCCTGAATGGAAAATGAACGATGAAGGAGAGAGAGTATAGAGGGGGGAGGGATATTAATATTTATATTATTTAATTTATTTTCTATTTAATCCCCAAAAAGGTTGACTTTTCGTTTGAAACCCAAACGAGGCCCAACGATTGTCGCCCCTAGCTAAATACCTCCATTCCGAACACAATGACATATGTTTCGCAAGCTGATTTGACTGTTTCGATTAGTTTCCAACAAAATCAAGATATAAATCTATGTATTGAATTTGAACGCGCATTTCAATTTACCGGGGACACATACTGACCCTAAAAATTCCCGAAAAATATTTTCTAACTTCATATTGACGATACGGTCCTAACAAAACTAATTTCATCAAATTCTGAGACCATTTGAAAAATGGTCATTTTCTGGTCGATCGAAATTGACTGAAACTGTCAAAACACTTTTTCTTTTGCCACGCTCACATATTGATTCGAAAAATTATGAATTTTGGAATCTAGCTATAACTTGACATCCCGGGTCCAACAAAAGTGGTTTCGTCGAAAACAGAGATCGTTTGCAAAATTTCAATTTTTAAGGGCCAGAATTCCATTACGACTATTCTGAATTTTCAACTAGACATAACTTTTTATCCCCGCTATGAAATTTCAATTTTTCGGATTCGTTGGAAAGATATTTTCAAATAGATTCTAATATTTTTGGTTTCGCTAAAATCCGTTTTATTTTGAATCCTGTACATTCATTTGAAATTTGAAATCGAATTTTCGAACTACCGCGCCATTTTCAATTCCTTTAATAATTAAAAATAAATATTTATATTCTAACAACAATCTATATAAATATATACGTTCGAATTCTATTCAAAATAAATTTCTCATCGTTATTATTTAAAATAAATCATTTTAAATATTCAAAATTCACTAAAATTGCCAAAATAAATTTTTTAAATTGGCTCAGATTTCCGGGTTATTACAAAACATTTTTGCTCTACTGCGTATTCTTCTCCGATACGATCCCAACGAATCATGTTTCGTTTAATTCGTTAACGAATGCAATGGATATGTAAATTATAAATTTTTGATTATATTTAAAATTTCTAATATTTGACTAAATAGTTGATAGATCCTTAATTATCTATTATTACCTTAATCAGTTATCTATTATTATCTTAACCAGTGTGTTTAGCATTAAACGTGATTAGAGCCACGCGTTAACACATCCCTTCTTACCTGCCAATTTCCTTCTTCCATGAACCCAACCCCTGTTTCTTCGAACAAACTTCCATCTTCCCCAGATCGCCATCAACTCCATGCATTCTTCTCTTTCTTATTTTTTTTTAATCCGAGACAAGGCCCAAAAGCCCGGAAAGGAAAGACCACAGCCCACATACGAAATAAACCGCCCTCCCCCTATTTTCTTCTCCACCGAGTAAAACTGTTCCCTCCAGTAAACCACTTCATGTCCCCTTCATTCCAAAAACCTTTTCCACATAATACGTTCCAACTATAACCGAAAATAGAACCTCCCATCACCTTCTTTATGTTTCTCCCTCCTTCAATGTTCACCACGCCAACAATTCTCCCCAGTGAAGTACTCTACCGAAACCACCTACCTTTTCTACTTCGCGAGCTCACCTCCCCAGTCCTACCCTTCACTACTTCTCCCATATTCTCCTCTCGACAGACCGCCTGGAACCAACACTTTTGGCCTCTTCACCCGTCTTTCTTTCTTCATCATTGATACAAACACCCCAGACCCACCAAGTTGTTGGGGTTTTGTACGCAACGGAAGTTTGACAAAACGCCAAGAAAAATAGGATCTTTATCACCCATCACTTGAAGATGAATGAGATTGAAAAAAAAATAAACAACACCACAAAAATATTGGAAATATGAGCACACGATATTCCACCCAACTACCCTCTTTATTGATTCACCAATAAAAATTGTTTACAATCTATCTCTACTATTGTTACAAACAATTACAACTTGAACCAATAACCTTATTGCGAAATAGGTAGAGAATATCTAATAGCTAAAAATTTGTGGAGTAAGACAATGAAGAATAATGGCAAATTTTCCACACCTAATGAAGATGTCAGCTAGGCTTTTTATAAAATGAATTGCTTCATACCCAAGTAAATTTGGCATCCAAATTATCTTCATATATGTCACAAATTTATTTGGATAAGCACCAAATAATCCTTGCCTTAATTATCCCACAAATATAGCAACCAATATCTCTCCATAAAATCTAGCAACAAATCTCTCTATAAAATCTAACAACAAATCTCTCTATAAAATATGTAAGATTATTTGTTGCCAAAATTGTGATTTGCGTATCACCAATTTCAACACTCTACCTTGACACCGAATCACAACATCTCCTCAAATCCAACCAACTTCGCTCTCACTTTCAACCTTCTTTTCTCAATTAATATCATTACAAACCTGCACCATCGCGCACTAATGATGCACCTCTTTCATCCGTGCATCACGCCAATAGCGATCTTCAAAAGCGTTTGTAATATCACAAAGATCTCGATCTCGTCTTTGTGGATTTCACAACTCGACATCCGTCTTTCGCTTGACATGATCTCTTCATCTCCGGGATCTCTCGAGCATCATCAACATCTAGACCCTTGTCGATACCATGATCCTCTACCCTAGGACCATCAACAGTGACCATATTAACCTCTCCACCTTGTTGTGGACTAGGTTCTTCAACCGTAACCCTCCTTCCATTGTTGACTACTAAACCGACCAAACTATATAGGTTTCCCTCCTCCAAAACTCCTTACATCATCGCATGACCTCCCTTCTTCACTCTCAAAACTCCACCTCGAGTCTCATAAGTGCAACTGCGGCGATCTAGCTGATCGAGAGATATGAGTTTATGCGAACAAGTGGGTATGTGCCTCACACCGGCCAGTTCCCTCACCACTCCATCATACATCTGAAACCTAATAGCTCCAACTCCACAAATTGGTAGCTCTACTCCGTTGGCTGTCTTTATCATGCCAACTCTGACGGCCTGCCCCGCACCAGCCTCATTTCCAATGAATGTGCGTTGTGCCGATGTCCAACCAGCACGGGACGGTCGCCAAAGAAAGGAAAAGAAGGGAATTTGAACTAACAAGGAACTTGTAGAATGTCTCACAGCGCATGGAATAAAATATGATAATAACATACTTGACATAAAACAGGTGAGACAGTGCATAAGCTGAAAACTAAACCATGATAGCAGCGGAAAATTCAAAATACAACTTATGTTCTACATCATCATTATTACAACTTTTCAAACTGTTTCTAGAGCAAAGTAAGAAAGGTACACTACTAATGCCCAAAGTAGTGACCAGCAGCGACACAGGGAGAATATCTATATATATATCATACGTGGAAGCCTTCTGCTCATCTCCGGTATAGCTACTCGTACATACCACCTAACATGTCTCTAGTCTTCCCGTTTAAGAGCACCCAGAGTAACAAGAAGAGACATAAAACTCTGAGTTATACAAAAGTCTAGTATGAGAGATAGCAGCAAAACAGCACAATAACAGGTATACTAAACCATACCTGAACCTGGACCTGCAACCAAAGAGTTAGCACAACAAGATGCACAATACTCTAAGGTGATACTAACGTATGGCGTAAAGATACGGGGGTTGGGGTGCGCATGTCATAGTGGTGTTAAACAATCAAGCATAGCAACCATCGTCACATCTCTCACTCAGTGTGTAAAGCATGCAATATCCATCGCTTTGATCACCCAAATCCTTACTATGATCACTCTGCCCCATGGAGTCATGGTGACTCCATTGCACTGATCCGTAGCCACTAGTCCTTGCTATGTCCACTCTGCCCCATGAAATCATGACGACTCCACTGCACTGGCTCATAGCTGTGCTATGATCACTCTGCCCCCATGGAGTAATAACTACCCCATTGCAATGATCCGTAGCCTAACAATTGTCTCTCGGTGGTGAATCAAAGCTATGGACATCGGCAACTCCTTAGCACACATCCCGCAGCAAAGCCCAACTCATGAAGTTAACTCGTTGGTTCCCATCTGGATCGTGAGTTCCACTTCCCATTTGCACTACCTTTGCATCTCGGGTTTCGGCCTCCTCTGGATCGGTTCGGAAACAAACTTCTATTCGGACCGGTTCTCTTTTCCTCGTCCAATCCGTGGTTATCAACTCCGTTCGGGTCGGGTCGTGGATCCCTTTCCAGGTCGGGTCAGTTCGTGATCCTGACTCCAGAGCATCGGGACGCTTTTGAGTGTGCAAGCATGGTTCATGGTCCACCAGGCGATTCGGCTCGTGCTCAACCATCGGGTCGGGTCGGTTTCCCCATTCAGGTCGGTTCGTGACAGTCCACTCCGGGTCGGGTTGAGCTCCTCAATTCGTGGTAGTCCACTTGTGGTGCATCGGTTCGGTCATGTGCTCTGGTTCATGATGCAGCAGCTCTGGGAGGCGGTTCATGAGAAGGGGGTTCCCCACGAGCGGGTCGGGTCGCCCTCTACCGATCCGATCCGGTTCCTGCTCCATTTCCTGCAACTTTTCCAGCGACTGTTTTACGCCATACGATGGCGTTTTCGACCATTATAACTTTGCTAAGAAATCACAAAACATCCCAAACAGTCATAGCAACATATAGAATTGACCACAAACACCAAAACAACAATTTGATATGTAAAAACGGATCAAACATACCCAAAACCCATATTTTCCCCTTAAGCATGTTTAAGAAAATATAATGATAGGATTAGAAAAACTTAATCAAATTAACCCAAACTTCTAAAAGAGGCTTAAAATAATATTTTCGAATTTTACAAATTTTTCCATATTTTTCTGAGCCAAAATTTCGCTAATTAACACTAATTACCCCCCAATTAGCCTTAATTAGTGAAAAACGATGCAAATCACTCACCTTGGCCACAAACAAACTATAGATCTGAAATATTATCTGTTTTGGGTCGAATTCTAATGCTACACAGTAGCTCCAACTCTGATTTGGTGTTATTTCCGCTTGATTTGACGTAGATTGGCTTAATCTTCAATTAGAAAGCGATTAGGAGTGATTTGGGATGAAATTAGAAGGTGGAGGCCATGGCTAGGGTTAGAGAAATGTTATAGGTGGCTGAGAAATGAAATAAAAATCATTTTCCTACTGTTCTCAACCTCCCCATAACCCTGATCCCGAAATGGGTCATGGGTCCTCTTGTAATCACCCTAATTAGGCCCGGTTAAGCTGTTTTTCACCTTCTAAACCTTGTTTCAGCCATATCTCCCAAATGGTGAGTCCATTTGGCTAATGTGACCACTCTACGGAAAGGTAACCCATCATCCGGATCTAATGGAAGTGGTTTCAGGTCAAAACTTCTTACCAATAAAAAGTTATGATCGAAAAAAGATTAGCTAGGGGCAAAACGGTCATTTAAAAATCGGTAAAAATCATGAACATGGGAAATGACCCCAATAGTCGTCTCTCAAAGTTACATGGCTATACGACTTTGCATGAGAAAGAAATAAATATTCTACGATCCCCTGATGCGTAGAATGCGAGTCATTACATTCTTCCCCCTTAAGAAATTTCGCCCCCGAAATTCCTTTACTAAGAAACAAGTAAAAGGATCCCGCATGCCTGCCAATCATTCACAACAATCAAACATACAAAACAACAAACAAGTCTATCCTAGCATGTGGAAAACTAAATTGCAATTAAAATCTTACCATGCAAAGAGTTCTAGATACGTCTTCCTAATGCTCTCCTCTGTCTCCCAAGTACAGTCATTCTCAGTCTCGCCCCACTGAACTTTGACTAGATTCACCGCTTTCCTTTGAAGTTGCTTCGTATCGTGCTCGACAATACGAATTGGCTTGCGGTTCCCAACTGCCTCGGGTTCTACTTCGATATCATCCAACTGATCAGGTGAAATAGTCAAATCGGGGTCGTGCACGAATTTCCTTAACTGGGAAACATGAAATACGTTATGAACTCCTGCCATCTTCTCTGTTAATTCAACTTTATATGCCGAATTCCCAACTTGCTCGAGGATTGGGAATGGACCAACAAATCTTGGCGCCAGCTTTCCTCTCCTTCCAAATCGAATAACATTCTTTAATGGAGAGATCTTGACAAATACTAGGTCGCCAACGGAGAATTTCAAATCCTTTTGCCTCTTATCAGCATAACTCTTCTGCCTATCTTGGGCAGCCTTCATTCGTTGTTGAATGATCTTAATCTTGCATGAAGTTTCTCTTATCACATCTGGTCCAAGCACAAACTTCTCACCAGTTTCTAACCAACATGATGGTGAGTTGCATGGTCTTCCATACAAAGCTTCAAATAAAGCCATACCAATACTGGACTGATAACTATTATTATATGCAAACTCTACTAGATGCAAATGGTCATCCCATGATCCACCAAAATCCAATATGCAAGCTCTCAAGAGATCTTCTAATACTCGATTCACCCTCTCTGTCTGACCGTCGGTTTGAGGATGGTACGTAGTACTGAGATATAACTCTGACCCTAGAGCCTCTTGTAAGCTCTTCCAAAATCCACTAGTAAACAACGGATCTCGGTCGCTCACAATGCCCTTGGGTATTCCATGAAATCTCACTACCCACTTCATATACAGTTCTACTAACTTAGCTGCCATTCTATTCGACTTGATAGGTATAAACCTTGCACTCTTGGTCAATCGGTCCACAATCACCCAAATGCTATCATGGCCCGATCTAGTCCTTGGTAACCCATCAATGAAATCCCTTGAGACTTGTTCCCATTTCCATTCTGGAATTTCTAACGGTTGCAACAAACCACTAGGCTTCTTTTGCTCAGCTTTAACTAGCTGGCAATTCATGCATTTGGTTATAAACTTCCCAACGTCTCTTTTCATCCCTTCACAATAGTAGGTCTGCTTCATGTCTCGATACATTTTATTGCCACCGGGATGTATAGTCAGTTTTGAGTGATGACATTCTCTAAGCACTTCATCTCTCAACCCATCGACATTGGGCACAACTAGTCTTCCATTCTTCCTAAGCCATCCACATCGATCAAGCCCATACTTGTCCATCTCCTTATCGATACCCATCTCTAACCTGGAGATGATTTCCAATAAGCTAGGATCGTCCCTCTGAATGGAACCAATCCGCTCAATCAAAGTGGGTCTAATCGTCAAACTTGCTAACATCTCTGGATCCAATTTGCACTTTAGTCTGAAATCATACCCAGCGATGTACTCTAGTTGCTTCCATTCTAGAAACATAACCCCTAAACTAGCATGTCTTCTACTCAATGCATCTGCTACTGCATTCCCCTTTCCTGGTGTATATGTGATATCGAAATCGTAGGAAGCCAAGAATTTTAACCATCTCTGCTGTCGAAGATTTAGATCCTTATAAGAGAAAAAGATACTTTAACGATTTATGATCAATAAACAACTCGAATCTTTCTCCCAAGAGATAATGTCTCCACATCTTCAATGCGAACATGATCGCTGCCAATTCCAAATCATGGGTAGGATATCTTTTCTCATGTGGTTTCAGTTGCCGACTTGCATAAGCTACCACCATACCTCCTTACATCAATACATCACCTAGCCCGGTACCACAGGCATCCGTGTATACCGTCATCTCTTCATTCCCTTTAGGAATGACTAACACTGGCGCACATGTCAGCTTCTCTTTTAGACCCTTGAATGCATTCTCGCACTTTTCATCCCAGACGAAAGCTTGATTCTTCTTGGTCAACTGAGTCAACGGTGCTGCTATCTTGGAGAAGTCTTGGATAAACTTACGATAATATCCAGCTACTCCCAAGAAACTTCTTACGTCTGTTGCATTCTTGGGCGTAGACCAATCTTGTACCATAGCCACCTTCGCAGGGTCCACGGCAATACCATTCTCTGAAACAACATGGCCCAAGAATCTCACTTCCCTTCTCCAGAAGTGACACTTAGAAAACTTTGCTTTCAATTGGTGTTTTCTCAACACCTCCATCACTATCCTCAAATGTTCCTTGTGTTCTTCCTCTGTCCTCGAGTACACCAAGATATCGTCTACGAACACAAGAATAAACTTATTCAATTGATCCCTGAATACCCTATTCATAAGATCCACAAAGTATGCTGGTGCATTGGTCAACCTGAATGGCATGACCAACCACTTATAGAATCCAGACGGCGGCCGAAAGGCCATTTTAGCTATACTCTCAGCTTCCACCCTAAGCTGATGAAAACCAATCGTGAGATCCAATTGGGAGAACAATCTCGCGCCACTCAACTGATCAAACAAATCATCTATCCACGGTAGAGGATATTTATTCTTCCTCATCACCTTATTCAGCTCGCGGTAGTCCACACACAATCGAAGGGAACCATCTGCCTTGGTAGCAAACACAACTGGTGCTCCCCCCTCGGAGACACTTCTTCGGATAAATCCCTTCTTCAAAAGATCGCTTATTTACACCTCGAGCTCTCGCTGCTCCCTTGGCGCCATACGACGAAGTGGCATCACTATAGGACTGGCATCTTTCACTAAATCAATACGAAACTCAATCTCTCGTTGTGGTGGAAGTCCGGTCACTTCCTCGAAGACATCCGGATACTAGCCAGTCATGGGCACATCTGTCAACTCATTATGCGGGATGTCGAGGGAATTTAGAAAACTAGTTATTACCCCATCACTAGGTAGACCACCAAACACTACCCTCCGCCCATCATCCACTCTAATTGTCACCAAAAAGCCCTCACAATCTACCATCACCCCGTACCTTTGGAGCCAATCGACTCTGCCAAACCCAGTAAATCCCAAAACAAAGCAATCACAAACAAACATGCGCCCATGACTCGATAAGACCACATTATGACAAATCATGCTAAGGCTAGTTGAACCACCAATCGGGTTCGTCACCGCTAAAGGTCTATCGACTATCTCGGGTTCCAATGCCAACCTATCTACAGGTCACTAGATATGAAGGAACGAGAAGCCCCAGTATCAAACAGTACTCGAACAAGAACATCATAAACAGAAAGCATACCTTGAATAATGACATTCTTTCCTTTCTCTGCCGCGGTTGGAACATTCGACGAATAAAGAACAGCATTAAGAGCATATACTTTCACAATCTGCTTTTCTATAGGGGGTTGCAGACATTTATCCTTGTGATGTCCCACTTGGCCGCAGTTGAATCACTTCCTGTCCGCTGGATTCGCTCGACATTCTTTAGCATAATGACCCTTCTTGCCACAGCTAAAGCATTCAACATCTTTCTTACTCTTTTTCTGACCATCCTTAGCTTGGTTCTGCTTCCTTTTGTTCTGAGAATTATTCTTTCCTCTACCGCTTGCTTGCGGCTTTGGCCCCTATGCAGATGCAACAGCGACTTCAGTCTTGGGCTTAGGATAAAGGCTCTCTGACCTCAATGCTTTCCCAACAATTGATTCAAAAGTCTCATCAATGTGGTTTATAAGCCTTTCCCCCAAGTACTGCTCTAAGCCTTTTATGAACTTCTCATTCTTCTTCTCGGGAGTGTCAATAAGAGATAATCCATACTTCGACAAAGTATCGAACTCGGCAATATACTCCGAGACCGCCCTACCATTCTTCTTAAGCTCCAAAAATTTCCTAAACAATTCTGACTTCTGGGTAGCTGGGATGAACTTTCACTGAATTGGGCCTTAAACTGATCCCATGTAACTTAATCCTCTGGAGTAGCCGCCTTAATAGCATTCCACCAATTCATCGCCCGTCCTTGCAGCTGACGGGATGCTAGCTTCCTCTTTATCGCATCCTCGATACCCAAGTCTTCAAAGATATGCTCACAGCTATCCAACCAATCCTGAACTTCTGTAGACGATTCCATTCCGTGGAATGGCTTTCCACCAAGACTAGTGTAATCCTTGCATAGTTTGGCGAACTCGGCCCCAGGCACCTGCACCGCTACACCACCACCATTTGCAGCATTGGGAGTTGCTCCTTGCACATTTCTAAGCATCTCCCTCATGAAGTCGGTGAACATTGCCCTTATATCAGGAGCATTCCCATTATTAGCTCCTCTACCAGTGCCCCTAGCATATCGGCTCATCGTTCAATCTGTAAGGAGAAAACGATTAACCATCTCTTCAGTGGTGCCAGTGCAGTGCGACTTCACCCTTAAATATACTAATAGTACATATATATATAGCTTTTGAAAACCAAAATATCACAAATACGCACTCTCATATACGTACTATCTCTCTCTGGTGTCTTCCCTAGGTTAACTACGCAACCTAGAGCTCTGATACCAATTGTGACAGCCCGCCCCGCACCAGCCGACATTTCCAATGAAAGTGCACTGTGTCGATATCCAACCAGCATGGGACGGTCGCCAAAGAAAGGAAAAGAAGGGAATTTGAACTCGCAAGGAACTTGTAGAATGTCTCACAGTGCATGGAATAAAATATAATAATAACATACTTGACATAAAACAGGCAAGACAGTGCATAAGTTGAAAACTAAACCATGATAGCAGCGGAAAATTCAAAATACAGCTTATGTTCCACATCATCATTGTTACAACTTTTCAAACTGTCTCTAGAGCAAAGTAAGAAAGGCACACTACTAATGCCCAAAGTAATGACCAACAGCGACACAGGGAGAATATCTATATATACATATATATATATATATATATATATATATATATATATATATCATACGTGAAAGCCTCCTGCTCGTCTCCGGTACAGCTACTCGTGCATACCACCTAACCTGTCTCTAGTCTGCCCGTTTAAGAGCACCCAGAGTAATAAGAAGAGACATAAAACTCTGGGTCAGACAAAACTCTGGTATGAGCGATAAGCAACAAAACAGAACAATAACAGGTATACTAAAGCATACCTGAACCTGGACTTGCAACCAAAGAGTTAGCACAACAAGTTGCACAATACTCTAAGGTGACACTAACATATGGTGTAAAGATACTAGGGTGGGGGTGTGCATGTTATAGTGGTGTCAAACAATCAAGCATAGAAACAATCCTCACATCCCTCACTCAGTGCGTAAAGCATACCATATCCACCGCTTTGATCACCCAAATCCTTGCTATAATCACTCTGCCCCATGGAGTCATGGCGACTCCATTGCACTGATCCATAGCCACTAGTCCTTGCTATGTCCACTTTGCCCCCATGAAGTCATGACGACTCCTATGCACTGGCTCATAGCCGTGCTATGATCACTCTGCCCCATGGAGTAATAACTACCCCACTGCACTGATCTGTAGCCTAACAATCGTCTCTCGGTGGTCAATCAAAGCTATGGACGTCGGCAACTCCTTAGCACACGTCCCGCAGCAAAGCCCAACTCATAAAGTTAACTCGTTGGTTCCCATCTGGATTCTGAGTTCCACTTCCCATTTGGACTACCTTTGCATCTCGGGTTTTGGTCTCCTCCGGATCGGTTCGGAAACAAGCTTCTATTCGGATCGGTTCTCTTCTCCTCATTCAGTCCGTGGTCATCAACTCCGTTCGGGTCGAGTTGTGGATCCCTCTACAGGTCGGGTCAGTTCGTGATCTTGACTCCAGTGCATCGGGTCGGTTTGAGTGTGCAAGCATGGTTCGTGGTCCACCAGGCGGTTTAGATCGTGCTCAACCTTGGGGCGGGTCGGTTTCCCCATCCAGGTCGGTTCGTGACAGTCCACTCCGGGTCGGGTCGAGCTCCTCAATTCATGGCAGTCCACTTGTGGTGCATCGGTTCGGTCGCGTGCTCTGGTTCATGATGCAGCAGTTCTGGGAGGCGGTTCGTGAGAAGGGGGCTCCCCACGAGCGGGTCGGCTCACTCTCCACCGATCCGATCCTGTTCCTGCTCCATTTCCAGCAACTTTTCCATCAATTGTTTTACGCCATACGACGGCGTTTTCGACCATTCTAACTTTGCTAAGCAATCACAAAACATCCCAAACAGTCATAGCTACATGTAGAATTGACCACAAACACCAAAACAGTTTTGGTATGTCAAAACGGATCAAACATACTCAAGACCCATATTTTCCCCTTAAGCCCGTTTAAGCAAATCTAATGATAGGATTAGCAAAGCTTAACCAAATTAACCCAAACTTATAACCGAGGCTTAAAATACTATTTTAGAATTTTACAAATTTTTCCAGATTTTTCTAAGCCAAAATTTCGCTAATTAACACTAATTACCCCCAATTAGCCGTAATTAGTGAAAAACGATGCAAATCACTCACCTTGGCCACAAACAAACTACAGATCTGAAATATTATCTGTTTTGGGTCGAATTCTAATGTAACGCAGCAGCCCCAACTCTGGTTTGGTGTTATTTCTCCTTGATTTGACGTAGCTTGGCTTAATCTTCAATTAGAAAGCGATTAGGAGTGATTTGGGATGAAATTAGAAGGTGGAGGCCATGGCTAGGGTTAGAGAAATGTTTTAGGCAGCTGAGAAATGAAATAAAAATCGTTTTCCTACTGTTCTCAGCCTCCCCATAACCCTAATCCCGAAATGGGTTATGGGCCCTCTTGCTAATCACCCTAATTAGGCCCGGTTAAGCTGTTTTTCACCTTCTAAACCTTGTTTCAGCCATATCTTCTAAACGTTGAGTCCTTTTGGCTAATATGACCACTCTACGGAAAGGTAACCCATCATCCAGATCTAATGGAAGTGGTTTCAGGTCAAAACTCCTTACCAATCAAAGGTTATGGCTGAAACAAGATCAGCTAGGGGCAAAACAATCATTTAAAAATCGGCAAAAATCATGAACATGGGAAATGACCCCAATAGTCTTCTCTCAAAGTTACAAGGCTATACGACTTTGCATGAGAAAGAAAGAAATATTCTACGATCCCTTGATGCGTAGAATGCGGGTCGTTACACCAACACTCTTCTCATATGAAGAAAAACTTTTCACATCACGGCATATGTGAAAACCGTCTCCTGAATCCATCTTCCAAGGCTCCACAACATTAAATAGGACATCACATGAATAATCGCTTTCGGTACCTTCAGCAAAACCTACTTGTGCCAAATTACTATTATTATCACCTTGTTCCTTCTTCTTCATATCTCGTATATATGGATAGAAATAATTGTGTTTGTGGCCTTTCTTACCACAATAATGACATATGATAGCACCTTTCTCCTTCCTTGTATCTTTCCCCGAGTCCCTTGCTATCATCGCCTCAGTTTGAACCGATTTCAACTCCGACCCTTTTCTCCTTAGCTCCTCATTCAAAAGACTGGTTCGAACCGTTTCCAAAGAAATAGTTCCATTAGCATTGGAATTACTCAATGAAACAACCAAAGTCTCCCAACTTTCCAAAAGAGAACTCATCAACAAAAGAACCTGCAACTCATCATCAAAATTGACCTTCATGTTTGCCAGTTGATTGATCACATCTTGAAATTCGTTCAAATGCTCTGCAACAGACTTCCTCTTCCAATCGAAGTTGCACCAACTTTTGAACTAGAAAATCCTTACTTGTAGCACTCATCGACTCATATAAGGTACTAATTTATCCCATAACGCCTTCGCGGATTCACAACTAGCCACATGGTGGAATACAGAATCATCCAAATATTGGCGAATCAACACAATCGCCTTTTTGTCCATTTTCTTCCACTTTCCCTCATCTATATTCGAGGGCTTCACCCTATCTCCATCAACAGGATCATGCAAATCATTGAAATATAGAATGTCCACCATCTTCGGCTTCCATATACCCCAATCCTTCCCATTTAAAATAGCCATCTTCGAAAACGTCATCATCTCCGACATCTCAAATTTTCAATCCAACAAACACTCCAATCTATGCGATGACCTGGCTCTGATACCAAACTGTTGTGCAAAAACTGCTCTGATACCAAACTGTTGCGCCAAAATTGCTCTGGTACCAAACTATTGGGGTTTTGTGCGCAGCGGAAGTTTGACAAAATGCCAAGAAAAATAGGATCTTTATCACTCAATCACTTGAAGATGAATGTTATTGGAAAAAAATAACACCACAAAAATATCGGAAATATGAGCACACGATATTCCACCCAACCACTCTCTTTATTGATTCACCAATCAAAATTGTTTACAATCGATCTCAACTATCGTTACAAACAATTACAACTTGAACCAATAACCTTATGGAGAAATAGGTAGAGAATATCTAATGGCTAAAAATTTGAGGAGAAAGACAATGAAGAATAATGGCAAATTTTCCACACCTAATGAAGATGTTAACTAGGCTCTTTATAGAGTGAATTGCTGTATACCCAAGTAAATTTGGCATCCAAATTATCTTCATATATGTCAAAAATTTATTTGGATAAGCACCAAATAATCCTTGCCTTAATTATCCCACAAATATAGCAACCAATATCTCTCCATAAAATCTAGCAACAAATCTCTCCATAAAATCTAACAACAAATCTCTCCACAAAATATGAAAGATTATTTGTTGGCAAAATTGTGATTTGCGTATCACCAATTTCAACACAAGTCGCACCATTGTTGCTGGCTTCCTCCACCCAGCACGCACAGCCACCTCCATGAGCCAAACTACCATCATCCAGCACCCTAACTCCTTTTGTTGTTTCCAAACGAACCCATACCCAACATCTTCTTACATCGCCACGTTACTTGCAGCTTCAGCCCATGCGTGCGCCTCCTTGACCCGCAAACCCAAGTCATTGATGATGGACCAGAACCATCACGATTTGTTGATCGAGTGTATATGCTACAGAACTTAAACAAGAAGAAGACAGTTTGTTTTTACATCTGTCTACTAGAGATCATACGTATATATAGATGAGGAGAGGAAGGATAAGAATAAGGTTGTTTCAGGCACTATAGGGTAAGCAGTAGGGTGAAATTTCCTTTCATTAGGTCTGCTACCTGTTTTCTTGTCTGCTGAAAAGAAGTTTTATAAAGCTGCATATATAATATATATATATATATATAAATATATACGAAAAGGAAGAACCAGGCACCAGTGTCCTTTGAAACGAAGAAAGCTACTGTTTTGGGTTGGAATGTCCTTTGCATGAGTTGGCTGATAGGGTTTAGAGGATACATATTTAGGTTACGCTTGCATATCTAGGTCTATTGAGAAAAACAGAGAATAGAGTACGAATTATTTAGAGTATATTTCATTATAATATGGTATCACTATTTAACGTTGACCCTTTAAACTTTGCACCGGTAAAAACGATCCTCAAAAATAACGAAAATGGATGTCACTGTATAGTTTGACGTTACAGTCCTAATGAAAATAATTTCGTTGAAAACGGTCTTTGTTTGGAAAAACAATGCTATTTAGATCTCAATTTATTTATCGGTTCCCTTTTAAATTTCATTTATCAACAAAACAACTCCGCTTTGCAAATAATCATTTCGAACGCCTATATAATATAAATAAATTGTTATAAATTATAAACGAATTCCATAGCGACTATTTTAAAATTTGATTTGGACACAAAACAAAAGCTGCAATATGTAAACTTGATTTTTCTCTTTCATTAGAAAAATATTGTAACACCCCACCTCCGCCAGGGTGGCTCTTGCAAGCACTCTGACTTTGGAGGGGCGTTTGTACCGGGTAAACATGCATAATGATATATCAAGGCAGAACAAGAACATATGTATATATATGTAAACAGAGTAAATAAGATAAATAAAACAGCGGAAGATTTCAAACTATTTCAAAACAAGTCTGGTACAACATAATGTCAACTTTCCAAATACACAAGTCTAGATAAAAACAACATCACTGAAAAACTGAAATACATAAGTACTATCCCCAAAATAAGTGATGACCATAGCTAGCTTCATGTCAAGACCGTACATGAGCTAAAATCCCACAAGCAAGTGATCAGAAATCCAAGCTAAGCTCCAATATTCCCACCCTGAGAACCTGGGGGAGGGGGGGAAACGGAAGAAAAGAGGCGAAAGAAAAACAGGTCAGTCAAAAAGATTGAGTAAGCCCTACTACAATCAATGTAAACTGATAAAGTTAACTGGCAAGTAACAACCCGAAAATCTGGGCCAGTTTAAAATTTTTATTTTGGCCATTTTAGCGAATTTTGATTATTTAAAATGAATTATTTTAAATAATATCGACGAGAAATTTATTTTGAATATAATTCGAACGTATATATTATACGCGTCGTCGTTAGAATATAAATATTTATATATAATTATAAATAGAATTAAAAATGGCGCGGTAGTTCGATAATTCAATTTCAAACTTCAAATGAATGTACCGGGTGCAAAACAATCCGGATTTTAGTGAAACCAAAAACATTAGGATCTAATTGGTAATATCTTTCCAACGAATCCGAAAATCAAAATTTCATAGCGGGAATCAAAAGATAAGTCCAGTTGAAAATTCTGAATAGTCGCTATGGAATTCAGGCCCTTAAAAATGGAAATTTTGCAAACGACCTCGGATTTCAACGAAACCACTTTTGTTGGGTCCGTGATGTTGAGTTATTGCTAGATTCCAAATTTCATAATTTTTTGAATCAATATGTGAGCGTGGCAAAGGAAAACGCGTTTGACCGGTTTTAGTTGATTTTAATCGACTGGAAATTGGCCATTTTTCTAACGGTCTCAGAATTCGGCGAAACTAGTTTTGTTAGGACCGTATCGTCAATAAGAAGCTAGAAAATATTTTTCGAGAATTTTTAGAATTAGTATATGACCCCGGTAATTTGAAATGTACGTTTAAAATTCAATATACAGAGTTATATGTTGATTTTGACGAAAACTGATCGAAACGATCGGATCAGCCTACGATACATATCCCATTGTGTTCGAAATGGGGGTAAAACGCTGTAGACGACAGGCGGTGGGCCTCGTTTAGAGGTCGTATGTAAAAGTCAACATTTTGAAATTAAAATAAATAAATAAAAAAGAATTCTCTCTCCTCCCCATACCTTCTCCCAGCCCCCCCCCCCCCCCCGTTCACTTTTTCAGAATCAAAAGGAAATAAAAAAAAACGAGTTCATCAAATCGATGGCGGCCATCGCCTGGCCCACCGTCGCCCAGGCCATCTCCGCCGAGTCCACCTTCTCCTCCCCCCCCCCCCCTCCCTCGCGTCATCTGCCTCACTCCTTCTCCTCTGCGAACCCGACTCCCCACACGCGACCTCGTCCGCCGCCATCGCCATCAGCAAAGCCCCCACCACCGCAACCACCTGCCGCTGACATCGCCGCCCCCCCTAGAAGCCAGCTCCGACGAAGACGACGCCCCCCCCCCCAATCTTCGCATACAGTAAGTATTCTATCTTACTTTTATTTTTATTTTAAAGTTTAAAACGGATTTCGATTTTAAGTTTAAAAACTGATTTTTGAAAAGTTTAAAAACTGATTTTTGAAAAGTTTAAAAACTGAATTTTGAAAAGTTTAAAAACTGATTTTTGTAAAGTTTAAAAACTGATTTTTGAAAAGTTTAAAACTGAATTGTTAAAAAAGGTTTAAAACTGAATTTTAAAAGGGTTTGAAAAACTGATTTTATTTTGAGATTTAAAAAGAAAAAGATTTAAACTTTAAAAAAGGAAAGGATTTGAACTTTAAAAAGAAAAATCAGATTTTTATATATAGAAAGTCGAAGTAAAAAATTCGATTTTTATATATTGAATAGCGAAGTCAAAACTCGATTTTTATATATTGAATAGCGAAGTCAAAATTCGATTTTTATATATTGCATAGCGAAGTCAAAATTCGATTTTTATATATTGAATAGCGAACTAAAAATTCGATTTTTATATATTGAATAGCGAACTAAAAAATTCGATTTTTATATATTGAATAGCGAACTAAAAATTCGATTTTTATATATTGAATAGCGAAGTAAAAATTCGATTTTTACATATGTAGTGAAAGCGGACAACGAAGGTGACAAAAAGGCGAAACGACGAAGACTTCTGCTAATGAAGAGCCGTGGAGCTAGGATAGCTATATGTGAGAATTTCTCACCTTTCACTTTATTTTCTAGTTATATATATATACTAGGATGCAGACGGTGCTTAGTAGCACCCGACACAATCGTCCACAGACCATGGACTTGTTTGTTTGGTTGCATAAATTGGTTAGATATTCGATAGAAATTTGGTTGTTTGGTGAAATTGATTGATGTGTGAATGGCGTGGGCCTTCACTAGACCGGGGATAAGGCTAGGCCTCGTCCCGTTTTTAGTATCGCGCCGTTATGCCGCCAAAATTTTCTAAAATAAGTTAGAAAAATAAAAATACCATTTTATTTAAAGAATGAACTGAATAGAAATTCATATGTTAAAATAAAATGTTTTATCGTTAAAAATATAATTTTTAACGTGAAGTGAATAAATAAATATTCATTTACAAACCAGACGGTTTGTTTATGTACACCTATCTGAAGGACATTGATTGGGACGATAAATTTTACACATCGCCCAACTGCACAAATAAAATATTTGTTTGATTGTTTGAAACCCCACACGGGTGTTGGGATGAAACTTGAAGTTCACTCATCCTGATTGATTAAATATGTCGATCGATTGATTGACAAGCTGCTATAAGCGTTAAATGTCTATATTTGATGCTTATACAGTGTAGTGCACTTTGGTTGATGGTTGATTATTTTTCAATGCTATTATATACATGTGTTGTATGAAAATCCATATAATTAACATTATATGGTGATTGATTGGGCCTCATTCCAATTTAGAAAATAAAGAATATTATAAAATAAAAGTTCATGTGTTGACAGTACTCATCCATTGAGATTGGTCATGTGTTGAACGAAATATTTTGATAATAAAATTTACATCTTTATCAATATAAAATAATGGTTCATGTGTTGACAGTACTCATCCTTTGAGATTGGTCATGTGTTGAACGAAATATTTTGATAATAACAACTATTTTGAAAAAGAAATATTTGAAATAAAATATTTGAAATAGAAATTTATGAAGCCGTGTTGATTAGATTGACGCCATTTTGACGTGAACGATATTTATATCGATTTTATTCATTTCGAAATGAAATGAATTGAATTGAAAACGAAATGAAATGAATTGAATTGAAAACGAAATGAAATGAATTGAATTGAAAACGATTTCGAAATGAATTGAATATATAACGATTTCGAAATGAATTGAATTGAAAATGATTTCGAAATGAATTGAATTGATAACGATTTCGAAATGAATTGAATATATAACGATTTCGAAATGAATTGAATTGATAACGATTTCGAAATGAATTGAATTGAAAATGATTTCGAAATGAATTGAATTGAAAACGATTTCGAAATGAATTGAATATATAACGATTTCGAAATGAATTGAATTGAAAACGATTTCGAAATGAATTGAATTGAAAACGATTTCGAAATGAATTGAATTGAAAACGATTTCGAAATGAATTGAATATATAACGATTTCGAAATGAATTGAATTGAAAACGATTTCGAAATGAATTGAATTGAAAACGATTTCGAAATGAATTGAATTGAAAACGATTTCGAAATGAATTGAATTGAAAACGATTTCGAAATGAATTGAATTGAAAACGATTTCGAAATGAATTGAATTGAAAACGAATTCAAATTGAATTGAAAGCGAATTGAAATGAATTCAAATTGAATTGAAATTTGAATTCAATAGAAATGAATTTTAAAACGAATTTATAAAGAAGAATTCAATTTTGATTTGAATTGAAAAGGAAGTTGAAATTGCTTTTGAAACGAATTTAAAACTATTTATATAATTCGTTTTAAATAGAAATCGACGAAATATATATTATATATATATATATATATATATAATATAATGGCCTGAATAGAACGCGCCGCGGCAGTTCGTGAATTTCGACCATTTATTTCAAACGGACATTACGGGAGATCCGACCGTCGGATTCTCCTAAAACCGGAACCGTTGGGTTCGTATCGAAAAGAGCTTTCTAACGAATACTAGAAATTCAAAATCTAACGGTTGGATTTGGAGATACGTCCAAATCAAATTTGAAAAAGGTCGCTATAAGTGCAGTTCGATGGCCATTGTTGAAAATCGACTGTACAGGCCTTGATAAAATTATTAAAAATAGTAATAATTTGTGTAAAATCATAAGAAATGATTTAGAAAGAATTGGGATGAAAAACTCCATATTTGAAAAGATAAAAATAGATTTTTATCGAAATGAACTAGTTTTGAACTAGAATTATAATTCTATTTATTTTTAAATAAATAAATTGAATTCGAAAAGGGTTTTAAAAATAACCAAAATTTCCAATGATTGCATTGGAGTGGATTTGAATCGAAATTGTCTTTGGAATATTTCGATGTTGGAATTCGGGATTGTACAGATGTTGTTATGGAAATTTGAAAGATGTAGATATTTATATCGTTATTTCCAATACGACATTTGTTAATCGTAGAATTTGATATTGAATATAAGCCGATATATTTTCTATTCAGAGCCTTATATTGAATATCAAATGTGATTTGGGTTTGTCGTGAATGGTGTCTTCACTAACACTGTTTTTGAACCCAGTTGAGAAAAGATTAAATCTTTTTATTTAGATTTAATGAAGTGTACCAATTAAATAATATTTAATTGGAACTGAATTGATATTGATTTTTGGGTTTATCGTGAACAGTGTTTTAAATAACACTCGTTCTTTAACTCGATAATTAATGAATGTGATTTTGGGTTTATCGTGAACCATGTTTTAAATGACACTGATTCTTTAATCCAGTCGAAGATTAAAACTAAGTGGAGTTTTAATGAATCTTTAATTAGATTGAAATGATCGAGAATGGAGTATCACCAGTTTTGCTCCAGGCGATAGTTAAATCTTTAATTAGATTTGAACGTGAAATGGTAATTGAATTTACCGATAACACCGTGGTGTTAGATATGAAGTATAACCAGTTTTACTTCATGGGATGAATAGGTTGGGATTGGGGAAATTAAAACAAATGATTACTTCGGTAAGTTTCGTTAATCCCGACTAGTTTGAATTGATATTCAAAAATAGATTAAAGAATAAATTCAAGAAATTTATCTTGGATAAAATTAATGGGAACCTTTCCCTATGAATGTGAAATCAGAAACTAACTGTCGGTTAGCTAAGCAGAATGGTTTTCTGGATATTGATTTGATGTTGGTTTCGGCCTTCGGGGTTAATATTTGGGGAATTATTCTCTTGATTAATTTACGGTTAGTGACTGATGAATTGGAATGAGGCGTATGTTGTGTTTGTGTAACACTTATTTAAAGTATACGCGAGTTATTCGGAAAGACCGGGTTTATCCCATTCTGAATAACTGATACGACGATAAGTCGAAGATGAAGACGATGGTCGAAGACCGGAAGTCTTCACGTCGTTTGGGTGATTGCTGATGATCTTGATTGGGCTGTACACCCAAGAAGATGGAAACAGTTAGTGATCGTCCAGACGTGCTTGGAGATCGATGGATATGCGGGGTACTAGGTGCCCCCGGTTTCGTTCAGACCCAGAATGGACTTGTAAATGGACTGTGTGTCCGACATTGGATTTTAGTCCGTGTGATTGATCTCTATTAAATATATATCTGTTTGGCGGCGGAGAATTTATTCTCTTGCTTAACGCCCTTCTCTGAGACGTACGAGCTCAGGGGTTATATATTGATGGATATCAAACGCATGGAGTGAATTGCCTGTGTGGCATGCCTAAGTGGCAATTGATCGAGGCTTCTGTTGAAAAGCAAAGTCTTGTGGTGATGATCAAAGCACGGCCTTTGTGGCGTAGCTTTGTGTAACGTTTACTTCGCGAGTTTCACACCCGGTATGAACCAAAAACGGGAGACGGACCTCAGGGAGGGCATGCGTTTCCTTCTAGCTAAAAAGTGGCGTCAGTGGTTTTACACGCCCTGACGAATTTGACTTATGTGGTTGTTGCTGTTGCGAGGCGCCTCGGTTTGATCGGACGATCCGGGTCCGATGGAGTCATTCGTTGGCTCATCTACGCCCCAAAGGGTGGGGAAACGCATGTTCAGGCATTTTAATCCACATCGGTGGACCGGCCCTGACGATCCAAAGGCTTGACCGAGTACTTGCCTGAGGGGCGGGCTAGAGCGTCTCGAATTCGGTGAGGACTATCTTTTGCCTCGGTTCATAGATGGAAATCCAATTTCCAAATACGACATTGCGGTTTTGATTGTAAACCTATATATGGCGACATGATATATGGTACCCATGCCGCCTATGATTGATACTTATGATTTGAAGTTGTTTTATACACTATGCACTTATAATAGTATCAAATGATTTGTTTTAAACGTATCAAGCATTCTTTGGCTGTTATAAGGGAAAACCCTATCCCCCGGCTTGCGTTGCATTGTGTGATAGGACCTGGGTCTTATAACAGCTTCATTTTTCTTTATTTAGCATTGCGCTGTTTGTTTTATGCACTGGTACTCTTGGGAGGAAACCCGTTCCGTGTTATACGGCGTGGTCCCTTGATTTACCTAACTTTAAAAACAAAGATTAAAAACTGTTTTAGTTCTCACACCAGTCACATGACTGACCTGGAGTTTATTGTTTTAACCTAAACTCTTGGTGCCCTTATTTTGACACGGGCAGCTAGTAGTTTTGGTTTTGCAGATTTATATTCACAGGATCCTGGTTTACGGCTGGAACGATATCCGGAAAGCTTTGTATCCGTATATCTCATTCTAGTTGTGTATTGTATTATTTTCCGCTGCCATGTATTTAAATGTAATTTAAATCTCTGATATTTCTATGTAATATTCATTTATACTCTGTATATTCTTGTAATCTGATGCATTGTTGTAATATACAATGAAATGTTCTTTTATATGAGTTCTGTTGTGGCTTGTTCTCAAACTATCTGACACTTTCCTTTACGGGGAAGTTACGGGTTTTCACAGTTGGTATCAGAGCTTTGGTTTACAAAAAGCTCAGAGAACAAGACACATTAGAACCGTACAAAAGAATTCATCAGATATTGGGTTAGTAATATCCAATGGGAATGACTCGTTAGAGATAGGATCAGTAGTATCCTAGAACGAGTGTGGAGAGTATATTTTTCAAATGAAAACAATTTTGTTTTGAAAATTTAAATCAATTATTCGTATTTGATTATTTATTTAATTGATCTGGACAATCCCATATATAAAGATTTTGCATATGCGTCTTGCAAACGTGTATTCGAAGTTTTAATATACTGGATAGTTATAGAATCATACTCTAGTTGCCCAGGGATAATTCTGGTGATGGGGCACTGTCGCCAGTATTTATTTTCGAGTAACGAAAGTGAGATTTCTATATTTCCATTAGACTGGTGTGAGAACCAAAATTAGATAGGGCCTATTGTTGTGATTTGGCATCAAAAATCTGATTTTTAGACTATGTATCAAAGTTATGAATTTGAAAAGCTAATCAACTAATTGATTGATGTTTGTGTTGTTTGTTTAATTATGTGATAATTTTGAACCATTATGCCTAATTGTATCAAATATTGGGTTATATTGAAAATTGGTCGCATTTGCTTGCATATATGTACTTACATTGAACAGGTCATAGCAAGGAGGCTAGAGCAGAGAATAAAATTTGTTTGCCCGACAAATAGGTACATGTTTACTACATAATTTACTGTTTTGTTTGGGTGATGATGATTTTATGAGCCTATTGGCTAGCCGCTTGGCTTTTTCTTTTTCTTTTTGAGATCTGAAGGACCGGGGAAGTTATTTGAGATTTCCCGATGCTCCTATTGCAGGGGAGGTTATGGCGAAATTTTTCGAAAATTTAGGGTGTTAGCCAAATTTTTGAAATTTTGAAAATTCTCAGAAACTAAAAAGTTAGAGAAGGGAAGCCAGATGGAATGTAGAGTTGAATGATCAAACCACTTTCGACTTTGTTCCTTTTCGGGGACGAAAAGTTTTAAGTGGGGGAGATTGTAACAACCCGAAAATCTGGGCCAGTTTAAAATTTTTATTTTGGCCATTTTAGCGAATTTTGATTATTTAAAATGAATTATTTTAAGTAATATCGACGAGAAATTTATTTTGAATATAATTCGAACGTATATATTATACGCGTCGTCGTTAGAATATAAATATTTATATATAAATATAAATAGAATTAAAAATGGCGCGGTAGTTCGATAATTCGATTTCAAACTTCAAATGAATGTACCGGGTGCAAAACAATCCGGATTTTAGTGAAACCAAAAACATTAGGATCTAATTGGTAATATCTTTCCAACGAATCCGAAAAATCAAAATTTCATTGCGAGAATCAAAAGATAAGTCCAGTTGAAAATTCTGAATAGTCGCTATGGAATTCAGGCCCTTAAAAATGGAAATTTTGCAAACGACCTCGGATTTCAACGAAACCACTTTTGTTGGGTCCGTGATGTTGAGTTATTGCTAGATTCCAAATTTCATAATTTTTTGAATCAATATGTGCGTGGCAAAGGAAAACGCGTTTGACCGGTTTCAGTTGATTTTAATCGACTGGAAATTGGCCATTTTTCTAACGGTCTCAGAATTCGGCGAAACTAGTTTTGTTAGGACCGTATCGTCAATACGAAGCTAGAAAATATTTTTCGAGAATTTTTAGAATTAGTATATGACCCCGGTAATTTGAAATGTACGTTTAAAATTCAATATACAGAGTTATATGTTGATTTTGACGAAAACTGATCGAAACGATCGGATCAGCCTACGATACATATCCCATTGTGTTCGAAATGGGGGTAAAACGCTGTAGACGACAGGCGGTGGGCCTCGTTTAGAGGTCGTATGTAAAAGTCAACATTTTGAAATTAAAATAAATAATAAAAAAAAAAGAATTCTCTCTCCTCCCCATACCTTCTCCCAGCCCCCCCCCCCCCCCCCCCCCGTTCACTTTTTCAGAATCAAAAGGAAATAAAAAAAAACGAGTTCATCAAATCGATGGCGGCCATCGCTTGGCCCACCGCCGCCCAGGCCATCTCCGCCGAGTCCACCTTCTCCTCCCCCCCCCCTCCCTCGCGTCATCTGCCTCACTCCTTCTCCTCTGCGAACCCGACTCCCCACACGCGACCTCGTCCGCCGCCATCGCCATCAGCAAAGCCCCCACCACCGCAACCACCTGCCGTCGACATCGCCGCCCCCCCAGAAGCCAGCTCCGACGAAGACGACGCCCCCCCCCCCCCAATCTTCGCATACAGTAAGTATTCTATCTTACTTTTATTTTTATTTTAAAGTTTAAAACGGATTTCGATTTTAAGTTTAAAAACTGATTTTTGAAAAGTTTAAAAACTGATTTTTGAAAAGTTTAAAAACTGAATTTTGAAAAGTTTAAAAACTGATTTTTGAAAAGTTTAAAACTGATTTTTGAAAAGTTTAAAACTGAATTGTTAAAAAAGGTTTAAAACTGAATTTTAAAAGGGTTTGAAAAACTGATTTTATTTTGAGATTTAAAAAGAAAAAGATTTAAACTTTAAAAAAGGAAAGGATTTGAACTTTAAAAAGAAAAATCAGATTTTTATATATAGAAAGTCGAAGTAAAAAATTCGATTTTTATATATTGAATAGCGAAGTCAAAACTCGATTTTTATATATTGAATAGCGAAGTCAAAATTCGATTTTTATATATTGAATAGCGAAGTCAAAATTCGATTTTTATATATTGAATAGCGAACTAAAAATTCGATTTTTATATATTGAATAGCGAACTAAAAAATTCGATTTTTATATATTGAATAGCGAACTAAAAATTCGATTTTTATATATTGAATAGCGAAGTAAAAATTCGATTTTTACATATGTAGTGAAAGCGGACAACGAAGGTGACAAAAAGGCGAAACGACGAAGACTTCTGCAAATGAAGAGCCGTGGAGCTAGGATAGCTATATGTGAGAATTTCTCACCTTTCACTTTATTTTCTAGTTATATCTATATACTAGGATGCAGACGGTGCTTAGTAGCACCCGACACAATCGTCCACAGACCATGGACTTGTTTGTTTGGTTGCATAAATTGGTTAGATATTTGATTGAAATTTGGTTGTTTGGTGAAATTGATTGATGTGTGAATGGCGTGGGCCTTCACTAGACCGGGGATAAGGCTAGGCCTCGTTCCGTTTCTAGTATCGCGCCGTTATGCCACCGAAATTTTCTAAAATCAGTTAGAAAAATAAAAATACCATTTTATTTAAAGAATGAACTGAATAGAAATTCATATGTTAAAATAAAATGTTTTATCGTTAAAAATATAATTTTTAACGTGAAGTGAATAAATAAATATTCATTTACAAACCAGACGGTTTGTTTATGTACACCTATTTGAAGGACATTGATTGGGACGATAAATTTTACACATCGCCCAACTGCACAAATAAAATATTTGTTTGATTGTTTGAAACCCCACATGGGTGTTGGGATGAAACTTGAAGTTCACTCATCCTGATTGATTAAATATGTCGATCGATTGATTGACAAGCTGCTATAAGCGTTAAATGTCTATATTTGATGCTTATACAGTGTAGTGCACTTTGGTTGATGGTTGATTATTTTTCAATGCTATTATATACATGTGTTGTATGAAAATCCATATAATTAACATTATATGGTGATTGATTGGGCCTCATTCCAATTTAGAAAATAAAGAATATTATAAAATAAAAGTTCATGTGTTGACAGTACTCATCCATTGAGATTGGTCATGTGTTGAACGAAATATTTTGATAATAAAATTTACATCTTTATCAATATAAAATAACGGTTCATGTGTTGATAGTACTCATCCTTTGAGATTGGTCATGTGTTGAACGAAATATTTTGATAATAACAACTATTTTGAAAAAGAAATATTTGAAATAAAATATTTGAAATAGAAATTTATGAAGCCGTGTTGATTAGATTGACGCCATTTTGACGTGAACGATATTTATATCGATTTTATTCATTTCGAAATGAAATGAATTGAATTGAAAACAAAATGAAATGAATTGAATTGAAAACGATTTCGAAATGAATTGAATATATAACGATTTCGAAATGAATTGAATTGAAAACGATTTCGAAATGAATTGAATTGATAACGATTTCGAAATGAATTGAATATATAACGATTTCGAAATGAATTGAATTGATAACGATTTCGAAATGAATTGAATTGAAAACGATTTCGAAATGAATTGAATTGAAAACTATTTCGAAATGAATTGAATATATAACGATTTCGAAATGAATTGAATTGAAAACGATTTCGAAATGAATTGAATATATAACGATTTCGAAATGAATTGAATTGAAAACGATTTCGAAATGAATTGAATATATAACGATTTCGAAATGAATTGAATTGAAAACGATTTCGAAATGAATTGAATTGAAAACGATTTCGAAATGAATTGAATTGAAAACGATTTCGAAATGAATTGAATTGAAAACGATTTCGAAATGAATTGAATTGAAAACGATTTCGAAATGAATTGAATTGAAAACGATTTCGAAATGAATTGAATTGAAAACGAATTCAAATTGAATTGAAAGCGAATTGAAATGAATTCAAATTGAATTGAAATTTGAATTGAATAGAAATGAATTTTAAAACGAATTTATAAAGAAGAATTCAATTTTGATTTGAATTGAAAAGGAAGTTGAAATTGCTTTTGAAACGAATTTAAAACTATTTATATAATTCGTTTTAAATAGAAATCGACGAAATATATATTATATATATTATATATATAATATAATGGCCTGAATAGAACGCGCCGCGCCGCGGCAGTTCGTGAATTTCGACCATTTATTTCAAACGGACATTACGGGAGATCCGACCGTCGGATTCTCCTAAAACCGGAACCGTTGGGTTCGTATCGAAAAGAGCTTTCTAACGAATACTAGAAATTCAAAATCTAACGGTTGGATTTGGAGATACGTCCAAATCAAATTTGAAAAAGGTCGCTATAAGTGCAGTTCGATGGCCATTGTTGAAAATCGACTGTACAGGCCTTGATAAAATTATTAAAAATAGTAATAATTTGTGTAAAATCATGAGAAATGATTTAGAAAGAATTGGGATGAAAAACTCCATATTTGAAAAGATAAAAATAGATTTTTATCGAAATGAACTAGTTTTGAACTAGAATTATAATTCTATTTATTTTTAAATAAATAAATTGAATTCGAAAAGGGTTTTAAAAATAACCAAAATTTCCAATGATTGCATTGGAGTGGATTTGAATCGAAATTGTCTTCGGAATATTTCGATGTTGGAATTCGGGATTGTACAGATGTTGTTATGGAAATTTGAAAGATGTAGATATTTATATCGTTATTTCCAATACGACATTTGTTAATCATAGAATTTGATATTGAATATAAGCCGATATATTTTCTATTCAGAGCCTTATATTGAATATCAAATGTGATTTGGGTTTGTCGTGAATGGTGTCTTCACTAACACTGTTCTTGAACCCAGTTGAGAAAAGATTAAATCTTTTTATTTAGATTTAATGAAGTGTACCAATTAAATAATATTTAATTGGAACTGAATTGATATTGATTTTTGGGTTTATCGTGAACAGTGTTTTAAATAACACTCGTTCTTTAACCCGATAATTAATAAATGTGATTTTGGGTTTATCGTGAACCGTGTTTTAAATGACACTGATTCTTTAATCCAGTCGAAGATTAAAACTAAGTGGAGTT
This sequence comes from Allium sativum, assembly GCA_030737875.1. Lineage (NCBI taxonomy): Eukaryota > Viridiplantae > Streptophyta > Magnoliopsida > Asparagales > Amaryllidaceae > Allium > Allium sativum. The sequence continues at coordinate 431,131,386 of CM060912.1, read as the reverse complement.
TTAATGAATCTTTAATTAGATTGAAATGATCGAGAATGGAGTATCACCAGTTTTGCTCCAAGCGATAGTTAAATCTTTAATTAGATTTGAACGTGAAATGGTAATTGAATTTACCGATAACACCGTGGTGTTAGATATGAAGTATAACCAGTTTTACTTCATGGGATGAATAGGTTGGGATTGGGGAAATTAAAACAAATGATTACTTCGGTAAGTTTCGTTAATCCCGACTAGTTTGAATTGATATTCAAAAATAGATTAAAGAATAAATTCAAGAAATTTATCTTGGATAAAATTAATGGGAACCTTTCCCTATGAATGTGAAATCAGAAACTAACTGTCGGTTAGCTAAGCAGAATGGTTTTCTGGATATTGATCTGATGTTGGTTTCGGCCTTCGGGGTTAATATTTGGGGAATTATTCTCTTGATTAATTTACGGTTAGTGACTGATGAATTGGAATGAGGCGTATGTTGTGTTTGTGTAACACTTATTTAAAGTATACGCGAGTTATTCGGAAAGACCGGGTTTATCCCATTCTGAATAACTGATACGACGATAAGTCGAAGATGAAGACGATGGTCGAAGACTGGAAGTCTTCACGTCGTTTGGGTGATTGCTGATGATCTTGATTGGGCTGTACACCCAAGAAGATGGAAACAGTTAGTGATCGTCCAGACGTGCTTGGAGATCGATGGATATGCGGGGTACTAGGTGCCCCCGGTTTCGTTCAGACCCAGAACGGACTTGTAAATGGACTGTGTGTCTGACATTGGATTTTAGTCCGTGTGATTGATCTCTATTAAATATATATCTGTTTGGCGGCGGAGAATTTATTCTCTTGCTTAACGCCCTTCTCCGAGACGTACGAGCTCAGGGGTTATATATTGATGGATATCAAACGCATGGAGTGAATTGCCTGTGTGGCATGCCTAAGTGGCAATTGATCGAGGCTTCTGTTGAAAAGCAAAGTCTTGTGGTGATGATCAAAGCACGGCCTTTGTGGCGTAGCTTTGTGTAACGTTTACTTCGCAAGTTTCACACCCGGTATGAACCAAAAACGGGAGACGGACCTCAGGGAGGGCATGCGTTTCCTTCTAGCTAAAAAGTGGCGTCAGTGGTTTTACACGCCCTGACGAGTTTGACTTATGTGGTTGTTGCTGTTGCGAGGCGCCTCGGTTTGATTGGACGATCCGGGTCCGATGGAGTCATTCGTTGGCTCATCTACGCCCCAAAGGGTGGGGAAACGCATGTTCAGGCATTTTAATCCACATCGGTGGACCGGCCCTGACGATCCAAAGGCTTGACTGAGTACTTGCCTGAGGGGCGGGCTAGAGCGTCTCGAATTCGGTGAGGACTATCTTTTGCCTCGGTTCATAGATGGAAATCCAATTTCCAAATACGACATTGCGGTTTTGATTGTAAACCTATATATGGCGACATGATATATGGTACCCATGCCGCCTATGATTGATACTTATGATTTGAAGTTGTTTTATACACTATGCACTTATAATAGTATCAAATGATTTGTTTTAGACGTATCAAGCATTCTTTGGCTGTTATAAGGGAAAACCCTATCCCCCGGCTTGCGTTGCATTGTGTGATAGGACCTGGGTCTTATAACAGCTTCATTTTTCTTTATTTAGCATTGCGTTGTTTGTTCTATGCACTGGTACTCTTGGGAGGAAACCCGTTCCGTGTTATACGGCGTGGTCCCTTGATTTACCTAACTTTAAAAACAAAGATTAAAAACTGTTTTAGTTCTCACACCAGTCACATGACTGACCTGGAGTTTATTGTTTTAACCTAAACTCTGGGTGCCCTTATTTTGACACGGGCAGCTAGTAGTTTTGGTTTTGCAGATTTATATTCACAGGATCCTGGTTTACGGCTGGAACGATATCCGGAAAGCTTTGTATCCGTATATCTCATTCTAGTTGTGTATTGTATTATTTTCCGCTGCCATGTATTTAAATGTAATTTAAATCTCTGATATTTCTGTGTAATATTCATTTATACTCTGTATATTCTTGTAATCTGATGCATTGTTGTAATATACAATGAAATGTTCTTTTATATGAGTTCTGTTGTGGCTTGTTCTCAAACTATCCGACACTTTCCTTTACGGGGAAGTTACGGGTTTTCACATGGCATGAGAAGCAGGGATGAACATACGGATAACAACATACTAGCATGATGATTAACTAACAAGGTAGATAAAGGTGTCATCGCATAATCAGGATTAAGGTTTTGCACCACAGGTGTACTAGCAAACTAACATGACTTGAATAAACAAGTATTGATCCCTTGGCCCAAGCTTTGACCCAATAACATGAAATGAACCTAATACGAGGTCCAATAACATGAAGTGACCCTAATACGAGGTCCAATAACATGAAGTGACCCTAATACGAGGTCCAATAACATGAAGGGACCCTAATACGAGGTCCAATAACATGAAGTGACCCTAATACGAGGTCCAATAACATGAAGTGACCCTAATACGAGGTCCAATAACATGAAGTGACCTTAATACGAGGTCTAATAACATGAAGTGACCCTAATACGAGGTCCAATAACATGAAGTGACCCTAATACGAGGTCCAATAACATGAAGTGACCCTAATACGAGGTCCAACCAAATGGTCTAGTCGATCGGCTCCCTATAAGCCTAACTCGTCACGTGTTGGTGTCAATACGGCCCAAACATAATTGTAGTCAGACTGTGCTGGGTCTCCCGTCGGGTGTATCAAGCCCTAGGTGTCAACCCCTGGACACCATAAACATAAGTGCACAGTCTAGATCTACTGGTACCCATGCTTGACTTCTCCAAATACGGACTACGTGCACGACCATAGTCCGTCCGGAACTACATCGACGTACCACTCTGCCGTCGTTTTTGGTCACTTACCTCAAGTCCAGTAATCGTGCCCCCACCCTAGCCTAGTCCCTAGGGTCTTAATGATACAAACTTGGGATTACCGCTGGAGTGGACCCCCATTGCTAGGATTTTCTAGTGGGTTAAGTACGGTTTAACCCTCTTGCTAATCTTGGATTAACTTGGTTAAGTGTAACGATGAGTTCACGACTTAACCCTGATTAATCTACCAAGCCCACATTGATTAAGTATTAAGTGGACCATGACTTAAACCCTAATCATGAGGCATTAATTAATTAATGTGCCTTAACCTTTCACATTAGACTTCGTTGCGGTTACTAGTTAAGCCGGTCGGTTCCGGGTAGCTTTATACCACAACTTGGTCTAACCTCGGGTTCAAGGTACAACATGACCAACTTCTCACATTGGGTCCTATTGTTTGTAGCAACTAGTTAAGCCGGTCGGTTCCGGGTAGGTTTACGCTACAAACTCAACCCAACCTCAGGTTGGTCACACTTATATTTTCTAAGTGTCATGTCCATTATGTTTCCAAAACATATTACAAGTTTTCAAGCATTTGGGTAGACCTAACTTAATAGGTAAATTCCCAATGGGTAGGCCTAACTTAATAGGTAAATTCCCAATCTTATGTTTTTATGTCTTTTAAGTTTACCCAACCCCAAACGCAATCCCATCGCTTACATATCGCAATAGCGCATAAAGGATAGAAAGAGGGAACTTGGCATAATCATGACATAAAGGTGTTGAAGCCACAAGTTTAACATGGTGGCATATGAAATGTACATATGTTCATATACTTGCATATTACATTTTTAGGCCTCAAAAGCATGCATAAAACCAAACTTAGCATATTGGTGATACATGGTGATAAATGACATGTAGGAATGGCCATAAGTTCGCATTTAGCCTCACATGCAAGTTATCATAAGAGATATGATAACTTACATGTTGCCAAAATGCAACCTTTAGCATAAAGCTTGAAGCTTTATGTTCATATACTCAAGGTAAGCTTGCATAACATGATAACATGAGTAAAATGATCCATCCAAACTTGCATACATAACATGACAACTTGCATATCATAACATGGCAAACTTGCATAACATAACATGGCAAACTTGCATATCATAACATATCAAACTTGCATAACATGACATAGTAAACTTGCATATCATGGCAAACTTGCATATCATAATGATCAACCAAACTTGCATCATTCATTTAACTTTAGAGTTTAAATATGAAAGTAGAAAAGGGCTTACAATGCTTATGAAGACTCAAATGAGTATAAGCAAATGTAAGATTGAGACAAAGCCCTTATGCAATCAAATAAACCCAAAATGCAAGCTCCAATAGAAAAACCCTTGAGCCAAAATGATCAAAACCCTTGCTTTATGATGTAAATATGGAAACTTGACTTGAATGCAAGCTAATGACACTCATACAAGCTTGAAAACACTTGTATGCATGGAAAATCTCTCATAGAAATAACTTAGAATTTTATGAAGAGAGTGGAGGCCATGAGAGGAATGATTTTGCCATAGTTTAGTTGTATGAATGAATAATGATGATTTAGGGTTAGGTTAGGGTCTTATTTATAGAGATTAGGATTAGTTTTAGCCTTAGGATTAAACCCTAGTTCCAATCTCAGCCCTCAAAACCGAATCTGGCCCCCAAACTCAACACAACTCCAAAATGGTGCACCAGGCAAAACTGCCCGGCTGAGCCAAGTCGACAGGGCTGTCGGCTTGGGCCAACCAAGTCGACTCCCAAGTCGACAGGGCTGTCGACTTGGGTGCTCTGGCGGGAATTTTCCCGCCTAGCCCAATCTGACCCTTTTTCGAATTTTGAACCCGAAATTTGAAATCTGTTTTGAACTTGAAATTTTCTGAAAACTTCATTGGGCCTTAATCGGGTCATACGGACTCCGATTTTCGAAAACTCGGACTCTATTTCGCATATTTTTCCGAGACGAACGCAATGGCATAGCCCGTTTCCCTTGATTCAGATTTATAAATTAAATTCTGCCTCGATTTACGTTATAACAGGTTATTGAAAATACGGGTTGTTACATTCTCCCCTCCTTAAAGGATTTCGTCCCCGAAATCTTCAAGTTAGGAAGAACGTATCCTACCATACAACATCCATCTACTCAAAACATCATCCACGAGCAATCATTGTCCTTACAAGATTCTAAATGTTGTATGAACATATGCAAAGGTGTGTGTATATGTACTTATCTAATGCAAATATCATCAATGCAAATTATGTTAGTGAAATGAATCCATATGTATGCAATTCCTAACATAATGTATAACATCTATATGTGTGCACATAACATACATCCATATGCAACATCCATGTGATAACACAAAAATTTTCATCCATGAATAAGCGTAAACACTCATGCATATGCAATATGAGGAGTGTGTGAGCCGATCTAGTGCCTAATGTGTATAATGCATCCACGAGTAACCACTTGCAAACACTTGCAACCACTTGCAAACATCAAGCATAACATGTTTCAAACACATGTTTCATCCAAAGGGTTTCTACCTAAGGTTCTCACGACAAGATTAACACGATATAGTTAGCAAAAGAAAGATATGCTACAAAGAGATCGGGAAGATAAGAAGGATATAATCCTTTCGGATTACAAGAAATCCCTTCCTAACCCAACCCCAATCCTATAAAAGCCCAAAAGGTTTAGTCAACCTAACGGACCCCTTCAAACCCTGACATGCATTACTAACCGATGAGTCATACCCCCCTTATGGAGTTTACAACAGAAATGGGATCGAGTATGGGACCGAGAGGATATACGTAAAAGATAACATGCGAGTAAGCTCCACAGGAAAACAAGGATCAAGGATATACTCATAATAAAAAAAGATATGATGCGCTTATCCAGCCTTCAATCTTCTAAGTCACGTTTCCTTGAGTTTAACTCCACTGTGCTTTGACCGTCTTTTACTTCATGATTCCTTGGCTTCTTAACTCTTATTTCCAAATATGAGTTGGAACCCATTTCATTGTCGCCTCTCGTCTTCCTCTTTCACTTACTCTTCTATCATTCTTGGCTTAAACATAACTATGACCTCATGGTTTCATGCAAGCTCTCCAAAATTCACTAGTGAATCCTGGATCTCGTTTACTTACTATAAAGTATTCCACGCAGCAGAACTTTTCTTGAAAATACCAATCCACGTTGCCAATTTCTCTTACTAACGTGATTTTCTATAACTCATGCTTGAATGAAATGAACCATCCGCCTGTGAATGATAGGCCGTACTTAGATTCAGTCGCTTGCCCATGACTTCCCGTAGACTATTCCAAAACTGGCTAGTGAAGATTGAGTCATGGTTACTAACTATACTTTAGGGAACCTCGTGCAACCGCTTTATTTCTTGAAAGTAAACTGTCGCTAGCTATGATGCAGTCCTTTCGCTCTTTACCGAAGTGAAATGAGCACTCTTCGTGAGTCTACCTACTATGACCCACATGCTCTTATTCCCTTTCTTGATCTAGGCAGTCCATCCACGAAATCCTTCGTGACGCTTTTCCCTCTTCCATTGCGGGGAACTCCAATGGATATAATAGCCCACCGGGCTTATATGACTCGGCCTTTAACCTGTTGGCACAACATGCACCTTGGGACAAATTCGGCCACCTCCTCGGGTGATGTGCATCTTTAAGAACCTTCTTTCTCTCATCGCGTCTTAGCCATCCCTTGTCATCTATAGCGAGGTGACTTACCATCTCGCCTCGAATCAACTTGTCCATGATCTCGACTAACTGCGGGTCTTCTTTCTGTGAAGTCCCTACTTGATCCAGAAGGGTAGGTCTAAGCTCAAGGGACGCTAACTAACTAATTAAACTGAGAGAACTTCTTACTTCAATTGTCCTCGTCGGAGCTTTTCGGTTTTGAACTGTGACCACTTTAGCAGGATCCACCACTAAGCCTTGCTTAGAAACTATGTGCCCAAGAAATCTAACTTCTTTTCTCCAAAATGACATTTGGAGGACTTGGCTTTCAACTGATGCGCTCTAAGCGTATCCATCACCTCCTTGAGATGTCTAGCATGTTCTTCCTCGTTCTTTAAGAAAGTCAGGATATCGTCTACAAAGACTACCACAAACTCGTTCAGGAACTCCCTAGACACCCTACTCATCAAGTCCACGAAGTAGGCGGGTGCATTAGTCAAACCGAATGGCATGACCAGCCATTCTAAGAATCCATCTGGAGTTCTGAACGCAGTTTTTCCTATACTATTCTCAGCTACTCTGAGCTGATGGAATCCAGTAGCAAGATCAAGAGAAAACAGATGTTCCTACAAGCTGATCAAACAAATCATCGATCCTTGGCAATGGTTGCCTATTCTCTTTGTTTAACTCACGATAATCAACACAAAGTCGAAGAGAACCATCTGCCTTGGTAGTAAATACTACAGGCGCTCCCCATTCAGATATACTTCGTCTAATGAAGTTCTTCTCAAGCAACTCCTTGACTTGCTTTCTTAACTCTCATCTTGCGGGGCCATGTGCCTAACCGGCCACGAAACTATCTTGGCATTATCAACCAGATAAATGCGGAAATCTATCTCTCGTTTAGGGGTAACCCCCTTCACTTCACCCAAGATATCAGGATATTCTCGGACCACCCTCACCGATTGCAAACTATCGATAGACGGGTTGAGGGATTCAAGATAACACAACATGACGAGACTCATAGGGTTACTAGAACTTTTTAGGGTATTACCGAGGCGAGTCATGAGCCTCTCAACCATATGCTCAAAAATCAAGAATGGCTCCAAAACTGGACAACCAATCCATGCCCAAAATCAACCCATACCCCATGAAACCGAGAATATAAGCATCACGCGAGAATTCTATACTCAAGATAGAGATTTTCAAATCCACGTAGATAATAGACAAATGGGCGGAACCCCGAATTGGATTTGAAACACACACCGGATCATTAACTAGACTAGTACTTAGGTGCAAACTTTCAACTAAACCAGATGAAATAAACTATGCGATGCGCCAGAATCAAACAAGGTACGAACTGGAAAATCAGAAATATATACAAGGCTCTCAACAGAAATACTACCTCGATCGGGAACTGGAGCGGCATTGAGAGCATGAACTTGCCCTCCTGAAGGTCCAGCACGCTGAGTCTGACCCTGGCCTTGCCCTTGCTTCTTCGGGCAATCCTTACTGAAATGTCCAGTCTCACCGCAGAAAAAGCATTCACCATTCTTCCTTTTCCTCTTCTTACAATCCTTAATAAGATGCCCAACTGAACCGCAATAATGGCACTTCCCCTTGTTGTTATTGCCCTTGTTGTTGTTCCCCTTGTTGCCTTGACTCTTGTTCTTGTTCTGATTGCCTTGACTGCTCTGACCACTTGGATTACCCTGATTTCCTTTCCACTGGGAATCAGTCTTCTTGGCTTGAGTATCATTCATCTTGACCTCTTTCTTGACATCTCCCTGAAGTAACGCCATATCAACCAAGCTCTCAAACGTGGCCCCATGGGGAATATGTGACATAGCCAATCCCTGCAACGGCTCATTCAATCCTCTAGCAAAACGAAGAGCCTTCTTCTGAGGAGTACTCACCATATCCAAGCCAAAACGAGCTAACTGATTGAACTTGTTCACATATTCTTTGACAGACATATCTCCTTGTTTCAAAGTTATGAACCTCTCCATTTGCAGATTCTCCTCAGCAGAAGATAGAAACTTAAGCACGAACCTTGCCCTGAAATCGGCCCAAGTCTCAACAGGCCTAGTACCATTGGTGACTTCCCACCAATAAGCGGCTTCATCCTTCATAAGCCAAACCGCCAACAAGATCTTCCTCTGATCGTCTAACCCAAAGATAGCAAATAAATCCTCGGTCTCTTTCAACCAATTTCTGGCCTCTACAAAAGTCTCAGTGCCTTGAAAGTTCTTGCCACCCATTGCTTTGAAATCTTTGCAAGTCTTTGCGAAGTCAGCTTGAGGATGCTGAGGGGGAGGAGGAAGAGGAACCTCAGCGACAGGAGGAGGAGGAACATTAACTACCGGAGGAGGAGGAGGAGGAACATCTGCGGGGCCGGCTTCGGTCGCCCTAGCCTACAAAAGTCTCCTATACCAAACAGGTACGTGTACTCCCTCCAGAATAGCAAAGTTATCGGCCATACTGAAAATGAAGAAAAAGACAGATTCAGAATGGAGAAAAACGAAGGAATTTTGCTAATGGCTTTTTGGGGAATAGCCTTTAAAATAAACTAGACTTTTCTTTGGAAAATACTTTATACCTGGTTTTGAAAATAGTTTTCCAAAAGTTTTAAAAACCTTTTTGTTCCTTCTCGTAAACCATATGCTCTGATACCAAATGTAACACCCCACCTCCGCCAGGGTGGCTCTTGCAAGCACTCTGACTTTGGAGGGGCGTTTGTACCGGGTAAACATGCATAATGATATATCAAGGCAGAACAAGAACATATGTATATATATGTAAACAGAGTAAATAAGATAAATAAAACAGCGGAAGATTTCAAACTATTTCAAAACAAGTCTGGTACAACATAATGTCAACTTTCCAAATACACAAGTCTAGATAAAAACAACATCACTGAAAAACTGAAATACATAAGTACTATCCCCAAAATAAGTGATAACCATAGCTAGCTTCATGTCAAGACCGTACATGAGCTAAAATCTCACAAGCAAGTGATTAGAAATCCAAGCTAAGCTCCAATATTCCCACCCTGAGAACCTGGGGGGGAAACGGAAGAAAAGAGGCGAAAGAAAAACAGGTCAGTCAAAAAGACTGAGTAAGCCCTACTACAATCAATGTAAACTGATAAAGTTAACTGGCATGATAAGCAGGGATGAACATAAGGATAACAACATACTAGCATGATGATTAACTAACAAGGTAGATAAAGGTGTCATCGCATAATCAGGATTAAGGTTTTGCACCACAGGTGTACTAGCAAACTAACATGACTTGAATAAACAAGTATTGATCCATTGGCCCAAGCTTTGACCCAATAACATGAAATGAACCTAATACGAGGTCCAATAACATGAAGTGACCCTAATACGAGGTCCAATAACATGAAGTGACCCTAATACGAGGTCCAATAACATGAAGTGACCCTAATACGAGGTCCAATAACATGAAGTGCCCTGATACGAGGTCCAATAACATGAAGTGACCCTAATACGAGGTCCAATAACATGAAGTGACCCTAATACGAGGTCCAATAACATGAAGTGACCCTAATACGAGGTCCAATAACATGAAGTGACCCTAATACGAGGTCCAACCAAATGGTCTAGTCGATCGGCTCCCTATAAGCCTAACTCGTCACGTGTTGGTGTCTATACGGCCCAAACATAATTGTAGTCAGACTGTGCTGGGTCTCCCGTCGGGTGTATCAAGCCCTAGGGTGTCAACCCCTGGACACCATAAACATAAGTGCACAGTCTAGATCTACTGGTACCCATGCTTGACTTCTCCAAATACGGACTACGTGCACGACCATAGTCCGTCCGGAACTACATCGGCGTACCACTCTGCCGTCGTTTTTGGTCACTTACCTCAAGTCCAGTAATCGTGCCCCCACCCTAGCCTAGTCCCTAGGGTCTTAATGATACAAACTTGGGATTACCGCTGGAGTGGACCCCCATTGCTAGGATTTTCTAGTGGGTTAAGTACGGTTTAACCCTCTTGCTAATCTTGGATTAACTTGGTTAAGTGTAACGATGAGTTCACGACTTAACCCTGATTAATCTACCAAGCCCACATTGATTAAGTATTAAGTGGACCATGACTTAAACCCTAATCATGAGGCATTAATTAATTAATGTGCCTTAACCTCTCACATTAGACTTCGTTGCGGTTACTAGTTAAGCCGGTCGGTTTCGGTTAGCTTTATACCACAACTTGGTCTAACCTCGGGTTCAAGGTACAACATGACCAACTTCTCACATTGGGTCCTATTGTTTGTAGCAACTAGTTAAGCCGGTCGGTTCCGGGTAGGTTTACGCTACAAACTCAACCCAACCTCGAGTTGGTCACACTTATAATTTCTAAGTGTCATGTCCATTATGTTTCCAAAACATATTACAAGTTTTCAAGCATTTGGGTAGACCTAACTTAATAGGTAAATTCCCAATGGGTAGGCCTAACTTAATAGGTAAATTCCCAATCTTATGTTTTTATGTCTTTTAAGTTTACCCAACCCCAAACGCAATCCCATCGCTTACATATCGCAATAGCGCATAAAGGATAGAAAGAGGGAACTTGGCATAATCATGACATAAAGGTGTTGAAGCCACAAGTTTAACATGGTGGCATATGAAATGTACATATGTTCATATACTTGCATATTACATTTTTAGGCCTCAAAAGCATGCATAAAACCAAACTTAGCATATTGGTGATACATGGTGATAAATGACATGTAGGAATGGCCATAAGTTCGCATTTAGCCTCACGTGCAAGTTATCATAAGAGATATGATAACTTACATGTTGCCAAAATGCAACCTTTAGCATAAAGCTTGAAGCTTTATGTTCATATACTCAAGGTAAGCTTGCATAACATGATAACATGAGTAAAATGATCCATCCAAACTTGCATACATAACATGACAACTTGCATATCATAACATGGCAAACTTGCATAACATAACATGGCAAACTTGCATATCATAACATATCAAACTTGCATAACATGACATAGTAAACTTGCATATCATGGCAAACTTGCATATCATAATGATCAACCAAACTTGCATCATTCATTTAACTTTAGAGTTTAAATATGAAAGTAGAAAAGGGCTTACAATGCTTATGAAGACTCAAATGAGTATAAGCAAATGTAAGATTGAGACAAAGCCCTTATGCAATCAAATAAACCCAAAATGCAAGCTCCAATAGAAAAACCCTTGAGCCAAAATGATCAAAACCCTTGCTTTATGATGTAAATATGGAAACTTGACTTGAATGCAAGCTAATGACACTCATACAAGCTTGAAAACACTTGTATGCATGGAAAATCTCTCATAGAAATAACTTAGAATTTTATGAAGAGAGTGGAGGCCATGAGAGGAATGATTTTGCCATAGTTTAGTTGTATGAATGAATAATGATGATTTAGGGTTAGGTTAGGGTCTTATTTATAGAGATTAGGATTAGTTTTAGCCTTAGGATTAAACCCTAGTTCCAATCTCAGCCCTCAAAACCGAATCTGGCCCCCAAACTCAACACAACTCCAAAATGGTGCACCAGGCAAAACTGCCCGGCTGAACCAAGTCGACAGCCAAGTCGACAGGGCTGTCGACTTGGGCCAACCAAGTCGACTCCCAAGTCGACAGGGCTGTCGACTTGGGTGCTCTGGCGGGAATTTTCCCGCCTGGCCCAATCTGACCCTTTTTCGAATTTTGAACCCGAAATTCGAAATCTGTTTTGAACTTGAAATTTTCTGAAAACTTCATTGGGCCTTAATCGGGTCATACGGACTCCGATTTTCGAAAACTCGGACTCTATTTCGCGTATTTTTCCGAGACGAACGCAATGGCATAGCCCATTTCCCTTGATTCAGATTTATAAATTAAATTCTGCCTCGATTTACGTTATAACAGGTTATTGAAAATACGGGTTGTTACAAATATTATCCCATATACCCAGACGTTTCTTGTTTCGAAGAAATCTGACTTATATTGGATCCTGTGCAACCATTTAAAGTTCAAAACGTAATATTACGAACTACCGTGCCACTACAACTCGTTTTATAATTAAATTATAAATTAAACGTTCTACCGTCGTTTAATAAACCAATACGTTATTATAATTCAGTATAAGCAACATTAAACCCTTTTATTTTGCCAATTCACATTATACTCCAAATTCAACATTTTCCGACTATTTTGGAATTAAAATATTATTATATTATTTGTGTTAACTAACATATTCAAATTTATTAAATTCAGTTATTTAAATTCGAATAGGCACTTTAAAATAATAAATTAAATTAAATAATTGACTAGACAAATACGGGATGTTACAGATACTATATACAATAATAATAAAACATATTAATTGTCCACTTACCTCATTTTTTTCTATTCTCTAAGTTTAATTCATATTTGTTCCAACTATCCATATTCTTCCCTTTTGTAATTCCTAATTTGAATTTACAAATGCTCTTTATATAAATCTATTAGTTTGGATTAAAAGAAAAGGGATTTAGATTTAGATTTGGATTTAGATTAAAACTAGATTTGAAGTTTACCTTGTTTGGAATTGCTTTATGATTTGAATCTCCTTCCTAATCTTCTATATTTTTCTCCTTCAATTTAAATCTAATAATCCTAGATATAGAATTTTCTAAATTCAGATGTATTTGAAGGAGAAATAAAAATGGAAGAGCTTCCATGCATATCTGTAAAATGATGAGTTTGTAGTGAAGCCTTACATGCTTATTTATATAGGTTCAAATCAACGTTAACCGATGGATAAAAATCTATCAAATCTGGATCACACAAGGCTGAGGTTGAGAACACTCTCCTGAGCCCATGACAATCGACCCTTATATTTGGAGGTTGACCTAGAATTAGGGCGGTCGATCCTTTGTCTTTTCATGCATGTTCTCATGTTATGTGTATATATACAAAAGGAGATTAACAATTTAGGAATTAATTCAAGAAATCAACGAAATTATATATTTTTGATCTGCCTTTTTACAAGGTAGTCACATTACGAATTTTTGGCAGTCGAAATGTTCGGGACTTGGACATAGGCTCGGGAGAGCTTGAATTTACTTGAAGTGATATAAATTGTTCAAAGATTTGGATATAAGAAGGGAAGAACTCCGGATCGGTGAAGCTCGAATCGGTCAAATACTTGATTGTTTCACTTCGGTTCAGTGAGCGTCAGTTGACATTTTAGGATTGAATAACTCGGCTCGGTAAAGCCATATCTCTACCAGTTTGGAGACATGTTTCTGGGTCGGCTAATCCGGTTTGTCTATGTCGAGCAGACCTATGTCGAACCAGACATTATAGGAACAAAAGACCTATTCTATCGCTTGTTACGTGGTCGATCCATCACCCTACTTCTTCGGAGATGATAACTTGTGTCCTGTATCAAGCCGGAGTGGATATTTCCACAATCTAAAGACATTTTACAATCCATATCGAACCGGATCGAGCGCCATGTGGCATAGTCGAGACAGACTTGCCATCCACCTATAAATAGATACTTTCTGGATTTTTAAGGGGATCGAACTCCTTTAATTTGGTCGACTAGTGCAAAGGACATTGCATAGGAATTAACTTCACCTCTTTCTCTACTTTTCTTTCATAAAATTAACTGTAACTTGTAATCTAAAGCATAAATAAAGATTGATTGCACTAAGTGGATGTCGAACCACTATAAAGTCTTGCGTGTCTTTTTATTTTATGCATTTTTGTGATTTTGGATTGTTGTGATCTTGTGATATTAATTGATTTTGGGTGTTGGTCATAGAAGAAACAATTTCTACTTTAATATTTTGACGCATCAGGTAGGAGGGCACGCTATTTGAATTCTAGCCTAAAAGAAATTGATTGCTTGGAAACTGAAAGATGGTTAAGCGAAAGAAGGGTTGATGCCAGTACGCAAGCTGATGGAACTTAAGGAGGAGGAAGCCAGGAGGCATCCTCACTAATGATTTTTCCAACTACCTCACTTTGGAGGAGATGGATAATGTGATTAGATACTTGAGGATATGCATGGAACGACAACATGAGCTCCTCCTAAGGTAAGAGAAGATGATGAACGACTTCCTCGCAAGAATTGATGGAATTGGAAGGCCAATACTGTAACAACTTGGAATTTTGGCGATATAAATTAATTATTAGAATTTCAAAGTTAGGAATTTATGCAAATGATGGAATTTGGCCATGAAACTTTAACCGTTGCATTCGTCTCGGAATTCTGGTCAACATCATGTTTGGAGTTTCACGAACGAAGTCCATATGAAAAAGTAATGGACGAAATACAAAAACGGACGGAAAATAAATATAAAACAGAATTTTTAATTAATATAGTACCTAAATTAACCAAGCCGACCTAGGCAATCTGGTGCCCGGGCGGTCGAACATGGGGGTCGACGAGCGGTTGACCGCCCAGGTCGACCTACTGGGCGTCAGATCTCCCAGTGGTGGCTTGGTTTAGAAGGGTCAGGTTAAATTTTTATATCTAACGAATGGATATAACTTAAAATTAATCCAATGGTACTAGGCCATTTCCACCCCTATAAATAAAAGAGTAGAGCCTCATTCTTTTCCATTCAAATCTATAGAGACAACGGAGCTCTGCCCTTTTTCTTCCTCTTCTAACCTAATTTCTAAAATAAAAATATGTTCATACATATCAAATCAAATTCATATGCAATTGGGAAGATTATTAGATTTAATGGAAGAGGATGCTCAATGATAGATTCTTCGCTCTCTTCCCTTTTTCTTGCATTTCTACAAATCTAGAATTTTCCCCTTTTTAGATAAATTGTAGATTTATAAGAATTTAGGGATTGTAGGCCTAAAGGATTCAAAACTTAGAATTTGAAAGTAATAAGGGAGTGGGACATTTACTAATAAAATTATAATGACTTATCTATTTCGTTTGAATCCAATCTATTTTTTATCGCTATCAGATCTGTTCATTTAAATATTGTGAAATTATTGGCAACCATCAGATCTGATTATGAATATGGTTAAAGTTCGTAAATGATAAGTTGTGGTTATGTATAACATGAATTATAGGATTCTTAAATATTTTTCTCATATATTCGTACAGTTAGGTCATGAAATATGTTTTACATGTTACATAGCACTGTGGATCAGGAAATCAGTCCCATTAAACATAAATTCGTTGTAGTTATGTTCTATAACTTTAGTTCAGTGCTGAAATATGAAATATGTGAATTTGGGTAAAAAAAATGAAATTTATTTATTATGTGATTGTAAGAATAAAAGAAATATTCCTATTCATATTCAATATTGTTGGGTTTTGGCTTAAGCATTGTAAAATATGTTGTTTTCCTCCTTTTGAATAAAGAGGCGTTCTTTTGGAATCATAAGAAGTATGATAAAAAGGATTAAAAAGGGAAAAGTGGTGCAAAGATACATATAAATATAAATACATACATTTGTATGTAATTTGCATTGGCTATTCCAATATATATATATATATATTTCTTGTGATTTGGAAATATGTTAATTCCACAAAATAGGCATTATTTACAATGTTTACGGCTAACAGTCCTTTGTGAAACTTAAAACCTTTAGCAAGTTTGAATATAAAAAGGAAATGTTTGGTTAATTGATTAGACCAAATCATTATTTAAAAGAAGAATAATAAAATAAAGTATTAATAACAACGTTGACCGCACGAAAACATAAAAATAAATATATGCATATTATACGTCCAAAATCAGCATAAAACAGTAAAATATACATTGTATGGAATGTTTGAATTGATTGGATAAGGTTTAATTATGGAATTATGTGTAAATATAGTCCATTTTGAGTTAATATATTTGTGGTGACCATTTGTAGCAATCAATAGAATTAATTGCCAGAAATGAGATCACAAATCAATAAATAATCATTGTATCCAATATTGATTGGGGGAAAAATTGCGATGGGAAAAATGGTTACAATTCCTAAAATAAATTAGGATAAATGTTGTGAACCCCAATTAGGAAATTTGAATAATAACCGCATTTAGACACGAGGTTAAGCTCAACTTGTGGTAGAAGTCTACCCGGAACCAGTTGACAAATCCAACAACCATAGGTAGTCAGCTTAATGTGAGGGGTCTAATGCATAAATATAATCATATTAAGGAACGAGGTTAAGTTCACTTGTGGTAGACGTCTTTCCGGAACCGGCCGACAAATCCAGCAAATAGGTAGTCAACTTAATGTGAGAGGCCTGATAAGTAAATACATACATATATATATATATATATACATATATATATGTATGTATATAACTGCCAACCAATAAATAAATAAATGAACAAAAATAGCAATTGTCCATTGGGGGTACAACAAATAGATAGCTTGGGACTTGTAAATAGTTGCCTTAGGGAAATATGACTGTTATGGTAATAAAAGGCAGTAAACAGGAAATAAAAGGAAATGGGTGTCATAAGGGAATTAATGATTGTCTTTTAAACACTGTCCAAATTAGGGAAGGTATCAAATAAATGTCCTAGGATAAAAAGGGAATATAACCTTCCTTATTTATATTAATGAAAATAGAAAATATAGTTGGATTTAGTAGGTTGATAATGTAAGATATTGTTAACCATATAAACCCGTGATGGAAATAAATAACGTAAGTATAGTATTTTTGTATAGAGGGACTAGACAGGAATGACTTAACAATGTAGCCTACTTTATCCCAATAGGGAAACGTGCTAAAGGAAAATGGGGACAAACTTATAACCTTCTTGTATAGTCCGCAACCTGGGTCCTAAAATGCTAAGAGACTAGGGGTGAAGAGTCCACCTGGGAATAGGTCTTTCAGTTTAGGGGTCTTAAATGGCAGGTGTGTGGGGGCCTACACAAACCTGGAAACTAAAACGGAGATATGGCTACCTATCCTACGGGAAGTAATAAGCGAGTAAGAAGGTTACCCAACAAGGTCGGCTAGAAGATATAGCGAACGATAAAATACTATCTTTCACCTTATGCAGGGCTAGGGTATATGCGTGAATGACAGAAGCCTTAACTAGTAGGGCCCATAGCTAGTGCCTTCTAGTTCATGTTAACGTTGAATATATTGTCGAGGTTTACTAAGTGACCAATAGGTCCGCCTAGGATCTTAAGCGATCAGGGAGAATCCACGATCTCTATCATTGATAGTAAGGCATTAAATAATAAAGGATAGTGAATGGGAATATATATATATAAACCCCGTAATTAGGGACCCACCCTCGATATAGTGAACCAATTAAGCTCTGGTATAAAGGCTTCACAAAAATAGGTGTAAAGGTCATATCTCGGTAATATACTTTAGGAATACTACTTTGGAAAGAGTAGTAGAGTCGTGCGTAAACATTAACAAGGTTGGTTTAGAATCACTAACCTTGTCAGGCATATAGCTTGGGTTGAACCAAACGGAATATATTTGTGTTATAGTCTGTGTTGTACATTTCTTAGTCACCAGAACTTGTTGTTATGACCCCGTCCTCATTACAACCTCCTAGGTTTCCTAGAGAAGGTCGGGTTGTCACAGATGATTAAGTTTGGCTTTCGGTTCTTATTCTCTTTCATGCTCGGTATTGGCAAAGTGGCTTACTTGAAAAAGGTAGTTACTTGAGTTGATACAAGTTTATCTTATTTCGTTTTCCACTGTGAGTTATATTTATCGTACTTTGATTATGTTCTTGCTCTTTTGTTGTAGGTACTAGAAATATATGCTCCATGCTTGGATGTGTTCAAGTTTTGGTTTTTGTCAAAATTTTGGTGTAGAAAAGTGTGGGGTGTTACATTTGACATCAGAGCCTTGGTTAAATAATCAGAGGAATTACTAAAATTAGGAAACGTGAGATAACATAATTTGATTTTCTTTTCTTTTTTTCTTCGTCTTTCTTACTCGGCTTTAATTTATTTCGATAATGAAATTAATCATGGGCCTAATTATATAAAATGGACTTTGAGCAACTAAGAGTTGAAATATGTTGAGTTCGGATATCTAGCCGATTCGGTCTTACCGTACAGTCCGTTGGCAATCTTATCGTGAAGAGCAAGAGGATGACATATTGTGGATTCCGTTGATTCAAGATTTGGAAACCAGAATAATATATATTAATAAAAATCTAGCTACAACCGAGATATTCATAAATTCCTTATTGGTTTCTGTAACGGCCCGGGGAATTTCGCGATCCTGGATATTTGCATACAACACTATGTCGACTATTCAAGCATCGAAAACACCGGATAGTCCATGAAAGAAATTAGAGGGTGAGAATAGATAAGATAGAAACTTAGAATAGAAGAAGAAGAATAACATACAACATCAGAGTAACACGAATCTCACAGCGGAACGAACAACATATAATAGATAACATATCTTTGAAATAAAATCAGTATATGTATACAGTAACATTTTCAGAGTACAACACTTACAACACAGCGGAAATAATAATAGCTATATAATCCTGAAGCCTCCTGCTCCAAGCTCTCCAAGTATATCTGTAAAATCCTGACTACTTGACTGCACATACAAATTTGGGCACCTAAGAGTTTAGGGAAAACAAAACAAAACAAACTATGGGTCAGTCATGGGACTGGTGTGAGTAAAACCATTTAAAACAGTTTGAGCAATTAAACGATATCTCATAAGACCATGCCGTATAACGGAACGGGTTTTTCCCTTATGAGAATCCAAAACATTTGATTAAACTTTCAAAAATCCTTTTGAAAGAAATGATAAACTTTATATCAAAACTCTTTTGATATCATAATAATGTCTATCAACCACAACTAAATAATCAACTAGCAGAACGCTTTCATCTCACGTTCTACATATATAGTATATAACCAAAACCGCGAGCACTTATTGGATAATGGATTACCAACTATGACAAGTTATGGAACCACCTTCCTATAGTGTACCTCTAGAGAGGAATATACTGGGTTCAACAAGAACATCTTGCAACCCGGCCACACATGATCGACCACTCATTTCGCTTGAGTGTATCGAATGTATATCACCAACGGTTGGGATCAGCAACCGTTTCCTGAATGGGACAGCATCGACAATAGATTACATAATGAAATGAATATCTCTAGATAGGTGATAATACACCCTAATTGGCAGCCAACCACTTAGCCATGCTGCCTGGCCGATTTTTGTCATTTCCCGGTTGTGAGGCTAGAGGCCACGCTTATCTCTGATAGATCACACATTTATTCACTTTGAATGTCACATCATCATACCCGCCAAATCACAAATTGATTTCCCCAAAAATACAACGGGTATACAACTAAGAGAAACAAATTCCTCCGCTACCAAATGTATATACGTTTGAAGAGATCAACTTACGCGATCTATTAAATATACTCAATCAGACATTCTTCCATACAGGTCGTCCTGGGACTGGACAAACCGAAGGCACTATTCTGTAAACAGGACAGCCCTTGCATAACTCCGTCTTCAATTATCTTCATCATATTTGATCGCAACGCTAACGCCCATACAGAGTGGTTTTCAGATAATGAATCTGATCCCGGTCTCTCCATATTGACAACGGAAAAATGGTCAAAAACTTCGATAGTCGGTGAGTTAACCATCAAAGAAAACACGTGTGCAAACAACAATATTATTTCCAGATGGAAATTATATCGATCAAACATCATTTAACATTTATATCTTTAGTTCATTACTTTATCTCCTGTTTCCATATATTCAACATTTCTTATTTTCTAATTTTAGAAAGTATATGTTATTAATCATTGGAAAACATTTCCATCTCTTTTTCTTGTATCACTGTCATTCCATTATTCTTTATCATCAAACATTTCATTTTCTATGATTAGAAAATATCTCTGATTATGTTTGGAAAATGTTTTCAAAACTCATTCATTGGATTTTAATAGATGTTTAAATAAAACATCGTTATGCCAACTCGAACCATTAACTTCATTAACTAAATTCACTTAACCAACTTTCACTATCGAACCTTAACTATTTCTTAGTTAAAAATGGAGTCAATCAAGTTGGGGTATAACTACCTCTCAGACCTTAACTGAACAACATTTATAACTTCAAAATAGACAAAGTTCACCTTTTAAACCTTTAACAAACTTCCTTATGTAACTCCCGGATTCTATTTACGAATCCACTTCTTTATTGAAACACTGATTATAACTATAGCGTTATAATCCCTACTTCTGAAATATCTAACTCCAAAATATAACTCGATTAACTTAAATTAATTAACCCTAACTCCGTTAACTTTAACTCGACTAAATTTAATTCATTAACTCTTATCACTTAACTCCTTTCGAATAAACTATATTCGATTAATTCCTTTAACTCTATTCGAATAAACAATATTCGATAACTCCTTTAACTCTATTGGAATAAACTATATTCGATAACTCCTTTAACTCTATTCGAATAAACTATATTCGATAACTCCTTTAACTCTATTTGAATAAACTATATTCGATAACTCCTTTAACTCTATTCGAATAAACTATATTCGATTAACTCCTATTCGATTAACTAATATTCGACTAACTGTTATTCAAATAACTAATATTCGATTAACTCTCTTCGAATAACTAATATTCGATAACTTTTTTCGAATAAACTATATTCGATAACTCTTTTCCGACTAACTCTAATTCAATTAACTCTATTCAAATAACTAATATTCGACTAACTCTTGTTCGATTAACTCTATTCAATTAACTCTATTCGATTAGCTCTATTCGACTAACTCTAATTCGATTAACTCTAATCGATAAATTCTAATTGATTAACTCTACTGGATTAACTCTTATCAATTAACTCCTATCAATTGACTCCTTTCAAATAAACTATATTCGATTAACTCCTTTAACTCTATTCGAATAAACTATATTCAATAACTCCTTTCGAATAACTAATACTCGATACCCTTTCGAATAACTAATATTCGATAATCCTTTTGAATAACTCTACTTCCATATTCAGTTTCAAATATCGATGTTGAAATCGATTCTTACTTCTCTATATCAGTCCTGACTTATATATTCTATTTATCCAATGATAAATATATTTTTTAATTTATAAAATATTATTTATAAATTAATCTTCTCAATCTATCGGTTAGAACAGATTCTATTTAAAATCTTTGCTTTAAATCCATATCACGTTATACCCATGTGCGAAGCATGGGTCTAAACCTTTCAAATGTAAAATTCTCTTTTTATACAATTCTATTCATTTTTCAAGTATTTCCTTTTATAACCTATTTATTTACCAAATAAATCCCTTTTGATAATTCTATTTATTTTATAAAATATTTCCTTTTTATATAAAATCCATTGATTTTATAAGTAATTCCTTTTCAATTCTATTTGTAAATGGTTTACAAATACTCCCTTTTCAATTCTATTTGTAAATGGTTTACAAATATTTACTTTTCTATTTGTTTTCACAAATATTTCCTTTTCTATTTGTTTTCACAAATATTTCCTTTTCTATTTAAATATAAAATCCATTGATTTTATATAAATAATTTATTTTCAAAATACACTTTGAAAATCCCCTCTTCTACATCCCAGTATTTCTTACGGTATTTAAAATACCCAAATAACAATGATCGATATCATTCAACACACGTAATCAACACAGATTATATATCACATCATATATTACAATATAGGAAAAACAATAAAATAAATGTTGGGGAATCCAGTTGGATTCCTCCGACCTGTTTCTCTACATCCACAGATGTTACACAATATAATTCACATCAATTTCATTTCAATATGAAATATTCTAATAAATAGAATCAATATTTGATTAACGATATATATATATAACTATATCGATATTCTCAACCAAATCAATTAGCAGTTCAACCAAACAGTCAACACACAGCAATCAATCATCATTTATCATTTCTAAAAATGCGTTATAAAAATATAATTGACAGAGTTGGTGAGTTTTACTCACATTGGACGATCATCGTTAAATAACGATAATTGTCTTTGATTTGATTCTGACAAATTTATTTCGCTATAAATCCAAACGAGCTCCAATTCACTCCCGGTCAGTTCCATTGTGGAGCTCTCGTCCATACGATCCCGACGTTCTTGTTTCATCTGATTCTGATATTGTATGAAAGAGTTATTCATTTTACAAGTTAATGCACTATTTAAACAAGAATTAAATTTATTTCATTAACCATCGGACCTCACCCTCATTCTCTCCCGGCCCATTCAGTCAATACCGGCCCGCCAAGAATCCATCCTTCTTCCCCAAATACAGATCGCATTTCCCTGGCGCCATACACACAACAATCCTTTACCAACATTTCAACCCATACTCCATAAATTCAAACAAACAATATCCTAAATTATTAATATAAATTAACGTAAAATTAACACCATAACTACCTTCTCTAATCATGTCTCCCCCGTAATCTGTCTTCCTCAGGACATACCGCACAACATCTCACTATCTCTGATACCTACAAGCTCAGATCGCTCTCTCCCCAATTCATAGAATTTCGAACAGAAAATCGCATTAAACACTCCTTTCAAATCTCTTTCTGGACATATAATCCACGCTATACTCGACACCACCGTGTCCATCGTGTTCTTCAGGAGCTCGCCGCACCTCACACTAAACTCGCGACAACAGTTGTACCCAGAATTCTTCAAAATCATCGCATTAGACGCGGATTTCCATGCTCACAACGAATACGATACTTAATTCTCGCATCAACGCTTCGAAATCCCTGATTCCCAAACCCTAGTTATTTCGTTAACTTCGAGCACGAGAAAAAAGCCACATCGAGCTCCACTAAAACCCCACTGTGATGAAGGGCTTCTCACGATGAACCCCAAAAAATATATAACTTGATTTTAGGATTTTTATTTGGATTGATTTCATTTTCTTCATCCTCACGAAAAATGTTTTCAAAAAAAAAAATGGCGGCTACTTGTTTTTGACCAGTGAAGGATTTCTGTTTAGGTTTTAAGGTAAGGGAGGTATTTATAGAACAGTTTTATATTTTTTTATTGGATTATTTTATTTCTTTTTAAGCAAACACTATCTGTATTTATTGTTAAAAATTCCAATAATCACACATGATATCCAAAAAATCACGAAACTAGACATACACCTTCAGTTCGACATTACGAACCCAAAGAAAATGGTTTCGTGGAATTCCGACTCCGTTTGCTCACACAGCGTATTTTTAACCATCAAAATACTGACAGTGTTTCACATTAAAAATCCTTACGGCCACAGACTGACTCTAAAAATCATGAAAATTGAAATCTAGCAATAATTAAATATTGCGGATCCAACAAAATTAGTTTCGTCGAAAACGGAGGTCGTTTGCAAAACTGGCTATTTTTAAAACTCTAAATAAACCCTTTTAAATATTAATATATTTAAAAATAATTAAATTTAATATTATAAATAAATATTATCATATATATTCACAATAGAATATCATACAGCTCCAATTGGATTTATAACTCGATATTCAAATCCCGGTTGAATTGATATTCAATTTACATTGAAAAATTCATTTATCATATAAATAAATCGTTATAAATTTTAAGTGAATTCCATAGCGACTTTTCTAAAATTTTATTTGGACATAAATCAAAATCTATATGACGAAATCCAGATTTTTCTCTTCCATTAGAAAAATATACCTCACCAGCTCCGAACGTTTCTTATTTCACAGAAATCCGATTTAAAACGGATTCTGTAATTCATTTAAAGTTCGAATCGCCAAATAACGAACTGCTGCGCCGTTTCGAGCTCGATTATAATTATATTATAATTATACGTTCAAACTTCATTTAAATAATATATTCGTTATTCGAATTCAATTCCAAACTGAATTATATATATTTTGAATTGTCCAATTCACACAATACTGTGAATTCCACTATTTCTGACTATTTCGGAAATAAATATATTACTCTATTATTTATATTAATTAAATATTCAATATTATTTAATTTAACAACCATTTCGTTCTCTAATCACTAATTAAATAAATTAATTATTATATTGTAAAATTATGGGGCATTACAGTTTCGTTGGTAGTTCCAATTAAGACCATCACTCGATCCAAAACAGGAAAAAAACCACGTTAATATGTCGTATCCATTCGAAAATATAATTACGAGGTATATCCATTTGTTACTTCGTTAAAATTTCAAATCTACCTTTGTTGACATATTCAGTTGAGTTCTTGGCCTTGTATTCGACGAAATTTATTTTTAAAACTATTTGAAAAATAAAAATGGATTTCAAATTTATTAAATATGGTTTTGGAAAGTAGTTTGTGAAGATACGATTTTAAATATTAATCTATTCATGTCTCAAAATTTTAGTGCTATTGTGTAATTTTAATAAATATAGTCTAATTGGTAGGAAAGATGGAATTAGGAAGGACAAGGAATATGCCACTAAACATGAAAACGATAAATATCTATTCCTTGTGATTTTTAGTATCCATTTTCCTATATATATTGGATAATTTATTGAAATTACCACGATTAACCCTTAAAATTCTAAAGCTCTCACATTTTTGGGCATGAAAAGGTTTTTCCCAGTTTGAAATATAAAACTAGAATATAAATAGTAATAATAAAATAGATTTATACGAAACTGTTAGTTTGTGAATAAATTTCAATTTTGGAAAAGTTTTAAATTTTTTGTAACGACCCGGATTTTCGGCGACTTTGGTTATCGACATAAACACGATGTCGATAACCAAAACATCGAAAAATCCCGGTAATTAATGAAAGAAATTAGAAGGTGAGAATAGATAAGATAGAAAACTTAGAATAGAAGAAGAAGAAGAACACAACATCAGAGTAACACGAACCTCACAGCGGAACGAATAACATATAATAGATAACATAACTTTGAGATATAACAGTTATGTATACAATAGCACTTATCAGAGTACAGCACTTACAACACAGCGGAAATAAACTATAGCTATATGATCCAGAAGCCTCCTGCTCCATCTCTTCAAGTATATCTGTAAATCCCGACTACTTGATTGCCCGTACAAATTTAGGCACCCAAGAGTTTAGGGAAAACAACAAAGTAAACTCCGGGTCAGTCATGGGACTGGTGTGAGTAAAACAGTTTAAACAGGTATATGAACAAGTAAACGATATCTCATAAGACCACGCCGCAGAACGGAACGGGTTTTTCCCTTATGAGAATCCAAAATATCTTTATATCAAAAACCTTTTGATATTATAATAATGTCTATGTACAAATAGATATCAACTAGCAGAAACGCTTTCATCTCACGTTCTACATATATAGTTTACAATCAAAATCGCAAGCACGTATTGGATAATGGATTTCCAACTATGACAAGGTATGGAACCCCCTTCCGATCAGTGTACTCTAGGAACGATACACTGGAGTTCAACAAGAACATCTTATAACTCAGCCACACATGACCGACCACTCATTTCGCTTGAGTGTATCGAATGTACATCACCAACGGTTGGGATCAGCAACCGTTCCCATATATATATGGGACAGCATTGATAGATTTAAGAAACAAATGAATATTCTTTAGATAGGTGATTATACACCCTACTTCGGTGCGACTGACTTAGCCATGCTGCCTGCCCGATTTCTGTCATTTACCGGTTGATGAGGCTAGAATCTACGCTTTATCATTACATCAGATTCACTTCGAATGCTACATTGTCAAATCCATCGAAATCACTAATTGGCGTTTACAACAGTACATTACGTGTCAGCTAAAAAAAGTTTCCTTCTCCGCTTCCACTCTTGGTACGGTTGAAGAAATCAATGTACGTGACCTTTCTGGAAATACTCTGTCAGACATCCATCTTCATTCACTTAAAATGTCACATCGTCATACCCGCCAAATCACAAATTGACTTATCCAAAAATAACACGGGTATACAGCTAAGAGAAACGAATTCCTCCGCCACCAAACGTGAATACGTTTGAACAGATCAACTTACGCAATCTATTGGATATACTCTGTCAGACCTTCGTCCATACAAGTTGTCCTAGGACTGGACAAACCGAAGGCACTATTCAGTATATCCATCTTAGTCACTGTTATCTAAGACTTATACAACAGCCCTTGCACTTTACTCCGTCTTCAATTATCTTTGGCATAAATGATTCGCAACGCTTATGCCAATACAGAGTGGTTCTTTGGATAATAATCCAACTGGTCTCTCCATATTAACAACGTTAAAATGGTCAAAACTCTGATAGTCTGTGACTTAACTATCAAAGAAAAACAAGTGTGCAAACAACGATATTATTTCCAGATGGAAATTATATCAATCAATCATCAACATATATCTATATATATATATTCATATTGCCTTATTTTCTATGTTTAGAAAATATATGTTATTAACACTGGAAAATGTTTCCATCTGCTTATTTACAAATCACTACTCTTCCCCAACTATCAGTCCCTGACTGTAAACTAGTATGAGAACAATCCCCTAAGTATAAATCCCGAAGGCCGAAACCAACATCAGATAGGCACTTAGAAAACCATTCAATTTACTAATCTCTAGTCAGTTCTAATTTTACTTAACTCTATTTGATTAACTCTGATTGATTAACTCTAACTGGTTAATTCTAACCGATCAACTCTAACTGGTCAACCTTAATTAATTAACTCTAACTGGTTTTACTTAGTTTGACTAACTCAATTTATTAACTCGACTGACTAATTCAACTCGATTAACCTAACTTGATTTACTTATCTCGATTAACTAAACTAATCACTTTGATTAACTCGACTAATTCACTTTGGTTAACTTAACCAATTCACTTAACTAATTCACTTAGTTTAACTTAACTAATTCACTTAACTCCTGTCGAATAAACTATATTCGATAACTCCTCTAACTCTATTCGAATAAACTGTATTCGATTAACTCATTTACTCTATTCGAATAAACTATATTCGATTAACTCCTTTTCTCTATTTGAATAAACTATATTCGATTAACTCCTTTACTATATTCGAATAAACTATATTCGATTAACTCCTCTAACTCTATTCGAATAAACTATATTCGATTAACTCATTTACTATATTCGAATAAACTATATTCGATTAACTCCTCTAACTCTATTCGAATAAACTATATTCGATTAACTCATTTACTATATTCGAATAAACTATATTCGATTAACTCCTTTGATTTAACTAATATTCTATAACTCACTTCGATTAACTAATAATCGATAACTCCTTCGAATAACTAAATTCGATAACTCCTTTCGATTTAACTAATCGATAACTCCTTTCGATTTAACTAATCGATAACTCCCTTCGATGAAACTAACATCGATACTCCTTTCGATGTAATTAACATCGATTAACTCCTTTCGATGAAACTAACATCGATTAACTCCTTTCGATGAAACTAACATCGATTAATTCCTTTCGATGGAACTAACATCGATTAATTTAACTCGACGAACTTAACTCGACGAACTTATCTCGATAATCTAACTCAAGAACTTAACTCCTATCGAATAAATAATATTCGATTTAACTTCATTCGCTTGACTCTAGATCGTAGCGATCACAATGGTTACGCCCGACTCCCTCAGGAAACATCCGACCGCCGTAGGCTATTTACAGCCCTGCGAATTACGCTAGCAGTCGTACGAAATGGCAACTCATTTGGATTACACTTATTTAATTAACTCTAACTGATTAGCTCTAATTGGTTAACTCTAACTGATTTACTCTAACTCGACTAACCCCCTTTCGAATAACATATTCGATTAACTAACTTTCGAATACCAGATTCGATTAACTTACTTTCAAATACCACATTCGATTAACCAACTTCGAATACCATATTCGATTAACCAACTTCGAATACCATATTCGATTGACCAACTTCGAATACCATATTCGATTAACCAACTTCGAATACCATATTCGATTAACCAACTTCGAATACCATATTCGATTAACCAACTTCGAATACCATATTCGATTAACCAACTTCGAATACCATATTCGATTAACTAACCTCAAATACCATATTCGATTACTCCTTTTCGAATAAATTATTCATTTATAAAGATTTACTTTTAGTAACGGTTCTTCACTCTACAAATGATTTCCTTTTAAATAACGTTTTTCCTTTTTATAACGTCCTATTTAGTTATAAACAAATTTCCTTTTTTAGAACTCTATTTATTTTCACAAGCATTTCCTTTATATTTGGTTTCCACAAATATTCCCCTTTTATTTGGTTTTCCCCTTTTATTTGGTTTTCCCCTTTTATTCTTTAAATTTATTCTAACTCCTTAAATTTCCGGGAAAATTCGCCATAACCTCCTTTGTATCGGGAGCATCGGGAAAATCCCCAAACCCGCCACACAGGCCTTTCCATTCAAAAAGAAAATGGTTTGAAATTATTTCCTTTTTGAATATCCCCTATTTATAAATATTTCAATTTATAAATATTTCTTATTTATAAATATTCCAAATTATAAATATTCTATTTTAAATATCGCTTTGAAAATCTCCTTTTTTCCCTTTCGATATTTTACGGTACTTAACACCTCAAATCACGATGACCAATCTCATTCAAACCCATATAATCAACCACAGGTTTTAACTACATCATATATCATAATATATGAAAAACAGTAAAATAACTGTTGAGGAATCCAGTCGGATTCCTCCAACCTGTTTCCCTGCATCACAGATGTTAGACAATAATCAACATCACTTTCAGAGTTTAACGATCTATATATATATATATATATATATGTATATATATGTATATATAATATTTCCACTAACTGACTAGCAGTTCAATCAAACAATCAACACACAGTCAAACAGACAATTTCTAACAGTTCTAAAAATACAACATGAAATTATAAACTGTTCAGAGTTGGTGAGATTTACTCACTTTGGCAGTTCATCATTAAAGAACAATAAACTGTTATTTGATTTGAATCAAACAATTTATTTCGCCATAAATTCATACGAGCCCCAATCCACTTCCAGTCAGCTTCATTGTGAAGCTCTCGTCCATACGGTCCCGACGCAACTTACGGTTCGTCAATCTGATATCGTATGACCAAGTTGTACAATTACGAAGTAAATACACTTTTAATTTGAATTAAAACATGATTTAATTAATAATTGGGCTTAACTTTGTAAGGAGGCCCAATACCTCTTTGTACCAGCCCATCCTCCTCTGATAAATGTCGGCCCACGTCTGTTATCCGCACCCACTTCATAGCCTTCTTCCCCGATCTAAAAAGCTTCATCTCCATCTCCTTTAAACTCCTCATTTCTTCAAATTCACGTGTGGGCTTGCCTTACCCAATTAAGTCGACCCACTTTCCCAAATAACCCTCACACACCTGTTATAAGGTCATCTCCCACAATCGCTACCTGCTCCTATTCAAACGCATGGCCGAGGCGTACTCCTCCACCACACATCCATTTCCAATCCTTCTAACCGATTTGATTTCCTTCCATTCCCGTATGAATCTTCAAATCGATTTCACACTCCACCTTCACGTCGAAATCCCATTCTCGTGAACCCCGTACCATCGAGCTCGAGCTCTTCACTGGAAACCGCCCGACGACGAGCAGCTCCCCCCACAGGGTGCGACACTTTTCCACCTGAAAACCTCCAACGTCCCATCGCTCCTCCTTCAACTCGCAGAACCCATCCACAAGTCCTCTTCAAACAACCGCGACCCTTCACCCGTGGCACCCAGTACTGGACCGCCACCAACTTCTCTTCCTCCATCATCGCACCACACAGCTCACGCCCTACCCAGAAATGCATCGAAGCCACTTCGACAGTCAGCTGAAACAGATTACACCCCAGTCTCCTCAATCGCCCTCGGTAACATCTCAAACTCGGATCCCTTTCATTTTGATAGTGGAGGCGCGGTTTTGTTTCTCCGAGGATTAGGTTAAGGATCTCCTTTTATAAAGAAACTTCGGATCATTTTCTACCACACGATTTCAAAAGGATGCGCTGTTCTCTTATGGAGCACAGAACATTTTGGGACTTCTATATTTTCAATGTATCGAAACTTCATGGTGAAGTCTCGTACAAAAACAACCGCCTATGATCTCTGTTTTTGACAAACTAAGTTATTCCTAGCATAGAAAAATATTCCGGATCAAATGGGACAGGTTTCGTCGAATTCCGACACCGTTTGTAAAAATCCCTTAGAAAATATCGATGAAAAACACCGAGCATTAATTCTTTAAAATTACAGAAAAAATCCTAAAAATATGAGGCCTTGACATTTCACTAGACCTCTTCCTAAGGTTTCATATGAAACTTGTTTCGTTGAATTTCGAGTTCGTTTGACCAGTTAACCATTCAGTTTAGTTTGTTTCAAGTTAAAAACATAGTGTACCGTACTATGAAATACCATGTTCACGTAGGGACTGTTATGGACAGAAACAAAGATAACATTTAAACGAGTGACGTGCACTGGTCCCAAAAATGTAATAATACCGGTAGATGAACTCATATTGTGAAACCCCGAAATGTCGATACAAGGTGCCAAATACTCCAAATAAAAAGTTGCTTATTTAATTAATTAAAAATTACCATAAATTTTTAAAAATTAAATTATCACTACTTCCCAATAGAACCTTGTCTAAATTCAAACCCGATCTCTAGTTATATCGAATAAACCGATACGGTCGATAAACGATTCTATAACGACTATTTCAAAATTTGATTTGGACATATCTCAAAATCTACACGACGAAATCCCGATTTTTATCTTCCACTAGAAAGATATACTCCACCAGCTCCACACGTTTCTTGTTTCACAGAAATCCGGCTTAAAACGAATCCTGTACATTCAGTTGAAGTTCGAATCGCCAATTTACGAACTGCAGCGCCATTTCGAGCTCGATTTTAATTATAATATAATTATACGTTCAAACTGACGTCGATTGAATATATTCGTCACTATAATTCAAGTCTAAGCTGAATTAAATCTAAGGGACGACCCCGTTCGCAGAATATTGTGATTTCCAATATTTTTGATTATTTCTGAATTAAATATATTATTTAATTTAATTAAATATTCCATATTATTTATTTAACGATGATTAAATTCCCTATATCACTATTTTAAACAATTAAATAAATAAATTATACCCCTGGAAAATGCGGGTCATTACATTTTTCTTCGAAAAGGCTAAGGTAAATCCTTCTTCCGGATTTTGGGATATTTGATTTTTGTGAATCGTCTGTTTGTTGCCAGCTGGACAAAAGGAAAATCCGCTTTAATTTATATTACGGATTTCTAGTTAAATTATTTTTTGAATTCGTTCGTTCGTTGCATGGTCTCAGCATCGTTGTTGAGACTATAAATCCTTAGAGTTGGTTCGAAACTTAACTATGGTCTTAAAATACTGGAGTAATGAGGATGACTATTTTTCGAATCGCGTTGAATCTTAAAAGATAATGCTGGACGATTAATATTTTAATCCGACCTAATAAGGTCAAGGTCCAACCTCTGTCCAAAACCTATTGGGTAGTTGACCGTTTAGTGCTATACTAGGATGGTCAATTAATTGATGTGTTTTGTTACAACTTAGACCAAGGACTCAACCGTAAAAGTTGCATCCAAATTACCCCTTAACTTCCTCCTTTCGTCCTTTCTTCCTCATATAGCCGAACCATATCTCTATCTTTCATCTCTTTCTTTGTTGCCACCTCATCTCTTCTTTTTCGCACTTATTTGCGCATTAGATCTTGCCTCACTAATACTCCAATATCTAACTTCTTCTCTTCGACCATTTATTGGCCTATAATACCTAATTGAGCTATCTGATCTTACTCATACCATTTAAGTCTCACCCTTAGGGAGAGATCATTTGGTTGTGTTGGGATGAGCAAAAAGGTCTCACTACTTTAGGGCTAAAAAAAACTTGTCATGGCAGTTGGACTTGCACCGGTCCATTGCTCGAGATCATAGAATTGGATTGTTGTTTGTGTTGCATCCGCCTTTGTTATACCTTATTTGAACTGGTTCTTTCGAAGGCGATTGCCATTTCAGATATGAAGATAATCTATCTTTGGATGGTTCTTCTCAGGAGAATATCGATGAGATTTTAAAGGAATCCGTGTTGTAAGCGGACTTGTATGGTCTCTTGTTTGAATAGCTTTGGAGTCTGCAGCAAATCTCTTTTTCTTGATGTCAGTATTCATGTTTGGGAATTTATGTTCGAACTGCCCATGCAGACGTGTGACCCATTTAGCACATTGTTCTATAAATAAGAAGTTATGACTGGATTTGTTTCATGATGTGGAAATCAATCCTTTGATTGATCGGTGGCGTAACCATTATTTAGTACCGCATCATATTCGATTCAGCTTGTTGTGCTTATGTGTTGTCTCATGGAATTACTTTCTGTAAATTCACCTATCCACTTTGTTTTTAGACAATATTAGGTGGGTTTCCATGAGAAGCAATTTTGTGGTAGGTTTCTTTCCTCATCCTAAATTCTCTCTTAGAAGGGATGGCTGAAACACCCCACCTCCGTTAGGGTCACTCTCAAAGGGAATGCCCTAATTTTGGTGGAGGTTTATAAGTACTAGTCACAGATATACAAGACAGATATAAGAACACATATTTGTAAACAGCGGAAGAACAACAAACTTTTATTTCATAAAGCCAAATACGTGTTACAACAACATTCTTTCCAAAAACATAACATAACACTTTCATAATTTGTCTTGAGTACATGATTTAAAGAAGCATAAATAAAACATAGATAAACTGCAAAAGCCCCATAGTGGATTGTCCAAAGCCATAGTTCAAAACAGGAAAGTCCACGCAATACATTTCTCTTCTTCAAGCTGGGTGTTGAGGCTGATCAAGCTGCTGTGTTCCCTCCCTGAGGACCTGGGGGGGGAAACGGAAGAAAGAAGACGAAA
Organism: Allium sativum; assembly: GCA_030737875.1. NCBI lineage: Eukaryota > Viridiplantae > Streptophyta > Magnoliopsida > Asparagales > Amaryllidaceae > Allium > Allium sativum. The sequence goes on along the minus strand of CM060912.1, from coordinate 431,097,744 downwards.
GAAAAATAGAGTCAGACATAAAGCCTGAGTAAGTCTAGTACTACTTTGTCTATGAATAAAGAACTGGGTATGATAAGTATAAACAAGAAGTGGGCAAGCACTATGAACTTGGTTAAGCTGTCTAGGGTCGAATATACTATCGTACCCCATGTTAATCTCTGAACCCATATAAACTAGTTTCCAATTGGCACCCATAATCAGGGTGATGTGATCCATTCAATGATGATCGGCTCCTACTCGCATAGTTACATGTGTCTTACGGCCCCCGATGTCTGTAGTTACCTATGCTGGTCCCACCATGGGGTGTATCAAGTCCCATAGTGGCAACCCGACACAACCTTAGAGTGCACAGGTATGCTACTGGTGTCCAGTGCCTTATTTTTCTGCGCCGGAGTGTGTGCACGCCCGCACTCCGTTAGAACCTACACTGCTACACCACCGCCGTCGCTTTGACCTCTTACAATCAGCCCAGTAATCGTGCCCCACCCTGCCTAGTTTCAGGGTATCATGATACACCTTTTAGGGTTACTGCTGAAAAGGGTCCCCCGTTACTAGGTTTTCTATCTCTAGCCAACATGCTAAGTTGGTTAAGTGTTTCTAACCTAACCCCCACCAGTCCGTTTAGTTTAGCATGTTCCATTTTGATTAAGTCTTTAGTCCACTTAATCCTAACAATCCTGACTCAGCCTTAATTGTCTTATTAAGGCCCTGACCTCTCACATTAGACAGGTATTGTTGTGGCTGCCTGTTGCCGGTTGGTTCCGGGCAGTCTTACGCCACAACTCAGTCTAACCTCGGGTCCTTGCTGGGCTCCATGTTTAACCTCCCACATTGGATAGGTATTGTTGTGACTACTGGACAGCCGGGCGGTTCCGGGCAGGTTTACATCACAACTCAATCCAACCTCGGGTTAAACACCTCGTATTTTCTACATTTACATATCTTGTCATTCTTCTTTATTTCTTATATGTAAATATTTGCGGCCCATTATTAAGTTAATGGTGTAAAGGTTACACCAATCACGGGCCCAACCCATACTTGAATTTGGGCCCTTCTATTTTATATTTTCATTCATTAATTAATTTTTAACCCAACGTTATTTTCCCCCGTTTTACACGTCCGTTCATATATATTGGGCTTAGCCTCTTAAAGCCCAATTTAGCCATGCGAAAGGGGAGGCTTATGGCGTATACACAAAGAGGGGAAGGTGAGCGCATGAACTTGCAATACGACGTTGGAAATACAAAATAGAAATTGGTGTACTTGCATAGTGGTAACATATGTGGCATGAATCAAAGCATGTGAACTTGCATAGGTTTAACTACAACATGAACCCATATTCTTATTTAGGCATAATGTCAACCATAAGCATGTCATAAATATTTCTAGCATAAACATGGCATAACATCAAACATAAGCATGGCATAAGTACTTCTAGCATAAACATGGCATAAGTAAAGTTAAATTTTGTTCATGGCATAAACATAAACATGTCATGTTCATAAGGTTTCTACAGGTTTACAAAGGGGATACTTTGTTACAAAAGCATAGATCAACTTAATTATGGTTTAAGTCTAATCACATAACGATAGTATAAATATACTTATGCATAAATATTCCTAAGCATAGTGTTTGCTTTAAACTTGCAAAAAGGGAATTTTGAGTCTAACCTAGCCATGTCTCACATATGTCATCATAAAATTCTTGTAAACAAGATAGACTTGATCATGGATTTCAATTATGCCAAATATCATTCATAGCCTAACCATATTCATAAGTTTGCAAAAGCATGACTTAATACATGGATTATTCCAACATAGTTTCATATGAACTATAACAACCAAACTTGTTTCAATTACTTGCAAAATGATTTATGCACAAAATATACATCATGATGGCATAATAACAAAGCCCCAAACTTGCATGAATTTCAATCAACTACATACATGTAGCTTCAACATAGATTATATAATTTGCGAAATATTCCAAACGTATACTTGCATAGAACTACCACATGTAGTTCTTTATAATAACATAATCCAAACGTATATAAATTGATAAGAACGCACAAATATGAATTACTTCCATTGCCACAATTCAAGCATACACATCAACACAGTTGTTTATTTATACCAAAGTAATACTCTACTTACAATGGTTGCGGCGAATTCTCTAATTAAGAGATATGATTCCTTTGTTGAATTGATTGGCTTTAGGTTGCTTGGATTGCTTTAGGCTTTAGAACTTTCTTCCTAATTCTCTCTCTAGTTGGCGGCTACTCTTTGTCGTTCCTCAGCAACATGGCGGCTATGTTCTTAATTTGAATGAATAGATTAGGGTTTAGTCTAGGGTTGTTTATATAGAGGTTAGGAATTGATTAGGACCCTTGATGTTGCTAGGTTAGATCATAGCCATTCATTAGGAAGAGAGACCAATAAAAACCCGCCACCTAGCCCTAATGACAAAGCAGACCACAGAAATTCGACCACACACCGACCTGGCCAGCCAGGTTGACTGGGCTCGACCAGGTCGATACCCCTGTCGACAGGGCTGTCGACAGCCCTGTCGACATGGGTAGCCCAGGTCGACAGCCCAGTCAACCTGGGTGGCCCAGGCGGGTGTTCTTCCACCCTGGCCCATTGGGCCCCACTTCGGAATATTTAATTATTTAATTCTGTTTGAATTTTAAATTTAATTCAAAACTTCCGAAGGCCATATCTTCTTCATACGGACTCCGTTTTTCGAAAACTCGGACTCTATTTCGCGTATTTTTCCGAGACGAATGCAATGGCGTATCCCATTTCCCTTAGTTCTTTGATTTCAGATTAATTATACTTTAATTTGTTAATTTCACAGTTATAGAATTTTCGGGGTGTTACATTCTCCCCCACTTAAAAAGGATTTCGTCCCCGAAATCTTCAAGTTAGGAGGAATGTATATCCTAACATCCAATCATCCATCTACTCATCCATCAAACACGAGCATCCATGGTCCTTAAAAGACTTCTAATGCTTCATGATCGTATGCGAAGTGTGTGTATATGAACTTATCTAATGCAAAATCAGGCGGTCTACTGATTCAGTTGACCACCTTAATGCGAATTATGTAAGTGCCATGAATCCATTATGTATGCAAATTTTCCTATTCATGATTCTACATGAGTGCACAATCATTCAATACAAATGCAGCATCCACATGACAACACATTAAAGTTCAACCACATACGAATACAAACATATATGCATATGCAATATGAAGTGAATGAGCCGATCTAAACCCTAGATTGTGTGTGTATATGCAACCACGAGCAACCACTAGCAATCACTTGCAACCACTTGCAACCATTCATACATAACATGTTTCAACTACATGTTTCCAAAAAAAAAGATTCTATCTAAAAGATACGGTCTAGGAAATATACCTAAAAAGCGCAACTTAAGGAAAGAGAAAGATCAAGGATGTACCCTCGAACAGAAAAGGGTAGGCTGTATGGATTCTAGCTTCAGTTTCCCAAGTAGCGTGTCCCTCGGTGTCGCTCCACTGGACCTTGACGAGCTTGACTTCACGGTTGCGTAGCTTCTTCACTTCCGTTCCTAATATGCGGGTTGGAACTCTTCTTATGGTTGCTTCGCGTTCCACTTCGGCCTCTTCGAGGATATTTGGCTCTACCACTTCAGCAGACTCATGTAGACATTTTCGGAGATGTGAAACGTGAAAGACGTTATGGACTCCAGCCAACTTCTCGGGTAGCTCTAATCTATAGGCCATTTTCCCAATCTTCTCGATAATAGGGAATGGCCCTACGAATCTTGGCGCTAGCTTTCCTGTGGTTCCAAAACGAACAACGTTCCTTAGCGGTGATACCTTGAGAAAAACTCTGTCTCCAACCTCGAATTCAAGGTCGGTCCTCCTCTTGTCGGCATAGGACTTTTGTCTGTCTTGGGCCGTCTTCATCCTTCTTCGTATTAAGTCCACTTTCTCTGAAGTCTCTCGGATCATATCCGGTCCAAGTATGAGCTTATCAGTAGATTCCCACCAACAAGTGGGCGATCGGCACGGTCTTCCATACAAAGCTTCGAAGGGCGCCATTCCGATGGTTGCTTGATAGCTGTTGTTGTAGGCAAATTCCACCAAAGGAAGGTGGTCTTCCCATGTCCCTCCGAAGTCAAGGACGCATAGTCTTAAAAGGTCTTCCAAAACTCTGTTCACTCTCTCTGTTTGGCCGTCGGTTTGGGGATGATAGGCTGTGCTCAAGCATAACTGCGTTCCTACTGCCTCTTGCAGACTCCGCCAAAATTCGCTGGTGAAGATGGGGTCTCGGTCACTAACAATGCTAGATGGTATTCCATGGAGTCGAACGATTTCCTTGAGGTAAAGTGATGCTAGGGATGAGGCAGTTCTTTTACTTTTGACAGGTAAAAAGTGGGCGCTTTTAGTAAGCCTATCCACTATTACCCAAGTGCTAGTGTTGCCTCTCCTAGACCTAGGCAGCCCATCGATGAAGTCCATTGAGATGCTATCCCACTTCCACTGTGGGACCTCCAGAGGATGTAGTAGTCCGCGAGGCTTTTTCTGTTCCGCTTTAACCTGTTGGCACACCATACACTTGGAAACGAATTCTGCCACGTCCTTTTTCATGCCGTTCCAAAAGAAAGTCCTTTTTATGTCTTTGTACATTTTATCTCCGCCTGGGTGTATCGTCATCTTGGAGTGATGTGCTTCCTCGAGAACCTTCTTTATTAAATCTTTTGTCTGTGGGACGCATAGTCTTCCGTCTCGCCTTAGAAAACCCTTATCGTCGATGGAGTATCTGTTGAGGTGACTTGAAGTCTCACCCCTAATTAGCCTATCAATTATTTCCACAAGCTGAGGGTCTTCGCGTTGTGCTGTCCCTACTGAATCCACTAAAGTTGGGCGCACTTCGAGAGATGCTAACAAGCCCGGTACGAAATCGGAGGAGGGCCTAAAGTCGAAACTGGCTATAAACTCTAGGCTTTGTCTTTCAACAAACAACAGGCTTAGGGTCAATTTCTTTCGGCTCAACGCGTCTGCCACTACGTTGCCTTTGCCCGGAGTGTAGGAGATTTCGAAATCGTACGAGGCAAGAAACTCCATCCATCTTTGTTGCCTCAAGTTAAGATCCTTCTGCGAGAAAAGATATTTCAACGATTTATGGTCAGTGTAAAGTTCGAACTTCTCACCTAGGAGATAGTGTCGCCAAGACTTGAGTGCAAAGACGATGGCGGCTAACTCGAGATCGTGGGTTGGGTAGTTCTTTTCGTGCACTTTCAACTGCCTCCCGCCATAAGCTACTACCCTTCCTTCTTGCATTAAGACGACGCCTAGCCCTGTCCCACATGCATCCATATAAACAGTGAACATCTTGCTCCCATCTGGCAGCGTCAAAACTGGGGCTGTTGTAAGAGCCCTTTTCAGTCGTTGGAAAGCAAATTCGCAATCCAAATCCCAATTGAACACTAGATTCTTCTTGGTCAATTTCGTGAGTGGAGCTGAGAAAATCCCTTATAAATTTTCGATAGAAACCTGCTAGTCCTAGAAAGCTTCGGACCTCAGTTGCATTCCTTGGTGTCTTCCAATCCTGTACCGCCACTACCTTAGCAGGGTCCACTGCTAACCCTTGTTTGGATACTATGTGCCCAAGGAACCTCACCTTTTCTCTCCAAAAGTGGCATTTGGAGAATTTGGCTTTTAGTTGATGGACTCGCAAAGTTTCCATGATTTCCCTTAAGTGTTGAGCATGTTCCTCTTCACTCTTTGAGAAGATAAGGATATCATCTACGAAGACCACTACGAATTTGTTGAGGAAATCTCTAAATACCCTACTCATCAGGTCCACGAAATAAGCAGGTGCATTTGTCAAGCCGAAAGGCATGACAAGCCATTCAAAGAAGCCGTCTGGGGTTCTGAACGCCGTTTTATCGATGCTATCTTCAGCCACCCTTAGCTGATGAAAACCGGTTGCTAAATCGAGTTGAGAGAAAACAGACGCTCCTACAAGCTGGTCAAATAAATCGTCAATTCTAGGGAGAGGATGCCTATTCTTTTTCGTTAGCTTGTTGAGCTCCCTATAGTCAACACATAGACGGAGTGAACCATCCGCCTTTGTAGCGAACACCACTGGAGCGCCCCATTCTGAAATGCTCCTCCTAATGAACCCCTTTTCTAGAAGCTCTTTAATCTGTTTACTGAGCTCTTTCCTTTCTCGTGGAGCCATATGTCTAACGGGCAACGCAACGGGCTTTGCATTATCTACAAGATATATGCGGAAGTCTATTTCCCGCTTCGGAGGCAAGCCCTTCACCTCTTCGAAGACATCCGGATATTCCCGGACCACTCTAACTGATTGCAAGTTTTCAACAGAGGCATCTAGCGATTCAAGATAACTAAGCATAAGCGCATACGAGGGATTACAAGAAATTTCCAAAGTATTACCGAGCTGGGTTAGGAGCCTAACAACCCTTTTCTCACAATCAAGGATGGCCCCATTACGGGATAGCCAATCCATACCCAAAATCAAACCATACCCCGAAAAGCCCAAAACAAAGGCACTACATTGAAATTCAACACTTAGAATAGAAATTTTCAAATCCAAACAGATCATAGACAAATGAGCTGGGCCTCCAATTGGGTTTGAAACAATTAAGGGGTCCTCTACCATACTAGTTTTTAGGTGCAGAGATTCTACTAAAGCAGACGAGATAAAGGAGTGTGATGCGCCAGAATCAAACAAAGTGCGAACGGGGTGATCATAAAGATAAACTACACTTTCTACAGAAGTATTTATACCTCGCTGTTGCAATGGTGGCGCTTCTAGCACATGAACCTGTGCCCCTGGGGTGGATCCAGTGCCCTGCCCCTGTCCTCGTTTCTTTGGGCAGTCCTTAGCCCTGTGGCCTGTCTGACCGCATGAAAAGCACCCACCATTCTCCTTGGCCTTCTTTTTCCGGCAGTCCTTTACTAAGTGCCCCACTTTGCCATAGAAATTGCACTTCCTCTTCTCTTTGTTGCCTTTCCCACCTTTCTTAAAGTCTGTCTTCTTGGGCTGCAAACCCTCTTTCTTCTTGCCCTTATCCTCTTCATTCAGCAATGCCATTTGCACCAATCTTTCATACGTGGCTCCCATGGGTATATGGGTCATGGCCAAACTGTGTAATGGCTCATTCAACCCTTTGACGAAACGGAGAGCCTTCTTATGCGGGGTGTTGACTAGGTCAAGCCCAAACCTAGCCAGCTCATCAAACTGATTCACATATTCTCTGACTGTCTTGTCCCCTTGTTTAAGAAATAAGAATTTTTCCAACTGCAAACTTCTTTCTGCATCTGAGAGAAATTTAGTCTCAAACCTTGCCCTAAAGTCCTCCCATGTCTCCACTGGTCTTTCAGCATTAGTGACTTCCCACCAGTAGGAAGCCTCGCCCTTCAATAGCCACACCGCCAACTGTACTTTTTGTCTATCTTCTACCTCAAAGATGATGAATAGGTCCTCCGTTTCTTTCAGCCAATTCCTAGCTGCTACGAAGGACTCAGTTCCATGGAAATCCCTTCCTCCCATAGCTTTAAAATCTTTACATATCTTAGCAAACATGTTTCCCCGAGGAGGAGGTGGAGGAAAAGGTGCTGCTGCAGCTGGATGACTTCCTTCCGCTGGGGGAGGAGGAATGGTAGGACCTGGCTGAGTGGCCCTTGCTTCTAAGAACCGTCTAAACCAACCAGGTATTGGCACCCCTTCAGGCAAGTTAAGTTCTTGGGACATGCTGAAACAAAAAGGATAGATTCAAAACGAAGGATAAGAGATAGTTCCTATGGCTTTGGGGAGTGGACTTTTTGCCTTTTTAGAATAAAATAACATTTTTCTTTTAAAAATGCTTCTTTAAATTTCCTTTTTGAAAATAATTTTTTTTCAAAACTTTTTATCTTGTCTGGTAAACCTATGCTCTGATACCAAGTGAAACACCCCACCTCCGTTAGGGTCACTCTCAAAGGGAATGCCCTAATTTTGGTGGAGGTTTATAAGTACTAGTCACAGATATACAAGACAGATATAAGAACACATATTTGTAAACAGCGGAGGAACAACAAACTTTTATTTCATAAAGCCAAATACGTGTTACAACAACATTCTTTCCAAAAACATAACATAACACTTTCATAATCTGTCTTGAGTACATGATTTAAAGAAGCATAAATAAAACATAGATAAACTGCAAAAGCCCCATAGTGGATTGTCCAAAGCCATAGTTCAAAACAGGAAAGTCCACGCAATACATTTCTCTTCTTCAAGCTGGGTGTTGAGGCTGATCAAGCTGCTGTGTTCCCTCCCTGAGGACCTGGGGGGGAAACGGAAGAAAGAAGACGAAAGAAAAATAGAGTCAGACATAAAGCCTGAGTAAGTCTAGTACTACTTTGTCTATGAATAAAGAACTGGGTATGATAAGTATAAACAAGAAGTGGGCAAGCACTATGAACTTGGTTAAGCTGTCTAGGGTCGAATATACTATCGTACCCCATGTTAATCTCTGAACCCATATAAACTAGTTTCCAATTGGCACCCATAATCAGGGTGATGTGATCCATTCAATGATGATCGGCTCCTACTCGCATAGTTACATGTGTCTTACGGCCCCCGATGTCTGTAGTTACCTATGCTGGTCCCACCATGGGGTGTATCAAGTCCCATAGTGGCAACCCGACACAACCTTAGAGTGCACAGGTATGCTACTGGTGTCCAGTGCCTTATTTTTCTGCGCCGGAGTGTGTGCACGCCCGCACTCCGTTAGAACCTACACTGCTACACCACCGCCGTCGCTTTGACCTCTTACAATCAGCCCAGTAATCGTGCCCCACCCTGCCTAGTTTCAGGGTATCATGATACACCTTTTAGGGTTACTGCTGAAAAGGGTCCCCTATTACTAGGTTTTCTATCTCTAGCCAACATGCTAAGTTGGTTAAGTGTTTCTAACCTAACCCCCACCAGTCCGTTTAGTTTAGCATGTTCCATTTTGATTAAGTCTTTAGTCCACTTAATCCTAACAATCCTGACTCAGCCTTAATTGTCTTATTAAGGCCCTGACCTCTCACATTAGACAGGTATTGTTGTGGCTGCCTGTTGCCGGTTGGTTCCGGGCAGTCTTACGCCACAACTCAGTCTAACCTCGGGTCCTTGCTGGGCTCCATGTTTAACCTCCCACATTGGATAGGTATTGTTGTGACTACTGGACAGCCGGGCGGTTCCGGGCAGGTTTACATCACAACTCAATCCAACCTCGGGTTAAACACCTCGTATTTTCTACATTTACATATCTTGTCATTCTTCTTTATTTCTTATATGTAAATATTTGCGGCCCATTATTAAGTTAATGGTGTAAAGGTTACACCAATCACGAGCCCAACCCATACTTGAATTTGGGCCCTTCTATTTTATATTTTCATTCATTAATTAATTTTTAACCCAACGTTATTTTCCCCCGTTTTACACGTCCGTTCATATATATTGGGCTTAGCCTCTTAAAGCCTAATTTAGCCATGCGAAAGGGGAGGCTTATGGCGTATACACAAAGAGGGGAAGGTGAGCGCATGAACTTGCAATACGACGTTGGAAATACAAAATAGAAATTGGTGTACTTGCATAGTGGTAACATAGGTGGCATGAATCAAAGCATGTGAACTTGCATAGGTTTAACTACAACATGAACCCATATTCTTATTTAGGCATAATGTCAACCATAAGCATGTCATAAATATTTCTAGCATAAACATGGCATAACATCAAACATAAGCATGGCATAAGTACTTCTAGCATAAACATGGCATAAGTAAAGTTAAATTTTGTTCATGGCATAAACATAAACATGTCATGTTCATAAGGTTTCTACAGGTTTACAAAGGGGATACTTTGTTACAAAAGCATAGATCAACTTAATTATGGTTTAAGTCTAATCACATAACGATAGTATAAATATACTTATGCATAAATATTCCTAAGCATAGTGTTTGCTTTAAACTTGCAAAAAGGGAATTTTGAGTCTAACCTAGCCATGTCTCACATATGTCATCATAAAATTCTTGTAAACAAGATAGACTTGATCATGGATTTCAATTATGCCAAATATCATTCATAGCCTAACCATATTCATAAGTTTGCAAAAGCATGACTTAATACATGGATTATTCCAACATAGTTTCATATGAACTATAACAACCAAACTTGTTTCAATTACTTGCAAAATGATTTATGCACAAAATATACATCATGATGGCATAATAACAAAGCCCCAAACTTGCATGAATTTCAATCAACTACATACATGTAGCTTCAACATAGATTATATAATTTGCGAAATATTCCAAACGTATACTTGCATAGAACTACCGCATGTAGTTCTTTATAATAACATAATCCAAACGTATATAAATTGATAAGAACGCACAAATATGAATTACTTCCATTGCCACAATTCAAGCATACACATCAACACAGTTGTTTATTTATACCAAAGTAATACTCTACTTACAATGGTTGCGGCGAATTCTCTAATTAAGAGATATGATTCCTTTGTTGAATTGATTGGCTTTAGGTTGCTTGGATTGCTTTAGGCTTTAGAACTTTCTTCCTAATTCTCTCTCTAGTTGGCGGCTACTCTTTGTCGTTCCTCAGCAACATGGCGGCTATGTTCTTAATTTGAATGAATAGATTAGGGTTTAGTCTAGGGTTGTTTATATAGAGGTTAGGAATTGATTAGGACCCTTGATGTTGCTAGGTTAGATCATAGCCATTCATTAGGAAGAGAGACCAATAAAAACCCGCCACCTAGCCCTAATGACAAAGCAGACCACAGAAATTCGACCACACACCGACCTGGCCAGCCAGGTTGACTGGGCTCGACCAGGTCGATACCCCTGTCGACAGGGCTGTCGACAGCCCTGTCGACATGGGTAGCCCAGGTCGACAGCCCAGTCGACCTGGGTGGCCCAGGCGGGTGTTCTTCCACCCTGGCCCATTGGGCCCCACTTCGGAATATTTAATTATTTAATTCTGTTTGAATTTTAAATTTAATTCAAAACTTCCGAAGGCCATATCTTCTTCATACGGACTCCGTTTTTCGAAAACTCGGACTCTGTTTCGCGTATTTTTCCGAGACGAATGCAATGGCGTATCCCGTTTCCCTTAGTTCTTTGATTTCAGATTAATTATACTTTAATTTGTTAATTTCACAGTTATAGAATTTTCGGGGTGTTACAATGGTGATATGGGAACCTCTAACAACACCAGCAGTGTTGGTAACACGAGATTGAGCATTTTGCTACCATGATATAGTTAATCAAAGATCATAAAAAAATTGGTCTGAGCTCCAGTCGCGGAGCAAGGCATCTCGTTGTTTATAACCATTATTTTAGGAGTTTTGGTGTTGTTTTACTTTTATCCCTTTCCAGTATCGGGTTCTTGGGTGTGGTAATTCGTCCTTGTAACTGTTAGTATTATTTAAATTGCACGATTTAGGATTAATGAGATTTCTATGTTTGGAGATGTTTTTGTCATTCACGCATGGATGTTTGAATGAAATCTTTTTTTCATATCGAAACTAAAAATTGTCCTAAAGCTGGAAAGAATATAATTATGTATTGGATAAATTTTAGCAAAGGAGCAGTTTTGCATTGTTTTCGTCATGGGTATATAAATAAATAAATCACCGTTCCATGTTAAAGCTAAAATTTATTTTGGTCTTTTTGTGTATGATTTCAGTTTTCGCATTTTTGGCGTGACTGACTTGCTTTTTTGGCCAACATATGACCTGAATCGTTTAAATTTCCACAAAATACATTGTTGAAAGTTTATGGGAAATGTTGTTTGAAAAAAAATTCTATCATTTTCTTATTTTATAGGAAAGTGAAACGGCTTTTGGAAGGAGATTTTCAAAACAAATATGACAAGTTTTCAAGCAGAAATTTATTTTTATGAAAAATTTCGATTTTTAGTCACATGAACGGTATAAGGAAGATTTTTGGATGCTTTGTGTACACGTTGTAGTAGTGCAATAGGATCGATGATACGCTAAAAACATAAACGATAATAAGGAAAAGGCTGTTTTAGCCTTGGAAACGCTGTTTCCATACCTTGTCAACGATGCGTGCGAGCTATTAATTAACTCGTTTTACGTTATAGAGCTTGTTTTAAGCCCCCTTTACAGTCTACAGTTGGAAATTTTGGGGGTATTTCGGGTAACTGAGGAGAAAATTCCACTATAGGGAGTGAAATGGAATATTTAAAAGAGAAGGGTAAATTTCTTCGCCTTAATTTCCTTTTTCCGGTTTAGAAGTTAAGTAGTAGACGATTAGATTGCATACGATTTGGATGGTAGGGTTTGGATGCAAAATTGGTTGCTTCACACTTCTATTCATAGTTGTGTGAGGGTTATGGATGAAAAATATTATTCAAAATTTGCATTCATGTAGAACTGCCAGTATATTTATGATGTTTTACATCTTGTTTTTGAAAGTGTTTTAAAGATCTTAATGCAAACATATAGGAGGATCTGATTAGAATCATCTTGCATGCATATATTATGGTTGAATTGCATTATGTACACCATGCACTTATACACACGGTTGCAAAGTGTATGTACACAAATTGGTTGTGTAGCATAGGACCATTGGCATCAGAATTTCGGGACGAAATTCCTTTTAAGGAGGGAAGAATGTAATAACCTGGAATTTTGGCTATATAAATTAATTAATAGAATTTCAAAAATAGAAATTTCTGCAAATGATGGAATTTGGCCACGAAACTTTAACTACCGTGTTCGTCTTGGAATTTTGGTCAAGTTTCATGTTTGGAGTTTCGCGAACGGAGTCCGTATGAAAAAATTACGGAAAAAATACGAAATCGAACGGAAAATAAATAAACCAAAATTTTTAATCAATATATTACCTAAATTAACCAAGCCGGCCTGGGCAATCTAGTGCCCAGGCGGTCGACCATGGGGTCGACCGGCGGTCAACCTCCTAGGTCGACCTCTTGGGCGTAAGATTACCCAGTGGCGGCTAGGTTTTGAAGGGTTAGATTAAATTTTTATATGTAACGAATGGACAAATATAACTTAAAACTAATCCAATAGTTCTAGGTCATTTTCACCCCTATAAATAAAGGGGTATAGCCTCATTTTTTTTTTCATTCAAATCTATAGAGGCAGCGGAGCTCTGCCATTTTTCTTTCTCTTCTAACCTAATTTCTAAAATAAAAGTATGTTCATACATATCAAATCAAATTCATATGCAATTGGGAAGACAATTAGATTCAATGGAAGAGGATACTCAACGATCGATTCTTCGCTCTCTTCCCTTTTTCTCATATTTCTACAGATCTAGAATTTTCCCCTTTTAGATAAATTGTAGATTTATAAGAATTTGGGGATTGTAGGTCTAAAGGATTCAAAACTTAGAATTTGGAAGCAATAAGGTGAGTGAGAAAGTTACTATTGCAATTATAAGACTTATTTATTTCGTTTGAATCCAATCTATGTTTTATGCCTATCAGATCTGTTCTGTAACAACCCGAATTTTCAGAACCAATTTTAAAAAAAAAATTATTTTAGCTATTTTAATGAATTTGAGATATTTAAAATGATTTATTTTAAATATTAACAACTAAAATTTTATTTTAATCGAAGTTAGAACGTATAAATTTATTTTATTTATAAAACGAGCCTGAAATGGCGCGGTAGTTTGAAAATTCAATTTCAAATTTCAGTTGAATGTACAGGATTCAAAATAAATCGGATTTCAGTAAAACAAGAATTATTTGAATTTGTTTAATTATATCTTTCCAACGAATGTGAAAATTCCAGATTTCATAATGAGAATTGAAAGTTATGTCCAGTTTAAAATTCAGAATAGTCGCTATGGAGTTTATATATTTTTTATATAATATATAGGCCTTAAAAATAGTCATTTTGCAAACGACCTATGTTTTCAATGAAACCACTTTTGTTGGATCCGGAATGTCAAATTATTGCTAGATTCCAATTTTCATAATTTTTGGAATTGATATGTCAGCGCGGTGAATTTAAACGCGTTTGGTAATTTTAGTTTGAATTTAATCAACTGGTAAATGAGCAATTTCCAAACGGCCTCCAAATTCGATGAAAATAGTTTTGTTAGGACCGTATCGTCAAAACATAGCTAGATTTATTTTTTTAGAATTTTTGGAGTCAGTATGTGGCCCCGGTAAATTAAAATGTACGTTTAAATTAAATATACATTGATTTATATTTTAATTTAAAGAAAAACTGATCAAAATAGTTGAATTGGCTTACCGGACATATCCCATTTTGTCCGGAGTAGGGGTATTTGGTTAGGGACGATAGTCGTTGGGTCCGTTTTGGGGTTCGAATGAAAAAATTACTTTTTGGATTTTAAAATTAAATTATATATATATATATTATATTATATTGTCAACCCCCCTCCTATTCTCTCTCCCCGATTCAGAAAAGAAAAAAAGGAAAACCCATGAACTCGTTCCTCGTCGCCCCCCATTCCCCGCCGTCGGAAGCGCCGCCCCTACCCCAGCCCGCCCCCAATCGACGGCACACCTCCCCTCCGACCACCCTCTCTCCCCTCTCCTCCCCCAATTCAAAAGCTCTAACCCCCAATCTTTCAATAAAACAGTCGCCGCCAACCGATGTAGGCCCCCACCACCACCTGCCCTGCCTCCCCCCTGGCCAACAAACCCAAAGCCGCCGCCCTTGCCGCCCAGACCGCATGTAAGTTTTTTTAATTTAATGTAATTAATGTTTTTTTAAATCAGTTTTTTTTAATAAAAAGCATGTATGAAAATTAGTTTTTTTAATGAAAATCATTAATTTAAAATTCAGATTTTTATATGACAAGAGTTGAAATAAAAATGTGACTTTTTATAAAGGAAAAGAATTTATAAAAAGGTGATTTTTAAAAATGAAATAGCTTCAATAAAAAAATAGGATTTTTATATAACTAGCATAGCATAAAAATATGTTTTTTATTAATAAGAACATTGCATTAAAATATGATTTTTATAAATAAGAACATAGCATAAAATGTGATTTTTAATATATATATATATATAGCATTATAAAAATATGATTTTTATATATAAGGATATCAAATAAAAATATGATTTCTATATATATAGCATTGATATAAAAATATGATTTTTATATATCTAGTAGCGTTATAAAAATATGAATTTTAGTGATATAAAAATATGATTTTTAGTTGTATAAAAATATAATTTTTAGTAAATAAAAGTATGATTTTTAGTTGTATGAAAATATGATTTTTAACGTATGTATGTTATTTATAAAATAGACATTCTGGATTTCTGGAAATATTTAGGATTGACAATTAAAGAAGGGCGGAGTGGAAAGGTGAGAACTCCTTCTCACTAAAAATTTCTATAATTAGTTAATATATTTTATAACTGTAAATAAATAGAAATTTCCAGTATATATTTTTATTTGAACTATGTGGAGTTCAACACTCGAATTCGTACAATCACATAAATTGAAAGCGATGTATGGATATCACCGACACACGGATTTCATACTCCGCGAATAGCCATATATTGCGTCGTAAATGACATTTGGGT
Organism: Allium sativum; assembly: GCA_030737875.1. Taxonomy (NCBI): domain Eukaryota; kingdom Viridiplantae; phylum Streptophyta; class Magnoliopsida; order Asparagales; family Amaryllidaceae; genus Allium; species Allium sativum. Next base: position 431,082,104 of record CM060912.1, on the reverse strand, counting down.
AATTGAGTATTTATTTATTTGGATATTCTGTGTGATTTGATTGTGGTTGTGAAATTGACTGTATTGTGGTATGATTGATGGTTTGTGTATGGCGCGAGCCAGTATTAGGCGAGGGATAAGGCTAGACCTTATTCCGGTTTTAATATCGCGCCGTGATGCTGTCGAAATTTTCTAAAATGTGTTAGAAAAATGAATAGCTAGTTAAAAATATTAATTTTAACATATATATGAGATAAATAAAATGGCTAGGTTATGGAATAAATTCTAGTTCACTAAAAATATTATTTTCAGTTTATAACTGCGATAAATAAAATTATTTAGGCATTGTATAGAATTTTATAAGCAAAGTATAAAATTCTATATATTTATTGGATAGGAAAAAATAAGTTTACACATCCATTTACAAGTCAGACGACTTGTTTATGCTCGCCTATTTTTGTGATATCGATTGGGACGATAATTTTTACACTTCACCCAAATGCACAAATAATAATTATTATTTAATGGTTGAAACCCACACGGGTATTGGGATGATATTTGGCATACGCTAATCCCAATTGTTTAGTGGTATATCAATCGATGGGTTGACAAACTGTTATAAGCGTTAATTATTAATATTCAATGTTTATGCAGTTGTGTAATGCACTCTGGATGATGGTTGAATGTGTTTGATTATTGTTGTGTACATGTGTGTATGAAATCCATATAAATAACATTATATGGTAATTGACTTTGTCTGATTTCAATTCAAAAATAACGAATATTTTAAAATAACGAATATTTTTAAAATACTATTCTGTAAAGGATTAAAATATGATTTTGATGTCCGATTTGGGATGGACACGAAAATATTGAAATATGTGAAGTCGTGTTGATTAGATTTACGTCATTTTAACGCAAACGATATTTATGTCGATTTTATTCATTTTAATAATGAATACCGAAAAGGAAATTATTTCAACATCTGATATTTTGAAAATATTATCATTTAAATATTATAATGATAAAGAGTATTCAATTTCGATTTAAAATTTAAATGAAAGTAGGAATCGTTTTAAAATGAATTTATAAATAATTTATGAAATAAGTTTTACATGGAAATCGATGAAATATATAATATATATTATGTATATTTAATGGCCTGAATAGAACGCGCCGCGTCACGACGGTTCACGAATTTCGACCATTGACTTTGAATTGACATTACGAGAGATCCAACCGTCGGATTCTCCTAAAAATGAAACCGTTGGGTTCGTATCAAAAAGAGCTTTCCAACGAATATAAGAGATTTAAAATCTAACTGTTGGATTTGGAATTATGTCCAAATAAAATTTGGAAAAGGTCGTTGTAAGTGCAGTTCGATGACTGTTTATGGAAATCGACTGAAAGGGCCATAATAAAATTATGATAAATATTAATAATTTGTGTAAAATCATAATAAATGATTTGAAAAGAATTTGGATGAAAAATTCCACGTTTGTAAAGATAAAAAATATATTTTTTATCAAAATGAACTAGTTATTAACTAGAAAAATAATCCAATGGATTTAAATAAATTGGATTTGAAATGGTTTTAAAAATAACCAGAATTTTCCAATAAATAAATTGGAATGGAAATAATCTTCGAAATATTTCGATATTGGATTCCGTGGTTATACAGATATTGTTATGTGAATTTGGAAGATACAGATATCGTTATTCCCAATACGATATCCGTTAGTTTCAGATTTTGATATTGAATATAAGCCGATATAATTTCTATTCAGAGCCTTGTATTTAATATTAAATTGAATTTTGGGTTTATCGTGAACTGTGTCTTAAATAACATTGTTCTTAAACCTAGTTGAGAAAAGAATAAATCTTTTAATTAAGATTTAGTGAAGTTTTCCAATTAATTAATATTATATTGGAATTGAATAAAAGAATTGGATTTTGGGTTTGTCGTGAATGGTGTCTTCAATAACACTGTTCTTAAATCCCGTTTGAAAAGAATAAATCTTTTGATTAAGATTATTAGAGTTTCCAATTATATTTAGTAATTGGAATAAAACAGAATGTGAATTGGGTTTACTGTGAACTATTTTTTTTAACGACATTCATTCTTTAACCTGATTAACAATGAAATGTGATTTGGAATTTATAAATCTTTTTATTAAGATTTAATGGAAATTTTCCAAAGTAAAGTTTTCCAATTTAATAAAATAAATAGGGACTGAATGGAATTCGATTTGGTAATAATCGAAGTGAGCTTTTGTAACGACCCGCATTCTACGCATCGAAGGATCGTAGAATATTTATTTCTTTCACATACGAAGTCATATGGTCATGTGACTTTGGGAGACGACTATTGGGGTCATTTCCCATGTTCATGATTTTTGTCGATTTTTAAATGACTATTTTGCCCCTAGATGATCTTGTTTTGGCTATAACTTTTGATTGGAAAGGAGTTTTGACCTGAAACCACTTCCATTGGCTTCGGATGATGGTTTACAATTCCGCAGAGTGGTCACATTAGCCGAACGGACTCACCGTTTGGGAGATATGGCTGAAACAAGTTTCAAATGGTGAAAAACAGCTTAATTGGGCTTAACCGGGTGATTAACAGCTAGGCCCAAAGGGGAATTTCGGGATTAGGAGTTTAAAAGGGCTGTTAGGGTTTGGAGAATACCTTTTCCTCATTTTTCAGCCGTCACTATTCATTCCTCTTAACCTAGCCATGGCCTCCACACTCTAAATCTCTTCAAAACACCTCTAAACCACTTTCTGATTGAAGATTAGGCTTAGCAAACATCAAATTAAGGAGAGATAGCACCAAAGGAAGGTTAGAGCTGTTGTTATACATAAGTATTCGTGCCAAACAGAGATTCATTTCAGATCTGAGTTTTATTTGTGGCCAAGGTGAGTGATTTGCAAGGTTTCTCACTAATTATGGTTAATTAAGGGTAATTAGTGTTGATTAGCGAATTTATATGTTAATAAATTCTAGAAAAATATTCATAAATTTCGAAATATTGTTTTAGGCCTCTATTAGAAAATTTGGATAATTTGGTTAAGTTTTACTAATCTTATCATTAGTTTTGCTTAAACATGCTTAAGGGAATATATGGGATTTTGGCCATGTTTGATCCATTTTAACCTATCAAGTTGTCATTTTGGTGTTTGTGGTTGATGTTATATGTTGCTATGACTGTTTGGTATGAATTGTGATTGTTCAGAATAGTTAGAATGGTCGAAAACATCGTCGAGTGGCGTATAAACAGTCGCTGGAGGTTGTAGGAAAAGTGCACGCTATGACTGAACCGGATCGGATCGGTGGGGACGAACCGAACCGCTCGTGGAGCATTCCACGATCCGACTACTTGGATCTGAAGCTCTAAGATCCGACCCTCTCGTGAATGGCAAAATCCGATCCGATGGGGGCATTACTCTACGAACCAATCCGCCTGCCAGACCAAGGAAGCTTTACCCCGAACCAAGGCATCACCACGATCCGACCCGAAGCTGAAACCACCCACGAACCGATCCGAGGTGGACAGGATCCCACGAACCGAAGCGGAGTGGCGAAGCCGACCCGACCCAAGCAATCCGATCCGAACCAGGGTGGTGATTCCGATCCGAACCGAGGAGCTAATGACCACGACCTGAAGCAAAGTGAAGTGAAGAAATGAAGACCGATCCGGAGAAGGAGGTGACAAAAACCCGAGATGCAAAGGTATTCCAAATGGGAAGTTTGTACTCAGCATCTAGTTGGGAACCAACGAGTTGACTTCATGAGTTGGGCTTTGTTGGGGGACGTGTGCAAAGGGGTTGTCGATGTCTGTAACTTTGGATCACTATGTGTAGGGAGTATGTGAACGGATTCAGGGCCACAGTGGACTAGGTACGACTAAAGAGCTATAGACCAATGAAGTGGGGTCATTTGTAAAGATTTAGTCATGACTCTATGGGGTGAGCTTGGTAGTAGCAGTTGTTGTACAAGTCGAATTCCGTCACTACTTCGATGGGTCTAGTGATTGATAGTGGTGGACATCGTATGCTTTACGCACTGAGTGAGAGATGTGAGGATGGTTGCTATGCTTGATTTGTTTGCCATCACTATGACATGCACACCCCCACCCCCGTATTCTTTATACCATGTGTTAGTGGCACCTCAGAGTATTGTACGGTATGTAGTGCTAACTCTTTGGTTGCAGGTTCAGGTATGGTTTAGTATACCTGTTATTGTTCTGTTTTGCTGCTTATCGCTCATACCAGACTTTTTGTCTGACCCAGAGTTTTATGTCTCTTCTTATTACTCTGGGTGCTCTCACGAGCAGACTAGAGACAGGTTAGGTGGTATGCATGAGTAGTTGTACCGGAGACGAGCAGGAGGCTTCCACGTATGATATATAGATATTCTCCCTGTGTCGCTGTTGGTCACAACTTTGGGCATTAGTAGTGTACCCTTTCTTTCTTTTGTTTAGAGACAGTAATTTGGAAAGTTGTAATAAGTTGTATTTGGATTTCCGCTACTCTGATGATGATGATGATGATGTTGATGTTGGTTTTAGTTATCAGCTTATGCACTCTCTCGCCTGTTTTATGTCAAGTATATTATTATTATATTTTGTTCCATGCGTTGTGAGACATTCTACAGGTTTTCGATTAGTTCATTCTCTTCTTTCCTTTCTTTGGCGACCGTTCCGTGCTAGTCGGGCATGTATACAGCGCACTTTCGGAGGAAATGCTGGCTGGTGCGGGGCGAGCCGTTACACTTGGTATCAGAGCTCTAGGTTGCGTAGTTAACCTAGGGAAAGACACCAGGGAGAGATAATACATATATGAGAGCGCGTATTTGTGTTTATTTTGGTTTTCAAAAGCTATATATATATATATTATTAGTATAGCTAAGGATGAAGTCGCACTGCACTGACACCACAAAGAGGATGGTTAATCGTTTTCTCTGTGCAGATTAAACGATGAGCCGATACGCAAGGGGTACTGGTAGAGGAGCCAATAATGGGAATGCTGCCGAGATGAGGACGATGTTTACTGACCTCATGAGAGAGATGCTTAGAGATGTTCAGAGGGCAGCTCCCAATGCTGGTTATGGTGGTGGTCCAATAGTACAGGCGCCTAGGGCCGATTTCGCCAAGCTGAACAAGGTTTATACTAGTCTTGGTGGGAAGCCGTTCCACGGAACGGAGTCGGCTACAGATGTTCAGGATTGGTTGGATAGCTGCGAGCGTATCTTCGAAGACTTGGGTATCGAGGATGCGATGAAGAGAAGGCTAGCATCCCGTCAGCTGCAAGGACGGGCAATGAATCGGTGGAATGCTATAAAGGCAGCTACTCCCGAGGATAAATTACTTGGGATCAGTTTAAGGCTCGCTTTAGCGATAAGTTCGTTCCAACTGCTCAGAAGTCAGTGTTGTTTAAGAAATTCTTGGAACTCAAGCAGAATGGCAGAGCTGTCTCGGAGTATATTGCCGAATTCGACATTTTATCGAAATATGGGTTATCCCTAATAGATACTGCCGAGAAGAAGAACGAGAAGTTCATAACTGGGTTGGATGGATACATGGGGGAAAGGCTTATTAACCGCATCGATGATACGTTTGAATCGATTATGGGGAAAGCTTTAAGATTGGAAAGTCTTTATCCTAAGTCGAAGACGGAGGTCGCATCTGCAGAGGAGCCAAAGCCTCAAGCAAGCTGTGGAGGCAAGAATGGTTCACAGAATAAGAGGAAGCAGAACCAGAATAAGGATGGCCAGAAGAAGAAGAAAGATGTTGAGTACTTTAGCTGCGGCAAGAAGGGCCATTATGCCAGTAATTGTCGAGGCAAGCCAGCAGACAGGAAGTGCTTCAACTGTGGCCAAGTGGGACATCACAAGGACAAGTGTCCGCAACCCCCTAAAGAAAAGCAGATGGTGAAAGCATATGCGCTTAATGCTATTCCTTCTTTGTCGAATGCCCCAACTGCGGCGGAGAAGGGAAAGAATGTCGTTATTCAAGGTATGCTTTCTGTTTATGATGTTCCTGTTCGAGTATTGTATGATACCGGAGCTTCCGGTTCTTTCATATCTAGTGACCTGGTAGATAGGTTGGGATTGGAGCCCGAGATTGTCGATAAACCCTTAGTAGTGACGAACCCGATTGGTGGTTCTACTAACCTTATTTGTCGTACTGTGGTCTTATCGAGTCATGGATGCATGTTTGTTTGTGATTGCTTTGTTTTGGGCTTTACTGGGTTTGGCATTATTTTGGGAGTCGATTGGCTCCAAAGATACAGGGTGGTGGTAGACTGTGAGGGCTTTTTGGTGACAGCTAGAGCGGATGATGGGCGGAGGGTAGTGTTTGGTGGTCTACCTAGTGATGGGGTAATAGCTAGTTTTCTAAATTCCCTCGACATCCCGCATGGTGAGTTGTCAGGTTTGCCCGTGGTTGGCCAGTATCCGGACGTCTTCGAAGAAGTGACCGGGCTTCCACCACACCGAGAGATTGAGTTCCGTATTGATTTAGTGAAAGATGCCAGACCTATAGTGATGCCACTTCGTCCTATGGAACCAATGGAGAAGCGAGAGCTTGGGGTGCAAGTCAACGATCTTTTGAAGAAGGGATTTATCAGAAGGAGTGTTTCTGAATGGGGAGCACCAGTTGTGTTTGCTACCAAGGCGAATGGTTCCCTTCGTTTGTGTGTAGACTACCGCGAGTTGAATCAGGTGACGAGGAAAACAAGTATCCTCTACCGCGGATAGATGATTTGTTTGATCAGTTGAGTGGCGCGAGTGTATTCTCTCAGTTGGATCTCGCGACAGGTTTTCATCAGCTTAGAGTGGAAGCTGAGAGTATAGCTAAAACGGCATTTCGTACGCCGTCTGGATTTTATGAGTGGTTGGTCATGCCATTTGGGTTGACCAATGCCCCAGCATATTTTGTGGATCTTATGAATAGAGTATTCAGGGATCAATTGAATAAGTTTGTTCTTGTGTTCGTGGATGATATTTTGGTTTACTCGAGGACAGGGGAAGAACACAAGAAACATTTAAGAATAGTGATGGAGGTGTTGAGAAAACACCAATTGAAAGAAAAGTTTTCTAAGTGTCACTTTTGGAGAAGGGAAGTGAGATTCTTGGGCCATATTGTTTCAGAGAATGGTATTGTCGTGGATCCTGCGAAGGTGGCTACGGTACAAGATTGGTCTACGCCCAAGAATGCAACGGACATAAGAAGTTTCTTGGGATTAGCTGGATATTATCATAAGTTTATCCAAGACTTCTCCAAGATAGCAGCACCGTTGACTCAGTTGACCAAGAAGAATCAAGCTTTCGTCTGGGACGAAAAGTGCGAGAATGCATTCAAGAGTCTAAAGGAAAAGTTGACACGTGCACCAGTGTTAGTCATTCCTAAGGGGAATGAAGAGATGACAGTATATACGGATGCATGTGGTACCGGACTAGGTGTTGTATTGATGCAAGGAGGTAGGGTTGTAGCTTATGCAAGTCAGCAATTGAAACCGCACGAGAGAAGATACCCTACCCATGACTTGGAATTAGCAACGATCGTATTCGCATTGAAGATGTGGAGACATTATCTCTTGGGAGAAAGATTTGAGCTGTTTACCGATCATAAATCATTAAAGTATCTCTTCTCTCAGAAATATCTAAATCTCCGACAGCAAAGATGGTTAGAATTCTTGGCATCCTATGATTTCGACATCGCATATACACCAGGAAAGGGCAATGCGGTGGTTGATGCATTGAGTAGAAGACATGCCAGTTTAGGGGCTACGTTTCTTGAATGGAAGCAACTGGAGTACATCGCTGGGTATGATTTCAGACCAAAGTACGAATTGGATCTAGAAATGTTAGCAAGTTTGACGATCAGTGTGACGGCCCGCCCCGCACCAGCCGGCATTTCCTCCGAAAGTGCGTTGTACACATGCCCGACTAGCACGGAACGGTCGCTAAGAAAGGAAAGAAGAGAATGAACTAATCGGAAACCCTGTAGAATGTCTCACAGCGCATGGAACAAAATATAATAATAATGTACTTGACATAAAACATGTGAGACAGTGCATAAGCTGATAAATAAAACCAACATCAACATCATCATCAGAGTAGAGGAAATCCAAATACAGCTTATTACAACTTTCCAAATTACATTCTCTAAACAAAAGAAAGAAAGGTACACCATTAATGCCTAAAGTAGTGACCGCAGCGACACAGGGAGAATGTCTATATATATATATATATATATATATATATATATATATATATATATATATCATACGTGGAAGCCTCCTGCTCGTCTCCGGTACAGCTACTCGTGCATACCACCTAACCTGTCTCTAGTCTGCTCGAGAGAGCACCCAGAGTAATAAGAAGAGACATAAAACTCTGGGTCAGACAAAAATTCTAGTATGAGCGATAAGCAGCTAAACAGAACAATAACAGGTATACTAAACCATACCTGAACCTGGACCTGCAACCAAAGAGTTAGCACTACATACTGTACAATACTCTAAGGTGCCACTAACACATGGTATAAAGAATACGGGGTGGGGGTGTGTATGTCATAATGAAGGCAAACAATCAAACATAGCAACCATTCTCACATCTCTCACTCAGTGCGTAAAGCATACGATGTCTTGTCAATCATAGACCCATCGAAGTAGTGACGGAGATCGACTTGTACAACTACTGCTACTACCAAGCTTATCTCATGGAGTCATGACCAAATCTTTACAAATGACCCCACTTCATTGGTCTATAGCTCATTAGTCGTACCTAGGCCACTGTGGCCCTGAATCCGTTCACGTACCCCCTATACAAAGTGATCTAAAGTTACAGACATCGACAACCCCTTAGCACACGTCCCGCAGCAAAGGCCAACTCATGAAGTTACCTCCTTGGTTCCCATCTGGATCCTGAGGTACAACTCCTCATTTGGACTTCCTTTGCATCTCGGGTTTAGGTCTACTTGGTGTTCGATCCTCCTGTTCGGTTCGGTTTGCCCCCTCCTGCTTGGTTCGGCTCGAATGCTCCTTTCTAGTTCAGTTCGGGTGCTGGGATGCTCTTATTTGGTTCGGGTCGGATGCCCCTATGCGGTTCGGATCGAATGCCCCTATCCGGTTGCTCCTATCCGAATGCTCCTATCCGGATGCTCCTATCCGAATGCTCCTATCCGAATGCTCCTATCTGAATGCTCCTATCCGGATGCTTCTATCTGAATGCTCTTATCTGAATGCTCCTATCCGGTTTGCTTCGAGTTTTTCCAGCAAACTATTTTCGCCAAACGACGGCGTTTTCAACCATTCTAACTTTTCTATGCAATCACAAAACATACCATACAGTCATAGCAACATGTATAATCATCCACAAACACTAAAACAACAATATGACATGTTTATAAGGATCAAACATACCCAAAAACCCATGTTTTCCCCTTAATCATGTTTAACAACAACTAATGATAGGATTAGCAAAACTTAACCAAATTAACCCAAATTTCTATCAGAGTCCTAGAATATCCTTTTAGAATTTTACAAATTTTTCCAGATTTTTCTGAGCTATAATTTCGCTAATTATCACTAATCACCCCTAATTAGCCGTAATTAGTGTCAAAACAACGCTAATCACTCACCTTGGCCACAAATAAAATACCAAATCTGAAATGATCCCCTGTTTGGCATTGTTCCCAATATAAAACATCAGCTCTAACCTTGCTTTGGTGCTTTCTCTCCTTAATTTGATGTAGTTTAAGCCAAAACTTGATTAAGAAGTGATTAGAGGTGTATTTAGATGTTGGAAGCCATTGTTAGGTTGAAGAGAGGGTTTGTGGCGGCTGGAAAACTGAAATGAAATGAAAACCTAACTCGTTTCAGCCTCCCCATAACCCTAATCCCGAAATGGGTTATGGGCCCATTTACTAATCATCTCATTTGGCCCGGTTAAGCAGTTTTTCAACTTCTGAAACTTGTTTCAACCATATCTCCCAAACGGTGAGTCCGTTTGGTTAATCTAACCACTCTACGGAAAGGTAAACCTTCATCCAGAGCCAATGGAAGTGGTTTCAAGTCAAAACTCCTTTCCATTCAAAAGTTATGGCCAAAAAAATATCAGCTAGGGGCAAAGCGGTCATTTAAAAATCGGCAAAAATCATGAACATGGGAAATGACCCCATAGTCGTCTCCCAAAGTTACATGACCGTACGACTTCGTATGTGAAAGAAATAAATATTCTACGATCCTTCGATGCGTAGAATGCGGGTCGTTACACTCTCCCCCCCTTAAGAAATTTCGTCCCCGAAATTCCTTAACCCAAAACATACAAAGGATCCCGCATGCCTACCAGCCACATACAACAATCAAACATGCAAAACAAACAAACAAGCCTATCCTAGCATGCGGAAAGACTAAATCGAAGTTAAAATCTTACCAGGCGAAGAGTTCTGGATACGTCTTCCTAATGCTCTCCTCTGTCTCCCAAGTACAGTCATTCTCACTCTCACCCCACTGGACTTTGACTAGATTAACCGCTTTCCTTCGAAGTTGCTTCGTATCGTTCCCAACAATACGCATAGGCTTGTGGTTCCCAACCGCCTCAGGTTTAACTTCGATATCATCCAACTGATCAGGTGAAATAGTCACATCAGGGTCGTGCACGAACTTCCTTAACTGGGAAACATGAAATACATTGTTAACTCCTGCCATCTTCTCTGGTAATTCAACTTTGTATGCCAAATTCCCAATTTGCTCAAGAACTGGGAATGGACCAACAAACCTTGGTGCTAAGTTGCCTCTCCTGCCAAATCGTATCACGCTCTTCAACAGAGAAATCTTGATAAACACCAAGTCGCCAATGGAGAACATTAATTCTTTTCTCTTTTTATCAGCATAACTCTTCTGCCTATCTTGGGCAGCCTTCATTAGCTGTTGGATAACCTTAATCTTGTCTGAAGTTTCTCTTATCACATCGGGTCCAAGAACAAACTTCTCACCAGTTTCTACCCAACATGACGGTTAGTTGCACGGTCTTCCGTACAAAGCTTCAAACGGAGCCATACCAATACTGGATCGATAACTATTATTATATGCAAACTCTACTAGATGCAAATGGTCATCCCATGATCCACCAAAATCCAATATGCAAGCTCTCAAGAGATCTTCTAACACTCGATTCACCCTCTCTGTTTGTCCGTCGGTTTGAGGATGATACGCAGTACTGAGATGTAGTTCTGATCCTAACGCCTCTTGTAAGCTCCTCCAAAATCCACTAGTGAACAACGAATCTCGGTCACTCACAATGCCTTTGGGTATTCCATGAAATCTCACTACCCACTTTATATACAGTTCCGCTAACTTAGCTGCCGTCCTGTTTGACTTGACGGGTATAAACCTTGCACTCTTAGTCAATCGGTCCACAATCACCCAAATGCTATCATGGCCCGATCTAGTCCTTGGTAACCCATCAATGAAATCCATTGACACTTGTTCCCATTTCCATTCTGGAATTTCTAATGGTTGTAGCAAACCACTAGGCTTCTTTTCCTCAGCTTTAACTAGCTGGCAGTTCATGCATTTGGATATAAACTTCCCAATGTTTCTTTTCATCCCTTCCCAGTAGTAGGTCTACTTCATGTCTCGGTACATCTTGTGACCACCGGGGTGTATAGTCAGTTTTGAGTGATGACATTCTCTAAGCACTTCATCTCTCAATCACGATCAAGCCCATACTTGTTCCTATCTCCGTCGATTCCCATATTTAACTTTGAGATGATTTCCAATAGGTTAGGATCGTTCCTCTGACTGGAACCAATTCGCTCAATCAAAGTGGGTCTGATCGTCAAACTTGCTAACATTTCTGGATCCAATTCATACTTTGGTCTGAAATCATACCCAGCGATGTACTCCAGTTGCTTCCATTCTAGAAACATAGCCCCTAAACTGGCATGTCTTCTACTCAATGCATCAGCCACCGCATTGCCCTTTCCTGGTGTATATGCGATGTTGAAATCATAGGAAGCCAAGAATTCTAACCATCTTTGCTGCCGGAGATTTAGATCTTTCTGAGAGAAGAGATACTTTAACGATTTATGATCGGTAAACAACTCGAATCTTTCTCCCAAGAGATAATGTCTCCACATCTTCAGTGCAAACACGATCGCTGCCAATTCCAAATCATGGGAAGGGTATCTTTTCTCATGCGGTTTCAGTTGCCGACTTGCATAAGCTACAACCCTACCTCCTTGCATCAATACAGCACCTAGTCCGGTACCACATGCATCCATATATACCATCATTTCTTCATTCCCCTTAGGAATGACTAACACTGGTGCACATGTCAACTTTTCCTTTAGGCTCTTGAATGCATTCTCGCACCTTTCGTCCCAGACGAAGGCTTGATTCTTCTTGGTCAACTGAGTCAACGGTGTTGCTATCTTGGAGAAGTCTTGGATAAACTTACGATAATATCCAGCTAATCCCAAGAAACTTCTTATGTCCGTTGCATTCTTGGGCGTAGACCAATCTTGTACCGTAGCCACCTTCGCAGGGTCCACGGCAATACCATTCTCTGAAACAACATGGCCCAAGAATCTCACTTCCCTCCTCCATATGTGACACTTAGAGAATTTTTCTTTCAACTGGTGTTTTCTCAACACCTCCATCACTATCCTCAAATGTTCCTTGTGTTCTTCCTCTGTCCTCGAATAGACCAAAATATTATCCACGAGCACAAGGACAAACTTATTCAACTGATCTCCGAATACCCTATTCATAAGATCCACAAAGTATGCTGGGGCATTGGTCAGCCCGAATGGCATGACCAACCACTCATAAAATCCAGACGGCGTCCGAAATGCCGTTTTAGCTATACTCTCAACTTCCACTCTAAGCTGATGGAAACGTGTCGCGAGATCTAATTGAGAGAATACTCTCGCGCCACTCAACTGATCAAATAAATCATCTATCCGCGGTAGAGGATACTTATTCTTCCTCGTCACTTTATTCAACCCGTGGTAGTCTACACACAAACGAAGGGAACCATCCGCCTTGGTAGCAAACGCAACAGGTGCTCCCCATTCAGAAACACTCCTTCTGATAAATCCCTTCGTCAAAAGATCGCTGACTTGCACCCCGAGCTCTCGCTGCGACCTTGGTGTCATACGACGAAGTGGCATCACTATAGGTCTGGAATCTTTCACTAAATCAATACGGAACTCAATCTCTCGGTGTGGTGGAAGCCCATTCACTTCTTCGAAGGTGTCCGGATACTGGCCAACCACGAGCAAACCTGACAACTCACCATGCGGGATGTCAAGGGAATTTAGAAAACTAGCCATTACCCCATCACTAGGTAGACCACCAAACACTACCCTCTGCCCATCATCCGCTCTAGCTATCACCAAAAAGCCCTCACAGTCTACCACCACCCCGTATCTTTGGAGCCAATCGACTCCCAAAATAATGCCAAACCCGGTAAAGCCCAAAACAAAGCAATCACAAACAAACATGCATCCATGACTCGATAAGACCACATTATGACAAATCATGCTAAGGTTAGTTGAACCACCAATCGGGTTCGTCACTACTAAAGGTCTATCAACAATCTCGGGCTCCAATCCCAACCTATCTACCAGGTCACTAGATATGAAAGAACTGGAAGCTCCGGTATCAAACAAAACTCTAACAGGAACATCATAAACAGAAAGCATACCTTGAATAACGGCATTCTTTCCTTCTCCGCTGCAGTTGGGGGCATTCGACGAAGAAGGAACAGCATTAAGGGCATATGCTTTCACCATCTGCTTTTCTTTATGGGGTTGCGGACACTTGTCCTTGTGATGTCCCACTTGGCCACAGTTGAAGCACTTTCTATCAGCTGGCTTGGCCCGACACTCTTTGGCATAGTGGCCCTTCTTACCACAGCTGAAGCACTCAACATCTTGCTTATTCTTTTTCTTCTGACCATCCTTGGTCTGATTCTGCTTTCTCTTATTCTGAGAACCATTCTTGCCTCCACCACTTGCTTGCGGCTTTGGCTCCTCTGCAGATGCGACCTCAGTCTTTGACTTAGGGTAAAGACTCTCTGACCTCAATGCTTTCCCCATAATCGATTCAAATGTCTCATCGATATGGTTAATAAGCCTTTCTCCCAAGTATCCATCCAAACCAGTTATGAACTTCTCGTTCTCCTTCTCGGCAGTATCAATAAGAGATAACCCATATTTCGACAAAGTGTCGAATTCGGCAATATACTCCGAGACAGCTCTACCATTCTGCTTGAGTTCCAAGAATTTCTTAAACAGCACTGACTTCTGAGCAGCTGGAATGAACTTATCGCTAAAGCGAGCCTTAAACTGATCCCAACTTATCTGATCCTCAGGAGTAGCTGCCTTTATAGCATTCCACCAATTCATTGCCCGTCCTTGCAGCTGACGGGATGCTAGCCTTCTCTTCATCGCATCCTCGATACCCAAATCTTCGAATATACGCTCTTAGCTATCCAACCAATCCTGAGCATCCGTAGCCGACTCCGTTCCGTGGAACGGCTTCCCACCAAGACTCGTATAATCCTTATTCAGCTTGGCGAAATCGGCCCTAGGCGCCTGCACTATTGGACCACCACCATTACCAGCATTGGGAGCTGGCCTCTGAACATCTCTAAGCATCTCTCTCATGAGGTCAGTAAACATCGTCCTCATGTCAGCATCATTCCCATTATTGGCTCCTCTGCCGGCACCTCTTGCGTATCGGCTCATCGTTCAATATGTAAAGAGAAAACGATTAACCATCCTCTTTGTGGTGTCAGTGCAGTGCGACTTCATCCTTAGATATACTAATAGTATATATATAGCTTTTGAAAACCAAAATAATCACAAATACGCGCTCTCATATACGTATTATCTCTCCCTGGTGTCTTTCCCTAGGTTAACTGCGCAACCTAGAGCTCTGATACCAAGTGTGACGGCCCACCCCGCACCAGCCGGCATTTCCTCCGAAAGTGCACTGTACACAAGCCCGACTAGCACGGAACGGTCGCCAAAGAAAGAAAAGAGGAGAATGAATTAATCAGAAACCCTGTAGAATGTCTCACAGCGCATGGAACAAAATATAATAATAATGTACTTGACATAAAACAGGTGAGACAGTGCATAAGCTGATAACTAAAACCAACATCAACATCATCATCAGAGTAGCGGAAATCCAAATACAGCTTATTACAACTTTCCAAATTACTATCTCTAAACAAAAGAAAGAAAGGTACACCACTAATTCCCAAAGTAGTGACCGCAGCGACACAGGGAGAATGTCTATACATATATATATATATATATCATACGTGGAAGCCTCCTGCTCGTCTCCGGTACAGCTACTCGTGCATACCACCTAACATGTCTCTAGTCTGCTCGAGAGAGCACCCAGAGTAATAAGAAGAGGCATAAAACTATGGGTCAGACAAAAATTATGGTATGAGCGATAAGTAGCTAAATAGAACAATAACAGGTATACTAAACCATACCTGAACCTGGACCTGCAACCAAAGAGTTAGCACTACATACTGTACAATACTCTAAGGTGCCACTAACACATGGTATAAAGAATACGGGGTGGGGGTGTGTATGTCATAATGAAGGCAAACAATCAAACATAGCAACCATTCTCACATCTCTCACTTAGTGCGTAAAGCATACGATGTCCACCACTGTGAATCACTAGACCCATCGAAGTAGTGACGGAGTTCGACTAGTACAACTACTGCTACTACCAAGCTTATCTCATGGAGTCATGACCAAATCTTTACAAATGACCCCACTTCATTGGTCTATAGCTCTTTAGTCGTACTTAGGCCACTGTGGCCTTGAATCTGTTCACGTACCCCCTACACATAGTGATCTAAAGTTACAGACATCGACAACCCCTTAGCACACATCCCGCAGCAAAGCCCAACTCATGAAGTTCCCTCCTTGGTTCCCATCTGGATCCTGAGGTACAACTCCTCAACTACTTGGTGTTCGATCCTCCGGTTCGGTTCGCCCCCTCCTGCTTGGTTCGGCTCAAATGCTCCTTTCTAGTTCAGTTCGGGTGCTCGGATGCTCTTATTTGGTTCGGGTCGGATGCCCCTATCCGGTTGCTCCTATCTGAATGCTCCTATCCGAATGCTCCTATCCAAATGCTACTATCTGGATGCTCATATCTTGTAACAACCCGTATTTTCAATAACCTGTTATAACATAAATCGAGGAAGAATTTAAAATCTGAATCAAGGGAAACGGGCTATGCCATTGCGTTCGTCTCGGAAAAATACGCGAAATAGAGTCCGAGTTTTCGAAAATCGGAGTCCGTATGACCCAGTTAAGGCCCATTGAAGTTTTCATAAAATTCCAAAGTAAAAACAGATTTGAATTTCAAGTTGAAAATGGGGAATTAGGGCAAACTGGCGCAGGCGGGAAAATTCCCGCCAGGACCCCCATGTCGACAGGCATGTCGACAGGGTCCCCAGGGTGTCGACAGCCCTGTCGACAGCCCTGTCGACACGGGTGGCCGGGCAGTTTTGCCTGGCGCACCATTTTGATTTGGGCTTGGTTGTGTTGCTTGGTTCTGGAGAATTCCGAAATCTGATGGACCTAATTCAACCTAGGGTTAATCCTATGGTCTAAATCACTAGCCTAATCTATAAATAAGACCCTAACCTACCCTAAATCACTCATTATTCATTCTAGCAACTAAACTATGCCAAAATCAAAACTCTCATGGCCTCCACTCTCTTCATACAATTCCTAAACAAATCCCTAAGAGATTTCCATGCATACGAGTGTATTTAGGCTTGTATGATCCTCTTTAGCTTGCATTAAAGTCTTGTTTCTCCATTGTCATCATAAAGGAGGAGTCTTGATCAAGTTTGCTTGCATTTTGGGGTTTTATTTTGTTGCATAAGGGGTTTCTTACATTTGCTATACTTATTTGAGTCCGCATAAGCATTGTAAGCCCTCTTACCTTCATTTTAGAAACTCTAAAGTTAATATGTGATGAAAGTTTGGATCTATGCTATGTTATGCATGTTTAATGAGTTATGCATGCTTATGCAAGTTCACTAAGCCATGATTTACAAGTTTAACAAGTTATGCATGTTTATGCAAGTTCACTAAGCCATGATTTGCAAGTTTAACAAGTTATGCATGATTATGCAAGTTCACTAAGCCATGGTTTGCAAGTTTATTGGGTTCACTATGCCATGTTATGCATGTTTAATAAGTTATGCATGCTTATGCAAGATCACAATGACATGTTATGCATGTTTGACAAGTTATGCATGTTTATGCAAGTTCCCTATGCCATGTTAGGCAAGTTTAACATGTTATGCATGTCTATGGTAATATGCAAGTTCACTATGCTAATTTATGCAAGTCTAACATGTTATACATGTTTGTTGTGATATGCAAGTTCATCATGTATGTTATGCCAAGTTCCCTCTTCCTATCCTTTATGCGTTATTACGAATATGTAAGCGATAAAATGACGTTGGGGGGGGGGGGGGTTGGGTAAACTTAAATTACATGAAAATATAAGATTGGGAATTTACCTATTAAGTTAGGTCTACCCCTTGGGAATTTACCTATTAAGTTAGGTCTACCCAAGTATTTGTTGACTTGTAAGTATGTTTTGAAATAAAGTGGACATGACACTTAGAAAACATAAGTGTGGCCAACTCGAGGTTGGGTTGAGTTTGTAGCGTAATTCTACCCGGAACCTACCGGCTTAACTAGTGGCTACAAACAATAGGACCCAATGTGAGAAGTTGGTCATGTGGTGCCAAGACCCGAGGTTAGACCAAGTTGTGGTGTAAATCTACCCGGAACCCACCGGCTTAACTAGGTAACCACAACAAAGTCTAATGTGAGAGGTTAAGGTGCATTAAATTAATTAATGCCTCATGATTAGGGTTAAGTCAAGGTCCACTAATACTTAACCAATTTGGGGATTCGAGGGATTGAAATGGGGTTAAGTTGTGAACTGTCGGTTACACTTAACCAATTTAATCCATTTGGGGATTTGAGGGATTGAAATGGGGTTAAGTTGTACTTAACCAATTTAATCCATGATTAGTGAAGGGTTAAATCGCACTTAACCCTCTTAGGAAACCCTAGCAACGTGGTCTATTCCAGCAGTAATCCCAGTTTGGTATCATCACAACCCTAGAGGCTAGGCTAGGGCGGGGCACGATTACTGGACTGATGTATGCGACCAAAGCGACGGCTGAGTGGTACAGCGGTGCGGGTCCAGGCGGGCTACGGACGTGCACGTAATCCGGTATTGGACAAACTCGAGGCACGGGTACCAGTAGGTTTAGACTGTGCATTATTGCTTCAGTGTCTGGGGTTGACACCCGAGGGCTTGATACACCCGAAGGTGGACCCAGCACAGTCTGACTACATCCATATGTGGGCCGTATGGACACCAACACTTGACGTGTTAGGCTTATAGGGAGCCGATCGACTAGACCGTTTGGTTGGACCTTATATTAAGGTCACTTCGTGTTATTGGGTCAAAGCTTGGGCCAAGGGATCAATACCTGCTATGTTGGTTTGCTAATACACCGTGGTGCACAAACTTAACCTTGTTTATGCGATGACACCTCTATCTATCTTGTAGTTAATTTATCATGCCAGTATGTTGTTATCTATGATCATCTCAGTTTCCATCATGCTGTTAACTTTATTAGTTTATAGACTGATCGTGGCAGGGCTTACTCAGTCTTTTTGACTGACCTGTTTTCTTTCGCCTCTTTTCTTCCGTTTCCCCCCCCCCCCCCCCCCAGTTTCTCAGGGAGGGAATACAGGAGCCTAGCTTGGATCTTAGCTGCTTTCTTGGATAGCTCATGTATGCTTTGGACTTGAGCTCGCTATGGTTTTTCCACTTTGGGGATAGCTACTTTTATGTTTTCCTTTTCAGTTTAAGATGATGTTATTTTATGTACTAGACTTGTTTATTTGGGAAATTGACATTTTTGATGTACCAGACTTGTGTTTTGAAATGGTTTAAAAATCTTCCGCTGTTTTATCTACTTACTCTGTTTATTTATATATATATATATATATGTCATGTCCTGCCTTGCTATATCATTATGCATATTTACCTTGTTTTAAAAACGCCCCACCAAAGTCAGAGTCGCTTGCAAGAGACACCCTGGCGGAGGTGGGGTGTTACATTTGGTATCAGAGCATATGGTTTACGAGAAGGGATAAAAAGGTTTTTAAAACTTTTGAAAAACTATTTTCAAAACCAAGTATAAAGTATTTTCCAAAGAAAAGTCTAGTTATTTTTAAAGGCTATTCCCCAAAAGCCATTAGCACTATCCTTTGACCCCTCGTTTGAACTCTTTTCTTTTCGTTTCCAGCATGTCTGATAATCTTATCTTGCCCGAGGGAGTAACAATACCCGATTGGTTTCATCGGTACTTGGAAGTCACGGCACTGGTCCCGGGTGTCTCTAATGTTGTCTTTCCAGTCAAGGCCGTTGTTCCTCCTCCTTCCGTAGCTGATGTTCCTCTTCTCCCTCAGCCTCCACAAGCGGATTTTGCGGAAACTTGTAAGAACTTTAAGATGATGGGTGGCAAGAATTTTAGTGGAACAGAGACTATTGTAGAGGCAAGGAATTGGTTGAAAGAGACCGAAGATCTTTTAGCCACCTTTGATATAGGTGACGGCAGGAAGGTTTTATTGGCAGTATGGTTGCTAAAGGAAGAAGCTGCACGTTGGTGGGTAGTCACCACCGCTGCTAGGCCAATTGAGACTTGGGATGATTTTAGAGGAAGGTTTGGAGTGAGGTTCTTATCATTGAAGCAAGGGGACATGACTATTAGGGGATACATAGATAAGTTTAATCAACTGGCTCGGGTCGATTTAGACTTGGTTAATACAGCTCAGAAGAAGGCCCTACACTTTGCTCTAGGATTAAACGAACCATTACATGGTTTGGCCATATCTCATATACCCTTGGGGGCGACTTTCGAGAATTTGGTGAATATGGCCCTACTTCAAGAAGATAACAATGACAAGAAAGAGGTCAAGGCGAATGAGTCTCAAGGCAAGGGGGTAAATTCCGGGAAACGAGGCAAGAATAACAACAACCGCAAGGACAAGCCAAGAGAGAGTAGGAAATGCAACTTCTGTGGTAAAGTTGGACATATATCCAGGGAATGTAGGAAGAAGAAGAGAAAGCGGGGCGAATGCTTTCATTGTGGTGAGTCTGGACATCTCAGCAAGGATTGCCCGAGGAAACAAGGGCAAGGTCGGACTCAGTATGTAGGACTATCTGGAGGGCGAGTCCATCCCCTCAACACCGTTCTTCCAGCTCCTGATAGAGGTAGTGTTTCTGTTGAAAGTCTGGTTTACATTTTCTGACTTTCCCTGTTCGTACTTTGTTCGATTCTGGCACATCGCATAGTTTTATTTCATCTGATCTAGTTGAAAGTTTGCACCTAAGTACTAGCCTAGTTGATGACCCCGTATGTGTTTCAAATCCAATTGGGGTTTCCGCCCAATTGTCTGTGGTCTGAGTGGATTTGAAAATTTCTATCTTGAGTATAGAATTCTCGAGGGATGTTTATATTCTCGGTTTCAGGGGATATGGGTTGGTTTTGGGCATGGAATGGTTGTCCTGTTTTGGAGCCATTCTTGGTTTTTGTATAGGGTTGTGAGGCTCATGTCTCGCCTCGGTAATACCCTAGAAATATCTAGCAACCCTATGGGTCCCGTCATGTTATGTTATCTTGAATCCCTCGACTCGTCTATCGATAGTTTGCAATCTGTGAGGGTGGTCCGAGAATATCCTGATATCTTGGGTGAAGTGAAGGGGTTACCCCTGGACGTGGATAGATTTCCGCATTATCTGGTTGGTAATACCAAGCCAGTTTCGTGGCCGGTTGGGCACATGACCTCACGAGATGAGAGTTAAGAAAGCAAGTCAAGGAGTTGCTTGAGAAGAACTTCCTGAGACGAAGCATTTTCGAGTAAGGTGCTCCAGTAGTATTCGTTACTAACGTGGACAGTTTGCTTCGCTTATGTGTTGATTATCGTGAGAAGAATAGACAACCGTTACCAAGGATCGATGATTTGTTTGATCAGCTTGTAGGAGCATCTGCTTTCTTTTGATCTAGCTACCGGATTCCATCAGCTTAGGATGGCTGAGGGTGGAATTGACAAGACTGCGTTTAGGACTCTAGATGGATTTTTGGAATGGCTAGTCATGCTATTTGGTTTGACTAATGCACCCGCATATTACGTGAACTTGATGGGTAGGGTGTTTAGGGAGTCCTTGAACAAGCTTGTCGTGGTCGTCGTAGACGATATTTTGATCTCCTTAAAAGAACAAGGAAGAGCATGCTAGACATCTCAAGGAGGTGATGGATACGCTTAGAGCCACCAGGTGAAGGTCAAGTTCTCCAAATGTCACTTTGGAGGAAGGAAGTTGGATTTCTTGGGCACATAGTTCCTAAGTAAGGCTTAGCGGTGGATTCCGCTAAAGTGGTTGCGGTTTAAGACCGGAAAACCCTGAGGAGGGCAATTGAAGTAAGAAGCTTTCTCCGTTTGGCTAGTTAGTTAGCATTCCCTGAGCTTAGACTTACTCTTCAGGATCAAGAAGGGGGTTTCACAGGAAGAAGACCCGCCGTTAGTCAAGAACATGGACCAGTTGATTCGAGGCGAGATGTTAAGTCACCTCGCTAGATATATTATAGATGACAAGGGATGACTAAGGCGTGATGAGAGATTATGTGTTCCTCGAGTGAAAGACTTGGTAAAGAAGGTTCTTGAAGATGCGCATCACTCGAGGAGGTGGCCGAGTTGGTCTCAGGATGCATGTTGTGCCACCAGGTTAGGGCCAAGTCATAGAAGCCCGGCGGGCCATTACCTCCATTGGAGGTTCCGCAAGGGAAGTGTGAAAACATCTCGATAGATTATGTGGATAGATTACCTAGATCAAAGAAAGGGAATACGGGTATGGGGGTCATAATAGGTAGACTCACGAAGAGTGCTCATTTCAGTCCGGTGAAGAGCGAGAGGACTGCATCATGGTTAGCAACGGTTTACCCTCAAGAAGTTGGCCAGTTTTGAAATAGCCTACAGGAAGCCATGGGTAGGCAACCGAATCTAGGTATGGCCTATCACTCATAGGCGGATGGTTCATTTCGATTAAGCATAAATTATAGAAAATCACGGCAATTGGCAACGTGGATTGGTATTTTCAAGAAAAGTTCTGCTGTGTGGAATACTTTATAGTAAGTAGACGAGATCCAGGATTCACTAGTGGATTTTGGAGAGCTTGCATGAAATCATGAGGTTGCAGTTATGTTTAAGCTAAGTATACAGAAAAAAAAGGATAAGTGGAAAAGGAAGACGAGAGGCGATAATGAAATGAGTTCCAACTCGAATTTGGTAAATAGGAGTTAGGAAGCCAAGGAATCATGAAGTAAAAGACGGTCAAAGCACAGTGGAGTTAAGCTCTAGGAAACGTGACTAAGAAGAGTGAAGACTAGATACGCACGTCATATCTCTTTTTTAAGAGTGCATCCTTGATCCTTGTTTTCCTGGGGAGCTTGCTTGCAAGTTATCTTTTGTATATATCCTCTCGGTCCCATTCTCGATCTTATTTCTGTTGTAAACTCCATAAGGGGGTTATGACTCATCGGTTAGTACTATATGTCAGAGTTTGAATGGATTTCTTGTAATCCAAAAAGGAGTTTATCTTGCTTATCTTCTAAGATCTCCTTTTTAGCATATCTCTCTGTCCATGTTTATCTAGTTTATCGTGTTTATCTTGTCATGAGAACCTTAGGTAAAAACCCTTTGGATGAAACATGTGTTTGAGACATGTTATGTTTGATGGTTGAAAGTGGTTGCAAGTGTTTGCAAGTGGTTACTCGTGGATGCATTATACACATTAGGCACTAGATCGGCTCACACACCCTTCATGTTGCATATGCATGAGTGCTTACACTTATTCGTGGTTGAAACTTGTTGTGCTACCACGTGGATGTTGCATATGGATGAATGTTATGTGCACTCATATAGATACTATGAATTATGTTAGGAATTTGCATACATATGGATTCATTTCACTGAAGTACATATGCATTAAGGAGGTTTACTGTATCAGTAACCGCCTGATTTTCACTGACATACATATGCATTAAGGAGGTTTACTGTATTAGTAACCGCCTAATTTCTGCATTAGGTAAGTACATATACACACACTTTTGCATATGTTCATACCACATTTAGAATCTTGTAAGGACAATGATTGCTCATGGATGATGTTTTGAGTAGATGGATGTTGGATGGTAGGATATGTTCTTCCTAACTTGAAGATTTCGGGGACGAAATCCTTTAAGGAGGGGAGAATGTAACAACCCGTATTTTCAATAACCTGTTATAACATAAATCGAGGCAGAATTTAATTCTAAAATCTGAATCAAGGGAAACGGGTTATGCCATTGCGTTCGTCTCGGAAAAATACGCGAAATAGAGTCTGAGTTTTCGAAAATCGGAGTCCGTATGACCCAGTTAAGGCCCATTGAAGTTTTCAGAAAATTCGTAAGTAAAAACAGATTTGAATTTCAAGTTGAAAATGGGGAATTAGGGCAAACTGGCGCAGGCGGGAAAATTCCCGCCAGGACCCCCATGTCGACAGGCATGTTGACAGGGTCCCCAGGGTGTCGACAGCCCTGTCGACAGCCCTGTCGACACGGGTGGCCAGGCAGTTTTGCCTGGCGCACCATTTTGATTTGGGCTTGGTTGTGTGGCTTGGTTCTGGAGAATTCCGAAATCTGATGGACCTAATTCAACTTAGGGTTAATCCTATGGTCTAAATCACTAGCCTAATCTATAAATAAGACCCTAACCTACCCTAAATCACTCATTATTCATTCTAGCAACTAAACTATGCCAAAATCAAAACTCTCATGGCCTCCACTCTCTTCATACAATTCCTAAACAAATCCCTAAGAGATTTCCATGCATACGAGTGTATTTAGGCTTTTATGATCCTCTTTAGCTTGCATTAAAGTCTTGTTTCTCCATTGTCATCATAAAGGAGGAGTCTTGATCAAGTTTGCTTGCATTTTGGGGTTTTATTTTGTTGCATAAGGGGTTTCTTACATTTTCTATACTTATTTGAGTCCGCATAAGCATTGTAAGCCCTCTTACCTTCATTTTAGAAACTCTAAAGTTAATATGTGATGAAAGTTGGGATCTATGCTATGTTATGCATGTTTAATGAGTTATGCATGCTTATGCAAGTTCACTAAGCCATGATTTGCAAGTTTAACAAGTTATGCATGTTTATGCAAGTTCACTAAGCCATGATTTGCAAGTTTAACAAGTTATGCATGTTTATGCAAGTTCACTAAGCCATGATTTGCAAGTTTAACAAGTTATGCATGTTTATGCAAGTTCACTAAGCCATGATTTGCAAGTTTAACAAGTTATGCATGTTTATTCAAGTTCACTAAGCCATGATTTGCAAGTTTAACAAGTTATGCATGTTTATGCAAGCTCACTAAGCCATGATTTGCAAGTTTAACAAGTTATGCATGATTATGCAAGTTCACTAAGCCATGGTTTGCAAGTTTATTGGGTTCACTATGCCATGTTATGCATGTTTAATAAGTTATGCATGCTTATGCAAGATCACAATGACATGTTATGCATGTTTGACAAGTTATGCATGTTTATGCAAGTTCCCTATGCCATGTTAGGCAAGTTTAACATGTTATGCATGTCTATGGTAATATGCAAGTTCACTATGCTAATTTATGCAAGTCTAACATGTTATACATGTTTGTTGTGATATGCAAGTTCATCATGTATGTTATGCCAAGTTCCCTCTTCCTATCCTTTATGCGTTATTACGAATATGTAAGCGATAGAATGACGTTGGGGGGGGGGGGGGGTTTGGGTAAACTTAAATTACATGAAAATATAAGATTGGGAATTTACCTATTAAGTTAGGTCTACCCCTTGGGAATTTACCTATTAAGTTAGGTCTACCCAAGTATTTGTTGACTTGTAAGTATGTTTTGAAATAAAGTGGACATGACACTTAGAAAACATAAGTGTGGCCAACTCGAGGTTGGGTTGAGTTTGTAGCGTAATTCTACCCGGAACCTACCGGCTTAACTAGTGGCTACAAACAATAGGACCCAATGTGAGAAGTTGGTCATGTGGTGCCAAGACCCGAGGTTAGACCAAGTTGTGGTGTAAATCTACCCGGAACCCACCGGCTTAACTAGGTAACCACAACAAAGTCTAATGTGAGAGGTTAAGGTGCATTAAATTAATTAATGCCTCATGATTAGGGTTAAGTCAGGGTCCACTAATACTTAACCAATTTGGGGATTCGAGGGATTGAAATGGGGTTAAGTTGTGAACTGTCGGTTACACTTAACCAATTTAATCCATTTGGGGATTTGAGGGATTGAAATGGGGTTAAGTTGTACTTAACCAATTTAATCCATGATTAGTGAAGGGTTAAATCGCACTTAACCCTCTTAGGAAACCCTAGCAACGTGGTCTGTTCCAGCAGTAATCCCAGTTTGGTATCATCACAACCCTAGAGGCTAGGCTAGGGCGGGGCACGATTACTGGACTGATGTAAGCGACCAAAGCGACGGCTGAGTGGTACAGCGGTGCGGGTCCAGGCGGGCTACGGACGTGCACGTAATCCGGTATTGGACAAACTCGAGGCACGGGTACCAGTAGGTTTAGACTGTGCATTATTGCTTCAGTGTCTGGGGTTGACACCCGAGGGCTTGATACACCCGAAGGTGGACCCAGCACAGTCTGACTACATCCATATGTGGGCCGTATGGACACCAACACTTGACGTGTTAGGCTTATAGGGAGCCGATCGACTAGACCGTTTGGTTGGACCTTATATTAAGGTCACTTCGTGTTATTGGGTCAAAGCTTGGGCCAAGGGATCAATACCTGCTATGTTGGTTTGCTAGTACACCGTGGTGCACAAACTTAACCTTGTTTATGCGATGACACCTCTATCTATCTTGTAGTTAATTTATCATGCCAGTATGTTGTTATCTATGATCATCTCAGTTTCCATCATGCTGTTAACTTTATTAGTTTATAGACTGATCGTAGCAGGGCTTACTCAGTCTTTTTGACTGACCTCCCCCAGGTTCTCAGGGAGGGAATACAGGAGCCTAGCTTGGATCTTAGCTGCTTTCTTGGATAGCTCATGTATGCTTTGGACTTGAGCTCGCTATGGTTTTTCCACTTTGGGGATAGCTACTTTTATGTTTTCCTTTTCAGTTTCAGATGATGTTATTTTATGTACTAGACTTGTTTATTTGGGAAATTGACATTTTTGATGTACCAGACTTGTGTTTTGAAATGGTTTAAAAATCTTCCGCTGTTTTATCTACTTACTCTGTTTATATATATATATATATATATATATATATATATATATATATATATATATATATGTATGTATGTCATGTCCTGCCTTGCTATATCATTATGCATATTTACCTTGTTTTAAAAACGCCCCACCAAAGTCAGAGTCGCTTGCAAGAGCCACCCTGGCGGAGGTGGGGTATTACATATCTGAATGCTCCTATCCGCATGCTCCTATCCGGATGCTCCTATCTGAATGCTCCTATCCGAATGCTCCTATCCGGATGCTTCTATCTGAATGCTCCTATCTGATGCTCCTATCCGGTTTGCTGCAAGTTTTTCCAGTAAGCTATTTTCGCCAAACGATGGCGTTTTCAACCATTCTAACTTTTCTATGCAATCACAAAACATACCACACAGTCATAGCAACATGTATAATCATCCACAAACACTAAAACAATAATATGACATGTTTATAAGGATCAAACATACCCAAAAACCCATGTTTTCCCCTTAATCATGTTTAACAACAAATAATGATAGGATTAGCAAAACTTAACCAAATTAACCCAAATTTCTATCAGTGCCCTAGAATATCAATTTAGAATTTTAAATTTTTTTCCAGAATTTTCTGAGCTATAATTTTTCTAATTAGCCGTAATTAGTGTCAAAACAATGCTAATCACTCACCTTGGCCACAAATAAAATACCAAATCTGAAATGATCCCATATTTGGCGTTGTTCCCAATGTAACACAGCAGCTCAAACCTTGCTTTGGTGCTTTCTCTCCTTAATTTGATGTAGTTTAAGCCAAAACTTGATTAAGAAGTGATTAGAGGTGTATTTAGATGTTGGAGGCCATTGTTAGGTTGAAGAGAGGGTTTGTGGCGGCTGAAAAACTGAAATGAAATGAAAACCTAACTCATTTAGCCTCCCCATAACCGTAATCCCGAAATGGGTTATGGGCCCATTTACTAATCACCTCATTTGGCCCGGTTAAGCAGTTTTTCACCTTCTGAAACTTGTCTCAGCCATATCTCCCAAACGGTGAGTCCGTTTGGTTAATGTGACCACTCTACGGAAAGGTAAACCATCATCCAGAGCTAATGGAAGTGGTTACAGGTCAAAACTCCTTTCCAATCAAAAGATATGGTCAAAACAAGATCAGCTAGGGGCAAAACGGTCATTTAAAAATCGGCAAAAATCATATTTGTTTTCAAAACCATTTCAACTCTATATTCAATTTCAAATCAAAATTGAATATTTCATATCATTACTATATAAATGATAATATTTTCAAAACGTTATATTTTGAAATCATTTCCTTTTCTATATTCGTTATAAAAACGAATATAATCGATATAAATATCGCTCACGTCAAAATGGCGCATCTAATCAACACGTCTTTATATAGTAATGATTTGAAATATTCAATTTTGATTTGAAATTGAATATAGAGTTGAAATGGTTTTGAAGACGAATTTAAAACGTATTTTAACCCCAATAGTCGTCTCTCAAAGTTACATGACCATACAACTTCGTATGTGAAAGAAATAAATATTTTACGATCCTTCGATGCGTAGAATGCGGGTCGTTACAATCAGACCCACTTTGATTGAGCGGATTGGTTCCAGTTAGAGGAACGATCCTAACCTATTGGAAATCATCTCAAAGTTAGAGATGGGAATTGACGGAGAGATGAACAAGTATGGGCTTGATCGAGATGGATGGCTCAGAAAGAATGGAAGACTTGTGCCCAATGTCAATGGATTGAGAGATGAAGTGCTTAGAGAATGTCATCACTCAAAACTGGCTATACATCCCGGTGGTAACAAGATGTACCGAGACATGAAGCAGACCTACTACTGGGAAGGGATGAAAAGAGACGTTAGGAAATTTATATCCAAATGCATGAATTGCCAGCTAGTTAAAGTTGAACAAAAGAAACCTAGTGGTTTGTTGCAACCATTAGAAATTCCAAAATGGAAATGGGAACATGTCTCAATGGATTTCGTTGATGGGTTACCAAGAACTAGGTTGGGCCATGATAGCATTTGGGTGGTTGTGGACCGATTGACTAAAAGTGCAAGATTTATACCCGTCAAGTCAAACAGAACGGCAGCTAAGTTAGCTGAACTATACGTAAAGTGGGTAGTGAGATTTCATGGAATACCCAAAGGCATTGTAAGTGACCGAGATCCGTTGTTCACTAGTGGATTTTGGAAAAGCTTACAAGAGGCGTTAGGATTAGAATTACGTCTTAGTACCGCGTATCATCCTCAAACCGACGGACAGACAGAGAGGGTGAATCGAGTGTTAGAAGATCTCTTGAGAGCTTGCATATTGGATTTTGGTGGATCATGGGATCTATACCTAGTAGAGTTTGCATATAATAATAGTTATCAATCCAGTATCGGTATGGCTCCATTTGAAGCTTTGTACGGAAGACCGTGCAACTCACCGTCATGCTGGTTAGAAACTGGTGAGAAGTTTGTGCTTGGACCAAATGTGATAAGAGAAACTTCAGCTAAGATTAAGGTTGTCCAACAACGAATGAAGGCTGCCCAAGATAGGCAGAAGAGTTATGCCGATAAGAGGAGAAGAGATTTAAAGTTCTCCATTGGCGACTTGGTGTTTATCAAGATTTCTCCGTTGAAGAGCGTGATACGATTTGGCAGGAGAGGCAAGTTAGCACCAAGATTTGTTGGTCCATTCCCAGTTCTTGAGCAAATTGGGAATTTGGCATATAAAGTTGAATTACCAGAGAAGATGGCAGGAGTTCATAACGTATTTCATGTTTCCCAGTTAAGGAAATTCGTGCACGACCCCGATGTGGCTATTTCACATGATCAGTTGGATGATATTGAAGTTGAACCCGAGGCGGTTGGGAACCGCAGGCCTATGCATATTATTGGGAATGATACGAAGCAGCTTCGAAGGAAGGTGGTGAAATTAGTCAAGGTTCAATGGGGCGAGAATGAGAATGACTATACTTGGGAGACAGAGGAGAGCATTAGGAAGACGTATCCAGAACTCTTCGTCCGGTAAGATTACAGTTTCAATTTAGTCTTTCCACATGCTAGGATAGGTCTGTTTTGTTGGTTTTGCTTGATTGATTGTTATATATGGCTGGTAGGCATGCGGGATCCTTTATATGTTTTGGGTTTAGGAATTTCGGGGACGAAATTTCTTTAGAGGGGGGAGTGTAACGATCCGCATTCTACACATCGAAGGATCGTAGAATATTTATTTCTTTCACATACGAAGTCGTATGGTCATGTGACTTTGGGACACGACTATTGGGGTCATTTCCCATGTTCATGATTTTTGTCGATTTTTAAATGACTATTTTGCCCCTAGCTGATCTTGTTTTGGACATAACTTTTGATTGGAAAGGAGTTTTGACCTGAAACCGCTTCCATTGGCTTCGGATGATGGTTTACAATTCCGTAGAGTGATCACATTAGCCGAACAGATTCACCATTTGGGAGATATGGCTGAAACAAGTTTCAGATGGTGAAAAACAGCTTAATTGGGCTTAACCGGGTGATTAACAGCTAGGCCCAAAGTGGAATTTCAGGATTAGGAGTTTAAAAGGGCTGTTAGGGTTTGGAGAATACCTTTTCTCATTTTTCAGCCGTCACTATTCATTCCTCTTAACCTAGCCATGGCCTCCACACTCTAAATCTCTTCAAAACACCTCTAAACCACTTTCTAATTGAAGATTAGGCTTAGCAAACATCAAATTAAGGAGAGATAGCACCAAAGCAAGGTTAGAGCTGCTGTTATACATCAGTATTCGTGCCAAACAGAGATTCATTTCAGATCTGAGTTTTATTTGTGGCCAAGGTGAGTGATTTGCAAGGTTTCTCACTAATTATGGTTAATTAAGGGTAATTAGTGTTGATTAGCGAATTTATACGTTAATAAATTCTGGAAAAATATTGATAAATTTCGAAATATTGTTTTATGCCTCTGTTAGAAAATTTGGATAATTTGGTTAAGTTGTACTAATCTTATCATTAGTTTTTCTTAAACATGCTTAAGGGAAAATATGGGATTTTGGCCATGTTTGATCCATTTTAACCTATCAAGTTGTCATTTTGGTGTTTGTGTTTGATGTTATATGTTGCTATGACTGTTTGATATGAATTGTGATTGTTTAGAATAGTTAGAATGGTCGAAAACGTCGTCGAGTGGCGTATAAACAGTCGTTGGAAGTTGCAGGAAAAGTGCAGGGTGTGACCGAACCGGATCGGATCGGCGGGGATGAACCGAACCGCTCGTGGAGCATTCCACGATCCGACTACTTGCATCTGAAGCTCTAAGATCCGACCCTCTCGTGAATGGTGGAAAAATCCGATCCGATGGGGGCATTACTCTCCGAACCGATCCGCCTGCCAGACCAACGAAGCTTGACCCCGAACCGAGGCATCACCACGATCCGACCCGAAGCTGGAACCACCCACGAACCGAACCGAGGTAGACAGGAGCCCATGAACTGAAGCGGAGTGGTGAAGCCGACCCGATCTGAGTAATCCGATCCGAACCAGGGTGGTGATTCCGATCCGGACTGAGGAGCTGATGACCACGACCTGAAGCAAAGTGAAGTGAAGAAATGAAGACCGATCCGGAGAAGGAGGTGACGAAAACCCGAGATGAAAAGATAGTCCAAATGGGAAGTTTGTACTCAGGATCTAGTTGGGAACCAACGAGTTGACTTCATGAGTTGGTCTTTGCTGCGGGACGTGTGCAAAGGGGTTGTCCATGTCTGTAACTTTGGATCACTATGTGTAGGGAGTACGTGAACGGATTCAGGGCCACAGTGGCCTAGGTACGACTAAAGAGCTATAGACCAATGAAGTGGGGTCATTTGTAAAGATTTGGTCATGACTCCATGGGGTGAGCTTGGTAGTAGCAGTAGTTGTACAAGTCGAACTCCGTCACTACTTCGATGGGTCTAGTGACTGACAGTGGTGGACATCGTATGCTTTACGCACTGAGTGAGAGATGTGAGAATGCTTTCTATGTTTGATTTGTTTGCCATCACTATGACATGCACACCCCCACCCCCGTATTCTTTATACCATGTGTTAGTGGCTCCTCAGAGTATTGTACGGTATGTAGTGCTAACTCTTTGGTTGCAGGTCCAGGTTCAGGTATGGTTTAGTATACCTGTTATTGTTCTATTTTGTTGCTTATCGCTCATAACAGACTTTTTGTCTGACCCAGAGTTTTATGTCTCTTCTTATTACTCTGGGTGCTCTCACGAGCAGACTAGAGACAGGTTAGGTGGTATGCACGAGTAGCAGTACCGGAGACGAGCAGGAAGCTTCCACGTATGATATATAGATATTCTCCCTGTGTCGCTGCTGGTCACTACTTTGGGCATTAGTAGTGTACCCTTTCTTTCTTTTGTTTAGAGACAGTGATTTGGAAAGTTGTAATAAGCTGTATTTGGATTTCTGCTACTCTGATGATGATGTTGGTTTTAGTTATCATCTTATGCACTGTCTCGCCTGTTTTATGTCAAGTATATTATTATATTTTTGTTCCATCCGCTGTGAAACATTCTACAGCTTTTCGATTAGTTCATTCTCTTATTTCCTTTCTTTGGCGACTGTTCCGTGCTAGTTGGGCATGTGTACAGCACACTTTCAGAGGAAATGCCGGCTGGTGCGGGGAGGGCCGTCATAGGATCTATGGAGGAAGACTGTTAATACATATGTGATTTAAAAGGCTTTGTTGTTATTCCATTTATATTATTAGTCGGATACGGAAATTGATATTGATTATATATTGATCTGTTTTTCCGTGAAGATTCCATAATTAATGGAATGAGATTTTGGGTTTATCGTGAACTGTGTTTTAACTGA
Organism: Allium sativum; assembly: GCA_030737875.1. NCBI lineage: Eukaryota > Viridiplantae > Streptophyta > Magnoliopsida > Asparagales > Amaryllidaceae > Allium > Allium sativum. Next base: position 431,049,832 of record CM060912.1, on the reverse strand, counting down.
CACTGGATCTTTAGCCCAGTTAAAGACAGGATTTCATGTCTAACATAGTATTTCGAACTATACTGTTGATCTCTGCTAAATATATATCTGTTTAGTGGCGGAGAATTTATTCTCTTTCTCAACACCCTTCTCTGAGACGTACGAGCTCAGACGTTATATATTGGCAGAAATTAGTGGTACGGTGTAGATTGTCGATGTGGCATGTTTGTGTTTCCAAAGTTAAATAATCATTAATAATGATTGTTGGAAGATTAAAATGAAGTGGAGTTTTAATGAATCTTTAATAAGATTGAAATGTGAATGTGATAATTTAAATTATCAAATTTGAGAAATGATCGTGAATGGAGTACCACCAGTTTTACTCCAAGCGATAGTTAAATCTTTAATTAGATTTGAACGTGAAATGGTAATTAAATTTACTGATAACACTGTGATGTTAGATATGGAGTATTACCAGTTTTTCTCCATGGGGTGAATAGGTTGGGATTGGGAAATATAACAAATGATTACTTTGGTAAGATGCGCTAATCCCAACTAGTTTGGATAAACGTTAATTTGGTTTGAATTGATGTCCAAAGGAAGATTAAAGTATAAATTTAAAGAATTTATATTTGATAAAATTAATGGGAACCTTTCCCAAAGGATATGAATATTTAAATAAAAGAATATTCAGAATTGGAATAAGGCGTATGTTGTGTTTTTATAGCACTTGATTATAAGATACGTGAATTATTCAAAAATGCCGGTTTTATACCCATTCTGAATAATCGATTCGACGATAAGCCGACGATGAAGGCGGTGGTTGAAGACCGGAGGTCTTCACATCGTTTGGATGATTACTATTGTCTTGATTGGGCAGTACACCCAAGATAAGGTAATAAGTGGTGATCGTCAAGACATACTTGGAGATCGACCGGATATGCGAGGACCTCTCTCCTGTATTGGACATATGGGACGAGGAATAAGGTGCCTCCGGTTTCGTTCAGACCCAGAACGAACTAGTAAATGGATGTGTGTCTGACATTAGATTTTATTCTATGTTGATTGATCTCTATTAAACATATTTTTTTGGTGGTGGAGAATTTATTCTCTTGCTTAACACCCTTCTCTGAGATGTATGAGCTTAAAGGTTATATATCGATAGACATTAGTTGCATGGCGTGAATTGTCAGTGTGGCATGCTGAGATGCAAATGATCAAGGCTTTTGTTGAAAAGCAAAGTCTTGTGGTTGATGATCAAAGAACGGCTTTAAATAGCATAGCTTTGTGTATAACGTTAATTCGTGAGCCGCACACCTCGGTATGAGTCAAAAACGGGATAAGGGGCCCAAGGAGTGCACGACGTTTGCTTCTAGCTATGGGTGGTGTCATGGTATGGAGCCCAGACATTTATTTATTTTTACCTATGTGGATGATGGATTGCGAGGTGCCTCGGATATATCGGTTACTACGAAGCCGATGGATAGGTCTTATAGGACCGGGAAACGTGTGTTCAGGAATACTAATCCACTAACTAAGTGTGGACCGGCCTTGGAGGAACCAAGGGTTAACTACGGGGAACCCTGAGGCATTTGCTAGAGTGTCTCAAAGCCAGCGAGGAGTACATCCCTTGCCTCGACTCATGACGGAAATCCAATTTCCAATACGTGACATTTCGGTTTTGATTGTAGAGCCTAATATGGCGACATGATATATGGTACCCATGCCGTCTATGATTGATACATTTATATTTGAAGTTGTTTTATGCACTATGCACTTATAATAGTATCAATTGATTTGTTTTAAACGTACCAAGCATGTTTGGCTATTATAAGGGAAAACTCTATCCTCTGCCTTGTGTTGCATTGTGTGATGGGACCTGAGTCTTATAATAGCTTCATTTTTCAAAAAACATTGTGTTGTTTATAAATTGTTTATGCACTAGTATTCTTGGGAGAAAACCCATTCCGTGTATACGGCGTGGTCCCTTGATTTACTTTATTTCTAAGGTAAAGTTTTAAATTAACTGTTTTAGTTCTCACACCAGTCCCATGACTGGCCTGGAGTTTATTGTTTTAACCTAAACTCTAGGTGCCCCTATTTTCCACACGGGAAGCTAGTAGTTTTGGTTTTGCTGATATTATTTGTCTAGGATCCTGGATTTACAGCTGAAGCTATATTCGGAAAGCTCTGTATCCATGTATTTCTTTCTGTGTTTTGTATTATTTTTCTGCTGCATTATAATTTGTAAATCTATGATGTTTATAAAATGTATATTATTTATTCATACTCTGTTATATTCTTGCACTCTGGTGTAATTGTTGTAATAGCAATGAAATCTTCTTCTGTTTGTGTTTTGATTTGTCATGTTCTCAACTCAATCCAGGCTTTTCCGTAAGGGCGAATTTGGGTCGTTTCATGTTCATTTAAATATTGTGAAATTATTGGCAACCATCAGATTTGATTATGAATATGGTCAAAGTTTGTAAATGATAAGTTGTGGTTATGTATAATATGAATTGTAGGATTCTTAAATATTTTTCCCACATATTCCTATAGTTATGTCATGAAATATGTTGTATATGTTACATAGCACTGTGGACTTGGAAATTTGTCTCATTAAACATAAATTAGTTGCATTTATGTTCCAGAACTTAAGTTCAGTGCTAAAATATGAAATATGTGAATTTGGGTAAAAAGATGAAATTTTTGTATTATGTGATTGTAAAAATAAAAGAAATATTCCTGTTATATTCAGTATTGTTGGATTTTGGCTTAAGCATTGTAAAATATGTTGTTTTCCTCCTTTTCAATAAAGAGGCATTATTTTGGAATCACAAGAAGTATGATAAAAATGATTAGAAAGGGAAAAGTGGTGCAAAGGTACATATAAATATAAATACATACATTTATATGTAATTTGCATCGACTATTCCTATATATATATATAACATATATTTCTTGTGATTTGGAAATTTGTCAATTCCACAAAATAGGCATTATTTACAATGGTTACGGCTAATGATCCTTTGTGAGACTAGAAACATTTTGGCAAGTTTGAATATAAAAAGAAAATGTTTGGTTAATTGATTAGACCAAATCATTAATTTAAAAGAAGAATAATAAAATAAAATATTAATGACTACGTTGACCGCACGAAAACATAAAAATAAATATATGCATATTATCCGTTCAAATCAGCGTAAAACGGTAAAATATACATTATATGGAATGTTTGAATGATTGGATAATGTTCAATTATGGAATTATGCATAAATATAGTCCATTTTGAATTAATATATTTGTGGTGATCATTTGTAGCAATCAATAGAATTAATTGCCATAAATGAGACCGCAAATCAATAAATAACCATTGTATCCAATATTAATTGGGGAAAAATAAATGTAATGAGAAAAATGGTTACGATTCCTAAAATCAAGTAGGATAAATGTTGTGAACCCCAATTAGGAAATCTAAATAATAACCGCATTTAGACACGAGGTTAAGCTCAACTTAAGGTAGAAGTCTGCCCAGAACCGATCGGCAAATCCAGCAACCACAGGTAGTCAGCTTAATGTGAGGGGTCTAATGCATTAATACAATCGTATTAAGTCACAAGGTTAAGTTCACTTGTGGTAGAAGTCTGCCCGCAGCCGACCGACAAATCCAGCAGCCACAGGTAGTCAACTTAATGTGAGAGGCCTGGTACGTAATTATATATACATACATATATATGTATATCAGCCAACCAACAAATAAATAAATGAACAAGAATAGCAATTGTCCGCTGGGGTATAACAAATAGATAACTTGGGATTGATAAATAGTTGCCTTAGGGAAATATGACCGTTATGGTCATAAAGGGTAATAAAAAGGAAACATAAGGGAATTTATGATTGTCGTTTAAGCACTAAGTCCAAATTAGGGAAGGTATCAAATAAATGTCCTAGGATAAAAAAGGAATATAAACTTCCTTATTTATATTAATGAAAATAGAAATTATAGTTGGACTTAGTAGGTTAATAATGTAAGATATTGTTAACCATATAAACTCGTGACAAAAATAAATGGCGTAAGTATAGTATTTCCGTATAAAGGAACTAAACGAGAATGACTTAACAACGAAGCCTACTTTATCCCAATAGGGAGTGGTGCTAAAGGCAAATGGGTGAAGAACTAATAATCTTCGCGTATAGTTCGCTTCTTGGGTCCTAAATGGCTAAGAGACTAGGGTTGAAGAGTCCACCTCGGAATAGGTCTTTCAGTTTAGGGGCCTACCCAAACCTGGAAACTAAAACGTTAGATATGGCTACCTATACTACCGGAAGTAATAAGCGACAAAGAGATTATCCAATATGGTCAACTAGAAGGTATGGCGAACATAGCTAGTGCCCTCTAGTTCATGTTAACGTTGAATATATTGTCGAGGGTTAATAAGTGACCAATAGATCCGCTTAGGGTCTTAAGTGATCAGGGAGAATCCACCATATCTATCATTGATATTGAGGCATTAAATAATAAAGGATAGTGAATGGGAATATATATATATAGAAACCCCGTACTTAGCGCCCCACTCTCGATATAGTGAACCAGTTAAGCTCTGGTATAAAGGCTTCACAAAAATAGGTGTATAGGTCCTATCTCGGTATAATACTTTGGGAAGAGTAGTAGAGTCGTGCGTAAACATTAACAAGGTTGGTTTAGAATCACTAACCTTGCCAGGCATACAGCATGGGTTGAACCAAACGGAATATATCTGTGTTATAGTCTGTGTTGTACATTTCTTAGTCACCAGAACTTGTTGTTCTGACCCCCCCTCCCCCCCCTCCTCATTACAACCTCCCAGGTTTCCTAGAGAAAATTGGGTTCTCACAGATGATTGAGTTTGGCTTTCGGTTCCCGTTCTCTCTCATGCTCGATATTGGCAAAGTGACTTACTTGAAAAAGGTAGTTACTTGAGTTAAATTTATCGTACTTTGATTATGTTCATGCTCATTTGTTACAGGTACTAGATATATACGCTCCATGTCTAGATGTGTTCAAGTTTTGATTTTTATCAAAATTTGGGTGCAAAAAAATGTGGGGTGTTACAACTCACTTGCTGGGGCAGGACCCAGTGTCACGGTAGTGGCTTGCCTAGAGAATTTGCAGCAAGCCAACAACCTAACTTGGTGGTAGCTCTGGTTCGACCAAGTGCCAATATCAAACCGAGTATGGTAGGGGGTAAATGTCATAGAAACGATGACTTAGCTCGTTGCATTTCAAATTGTAATGCTCTAAATAATGACATAGGAAACATTGGTCAGGATCGACCACGTGAATCTCTCAATCGAAATGGTGCAGTTGAACCTGAAATATGGTTCGACAACGCCGAATCTGCCCGGTTCGACTATGTCGAACCGACCCGGTTCGATTATATCAAAACGGTTGTTGGGGCCATGGTCAAACCGAATGTGGAAGTCATAAACAGGCATCGAACGACAATAGAAAGGTTTATTAAAGTGCAACCTGAATAATACATTCTTGAATTTCCTCCAAGGATGTGGAAATAGATTTTCAACTCATTTCTGATAGAGATAGGCTGGCGGAAATTATACGACGCTAGAGGCGGAGCACCCATCCAAGGATACGAGGATGTAACTCAAAGTCCTTTTACTTCTAACGTCCGAGATGCAAGAGCACCACCTGATTTCAAACTACCCATTTTGACGGTATACGATGGGAGATCGGATCCTACTGCACATTTAACATGCTATATTAGGCACATGGATGTGCTGGGGGCATCTCCCAAGCTTTTGGCAAAGTGTTTCTCATTGTTTCTAACAGATTTGGTCATGGTTTGGTTTAGACAGCTCAACAACGAGTCAATTAGTTCTTGGAATGAACATGTGGATAGGTTCATGGGACAGTTTAGAGTTCATATAGCTCATCCCAAAAACGTGATGACATTGACAATGATAAAGCAAAGGCTAGGGGAGACGCTGAGAAGTTTCCTAAAGAGGTTTAATGTTGTAGTGGTTTCAGTGGATAAGCTGGAACTATCGATGGTCTTGATGGAGACCATGTATGGGGTGGTCGAAAAATTTGAATTTAGCCTGCAAAGGGATCCCTCGAGAGATCTTAACAAGTCTTATTTTGAAGCAGATAGGTATTTACGCTAGGAGGATGTGCAAGCACATAGTAAGGTTGAAGTCAATGCCCTGAATAATCAAGAGTCGTTTGAAGTTGGAGTCAAGCATGATAACGAGAAGATAAAAGTGAAAAACGAGCAAGGTAGCTCGAAGAAGAGGAGGGCGCCAAAGTATTCCTTCTACACAAAGCTGCATGCATCCCGAGAAAAGATTTACCTAGATATGGGGGGGTTATCCCATATCGAAAACTAGCTCCTAGAGAACCTACCGACAAGGTAAGAAGACCTGGAAAGTACTGCATCTTTCATGAGATGGATGGGCATACCTCATCGGAGTGTAGGCACCTCCGAGATGAGATAGAGGAACATGTTAGGAACGGAAACCTCCCAGACTATGTTGATATTAAGGCAGCGATGCCCGAGCGAGGGCAACCATTTGCAACTCAAAATCGAGGAGACCCTAGATCCATAGCACAAATCGCCATCCCACGATAGGGTGACAATGGTGAAACCCGTAAGGCTTCCCCTGATTTGATTTCCCTTTGTTTGCACTATTCTTATTTTTTGCTTTGACTCGTCCTTAGCGGTGAATAATAACTGAATGGGTGATGTATTTTCTTCAACAGAGAGATGAAGTCGGAGATCCCGATTATGGGCTCCTATCAGTAGATTGTGATTGGATGGCTTTGTGCGATTTGACTATTAGTCCTTTTTACCTAATGGTGACTGTATGGATTGGTAGGTAAGGTATTGATCGTGGATTCCTTTCACTAGAGGTGAAAGGATGAATCCATATGAATGAACTACAAGTCTCATCACCAAAGAGTGATTGGACGGTCTTGTATCAAAGATCTACAAACTCATTTCATCGGAACGCGGCTAGAAGAGTTTGCATCAATGAACTACGAGCCCCATCATCGGAGAGTGATAGGATATATTTGTATAGATGAGTTCCATCACCAAAGAGCGATAAGATGAACTATGGGTTCCGTCGCTGGAGAGCGATAGGTAGAACTCATATCGATGAACTATGGGTTTCATAGTTCCGTCACCAAAGAGCGATAGGATCAGTTCATATCGATGAGCTATGGGTTCCGTCATTGGAGAGCGATGGGATGAGCTCATATCGATGAACTACGAATTCCTTCACTAGAACATGATTGGATGAATTCGTATTGGATTACGCTTCAAGTATGGATTATGCTCGTCCTGGATGTTCCCTACTAGGCCTTGGATTTTGGATTTGGACTTCTCTTATAATGCAATTCGATGCGATCATGATAACTAGCATAATACAATCTGATAAGGTCGTTAGATTTCTGGTTCTTGGATAATACAATCCGAAGTGATTGTGGTTTTCCGTTAATATGGTCTGGCACGACCATGGATTTCTGGTTTTCTATTTATTACGATCCGACAAGATCATGGGTTTATGATCTTCGAATATTGGATTTCTATTTGGACTTCTTTGGTTTTCTATGGACTTCGGGATTTCCGAAACACATCTTCCACAGCAAAACATGTTTCGAGGGGCAAGTATTGACGCACATTTTTACAAGGCAGTCACATTATGAATTACTAGCAATTTACAAGGCAGTCACATTACGAATTACTAGCAATTGAAGTGTTCTGGACTTGGACATAGGCTCAGGAGAGCTCAAATTTACGTACATGAAATGATGAAGCGCTCAAATATTTGGATATAAGAGGGGAAGGACTCTAGATCAGTGAAGCTCGGATCGGTCAAGCACTTGATTATTTCAGTTCGATTCGGTGATCATCAGTTTGACATTTTGGGATGGAATAACTCGACTCGATGAAGCCATATCTCTACCAATTTGGAGATAAGTTTTTGGGTCGGCCAATCCAGTTCGACTATGTCGAGCCGGCCTATGTCGAACCGGATACTATAGAATCAGAAGACTTATTCCATCGCTTGTAACCTGGTCAATCCACCACTCTACTTCTTTAGAGATTATAACATGTGTCTCATGTCAAGCCGGAGTGGATATTCCACGATTTGAAGGCACATTCCAAAATCCCTATCAAACCGGATCGAGCGTCACGTGGCGTAGTCGAGCCGAACTTTCCATCCACCCATAAATAGCTAGTTTCTTGATTTTCAAGGGGATCGAACTTCTTTTCTCTGGCCGAACAGTGCAAGGACATTGCATATGAATTCACTTCTCATCTTTCTCTACTTTTCTTTCATAAAATTTACTGTAATTTGTAATCAACATCATAAATAAAGATTGACTGCACTAAGCGGACGTAGGCCTGATTGTTAAACCACTATAAAATCTTGGGTGCCTCTTTATTTTCTACATTTTTATGATAATGGATTGTTGTGATCTTGTGATATTAATTGATTTTGGGTGTTGGCCGTAGAAGAGCCAATTTCAATGTCAACATATATATATATATATATGTGTGTGTGTGTGCGCGCGCGCGCGTGTGTGCGCACACACATGCACTAACTCCATTCATTGTATAATTAACTTCGTAACCTTTTTACTCATCCTTCTATTATATATTTATTTATTTATTTCCGTTCTTTCTTTTGCTACACTAATTTCTTTGATACGTTTGTAATGTATATTAATTACCATTGTAACATATATCAATTACTATAAATTCCTAATAATTCTCAATTGATTAGTTTCCTCCGTTATATGAATACGTTACATATTAATATTCTCTGATTTGAATTCAAACACATGTGTATGCATATATATGCGTAAATTATTTCGGTTAACTTATTTCCAGTTCTCTTCCATTATCTTGAGAAACTTCCCTTGTTATCAAATTATGTTGACTGTATGATATTCTCTTTTCTAAAATTTTGAATGTCAACCATTAACTAAGTTTTGTTATTCGTTAGTTGAATACTTTGCACGTTATTTACGCCTATTAATTAATTTTGTGATCGTTTTAACAATTTTCTTCCATCACGCATTTATTCTCATTTTGAATTTAAATTTTGAAATGTATGTAGTTGATATGTGTGTGTGTGTGTGTGTGTTGGTTTCCAACATTAAATCTTCAAACAGTCATAATTTTTTTGCTTGAATTTCAATTGGAAAACGTTATATATGAGACCTCATCAGAAAACCATAACGAACACAATAGCATAAGTTTCATGGCGAAATTCCAATATTTATCTAATGTCTATTTTTTCTCATTTCAAATTTTATAAATTAAATTTATTTTAATTAATTATTTCAAAAGCATGAGATGTTACTCAAATTGTACACAGAATCCTTATATAAACTTGATATTAGATCCTACCTTTCGTACTACCATTAGAACGTTCAACCTAATAGAATGTTAACTCAAATTACTCGTCTTGTGACCATTTACGTATTTTGTGGTCGTTTTGTATGGATTTACACTTTTCGCATTATGGGATTCATTAATGTTGATTTCCGTGTTTGTTTTCCCCTTGCTTGAGCGATGGACGAAAAACGATCTCCTTAAATATCTTCTTAGATAGTTACATCATCTTCTAATTGCGATTTTTGGCACCAACCATCATTTCTAAATTGATTATACAGATTTCTCGAATGATAAGGCACCATTGATCGTTGTTGACTAGTAAGAGACACAGTTTGAATTATAGTCATAATTTTGTTGGAATGAAATATTTTGTGGACAATTTAAATTATGAGAATTTTGGTAATGATCCGAATTTTGGTGGGAATAATAGAGATTTGATTTTGTGGAGAATGGTTTGAATATAAATTATGTTGGAAAGACACAAATTTCAAATTTTAATTTTATTGTCAAGAATTTTGAGAATAATATTGATTTTGATTATGTTTAGAATAGTATGTATTCTAATTGTATCGAGTGTGATTTTAATAATTGTGTTTGTATCGCGATAGAAAATGAGATTCTTTTTAAATGTTCAATTTTGATTTGACATGATTGAAATTATGTAGATAATCATTTGAAAAGAAGAGGAAAATTTATTGAAATTGTAAAATTACGAAAATAAATAGAACGGGAAGAGTGAATGATGGCAAGTCAAAAAAATAACCGTTGTCATATAGACGGCCTTAGTAAAGCCGACTATAAATGATGATTATTTTCTTTTCACCCTTCTTCATGTAATTCCTTTCTGCCTTGCATAACATTTGTAGGTTTTTTATCCTCTTAAATTCTAGTTAGTAAAGGAAAAAAAAATCAAGAGAAATCCATGGCAAAGCCATGAGTACCCCAAAATCATGGTAGCTTTCCAACTAGTAATGACTGATTCAAGGTAATCAAGTAATTTGGTCTTGGCCTTCCGAAAATAGACATGCTCGCATAATTTGACTCTGAAGAGAGATCTGTAAGCAGCTGCAGTTTCTCCCAGGACGGGATTTGGAAGCTCGGTTCCAAGTAATAATTGCTATGCAAACCTATCAGGGCATATACTGTAAAACAGCAAATGATTTGAAACTAGCACGAAAAAATTCACTACAAACTTGCGTATAAACTTGGATATACAGTAAGCTTTAAACATTGAACCCAGGGCTCTTAATTTACACTGAACTACGGCGAACATTAAACAATTTTCAAAATGCATTGATAAATTCTCTTTGGCTGATTTCAATTCATAGCAACCGAGCTGTACCGACAACAGCATATAAAGATAAGCTACCAACCCGAAAATATTTACCACACTGGTTTACAATAAGAAAAGAACGTCAAAAAGGAACAGCATGAACAAAACTAAACAATGTATCAATTCCTCCCAGTGATCCCCCCATCTAACTTAACTCTTTTACTAGGTCCAGTCTGCTGATCAACATTTAACGATGCATCATGCAAAAACAAGCAACTAGCACCATTTCTACACCCTCTCGGCGTATTAAAGTAAGTGCATGGCTTCTGCACCTTCGCCTTGAAATCAACGACTCTCTGCTGGTTCAAATTTCCTGCTACCACAGAAGAACTTTCCTGCTGCTGCTCTCTGCCATGCATCTGTATCAAACTTTTGTAATAGTTCGCGTCTTTTACCTGACTAGTAGCAGCAACTCTTTCAGAGGGGACACCAAAGCGTAAATTAGGAAGAACAGTAGGAGGAGGAGGTGGTGGAGGAGGACGAGGGCAAGGGATATTGGAATGATTCAATGCTTGTGGGGGTATATAACTGCTGTGATGATTGGTTGAAAGCAACTTGTTCATCATTGATGGATCACTCAACAACTTGACTAGCAAGTCACGATCGATCAAGCTGCCTTCTTCACTGCTTTTCACCATCGCAGTTAATGCTACAGATGCAGCAGCGTTTATGTCAGGTTCTGCTCCGAGTCTGGGAAGGTTATGGGATGGGAAGTTGGTTGAGGCATAGCTGAGTTCTGGTTTGTAGCTGTTAACCGTTGGGGCGGTTGGGTAGTTATGGATATGGGGAGGTGCATGATGATTTGTTGGAGATAGCGTATTTGATATATCTTGATGTTCGGTGATGTCTTCATCTTCAGGGGCAGTTATGGGAATTAATGGGATGTGGGCATCGTCCATGGTATGAGTTGCTTGGACATCGGAAGAAATCAGTGGGCTGTATCAAGTCATGCAATATTTTAGCACACTTTATCAAAGAGTCGTTACATTACAAAAAATCAGGATGCTGATAGTCTAATATTTTTGAAAACTTTAATATACGTATTAAAAAAATTGACCATCCAGGAATTTTTATTTTTTTTGGGCATTCACTGTTAATGTATTTATAGCTAATCTGAAAGAGCAATAAGTTTTATGTTCCTCCATGGGCTTAAATTCTAAGTTCAAATCTTTTACATAATTAGTTTGGAAACGCAGTTTTTTCATCTGACCACGAAGCTCACAAAATGCTCTTTCATGTAAGCAAAAGGCAAGGAGTTTGAATCACCGCACGAACAAAACTTAAAATATATCTTTAAATATAAATTTTCAAGTATAAACAAACAAGGTTACAAGTTCAAACATTATTTCGACACAGAAAGGAAAAAAGAAACAGTATTCTTTACGTTTTCAGTTACTTTTATTGAACTACATAGAAATTACAAATTTAATAAAGGACTTTATATGCACGTGTGAAATCTCGTAAGTGTTAAATTTTATACATCGTCAATTTCATAATTTATCTGATCTATACTCGTCGAGTTCACTTTGACGAAGGTAACTGTTATCCTGTCAGTTCCACATATTTGTAAATATTCATTTTGAACACCACAAATATGTATGCCTAATTCTTCTAAATCAAAATATTTCTAATTTCTGTTGACCCTCCATTACATGCTTTCAAAATTGTCACCTAGCCATAAACCACTTATAGATGTTCATCGTCTATCTTTGCCTGTTCTGGTTATATCCACATTTCTTTCTTTTTTTACTTTTCTTTTTTCTTGCCCTTGAATTTTTTGCATAACTTCAAACAGTGTATATATACACACACACACACGTGTACATACAAATATGGTATGGACACATAAAGAGAACGGCTAGACACAAATTATGATACAAAAGAAATGATCTACACAATCGGACCTTCTTGTCTGTATATAGGATGTGGAAATCAGGGGATAATCCAATGATGGAGGTCCAATTTGTCACCAAATGAGTACATTTTGACTTCCCCATACACACATTAGTAAAAAGGGGAAAAATTACACGATTCCTTCAACAATTTCACATAAAAATATTAAAAGCAAATCTTAGTTTAGAGTCTTTACACTGTATGCATCTAATCTGAAATCCATCTAAACATTTAACAAATATGCAGCAGGAATACACCCATGATTAATATGATATCGCTGTTTTCCATCCATACTAACGTCAATTGGTTACTGATGTGTCATTTTTCATTATAAAATATGTCAAACGCTTTTCAAAAAAATTACATAAAATATCATATTAATTCTACTAACAAGGATGATATATATTCGCCGATATGACAGTGAACGCACGAAGACATTAATTTTGAAAGTGAAGCATATACATAAGGATGGCTTACTTGGGAGGAATGGAAGACGGACGAGGATATATAGCTTCTAATGCTCCTTGCTGCCTGGTATCCTCTATGCTACGCTCTTGGCTTTCTTCACCAGCAACTACACGCCATTTTTGATTCAAAACAAACTGAAAATATTTCAAAACAAAGCTTACAAATTAATTTCCAACTGTTGCACACAAATATTAGGAGGAAAATCAATTACTTTATGAGGATGCTGCCATTTGATAACAGGGATTTGTGATATATCTATTATAGGATGATTCCTGTATGGCGATTCAAAACCAGGAGGTAATGAATCATCTGGTTCACTCAAGCCTCCTGCATGCAATAACCATGCAGTTTTTGCCTGTAGATGATCCTGTGTGTCAAGTCCAGATTGATAAGGAGCATCCTCGGATAAGAATAACCTAACCTGTTCAATTGCAAGACCAAGTAGCCATTTTTAGGTTGTGAATTTGAGATTAAATACAGGGCAGATGTTATAAAGCCACTGACGTAATTACAAATCTGAAGTGTAAAGCATACGTGTACAGTGTAAATATTGGTTAAATTTAAATTCTGTGAAAACCATTAATCGAGTTAGAGTATTATTAATCCGTAGTCTGTGTATGAACTCTGCTAGTTATATTTGGTTGACTATTTATCATGCATTTGTTTTGCTCCGTTTATCTAGCAATCTGTCATCCTCATACAAGAGAGATCATTCGCATCATAAACCGACTACAGAATCAAGATCAACTTCAAACAAACATGCTTTGAACATTATCTATACCAAACAGGTACTACCAAAACCTACCACATACTTTCAAGGAAACCTCCGAAACAATAAAATAAACTTCAATCATCAGTTACTTATTTCCACTGTGTAGAATATTTTATCTTCCAAAATATCATACAAGCACAAGTACAAAAATGCAATATAGTTGAGATAGCTCCATTAATTTACAACTGATGCTCATATTCAGTGAAAATTGAAAGAATGCGATGACCTTTGAGCTGACAAATGCATACAGCACACGAACTGTTTACAAAGGGTACAAATCAACAAACCAGGTTGTCAATTTACATATATAAATAAACATCATAGTATTATGTACATTAAAATTTGTGTATACAGTAAATGATGAATATACTTCAGTTGACTCTCTGTGAAAAAATGTATCTTAACTGTAAATGCATTAATATAGTATTTCTATAATTAAATGTGTGCATTTTGAGAAACACTCATGTAGATATTCAAGATATACAATAGTATATTAAAATTCATAATACATATCCGTATGTAAAAATTCTTAACTGGGACTACTAGCATAGTGTTAAAGTCTTTTGAGTGTGGATTTCGAAGTGTCGGGTTCAGATTCTTAGGACACTAGTTAACAACCTTTGAAAAAGAAGAAGAAAAAAGGTCCTGCAAACTCAAATCAACGCTACATTTTGTTTTCTTAAACTGCTTTTTGCCACTGAAGGTTAATATTTAATCAAGCTTGTTATACATATACACAAAAATATACATGTACATACATGATAAAAGATAAAAATGAATTAAACTAAAAACTGCATATGTCAGCTACAAGTGTCACATAGGTACAAATTGTTAAATTTATGGCTTGACAAACACATTGATGAATATCGATGCAGCTGATTTTAATTACAAGGTAAGCAGCATACAGCCTGAAACATTCCAACATGACAAAGAGTTCCCCTAATTTAACTAGGTGTTTCTTACCTTTGTCTTGCTTGATCATAATATACCCTACACAGCAGTTTTCAATTTAAACATTCTCTGATTGTGACACATGCTAACAATTTTGCTATTAACAGTATATTTGTTATGCATTATAACAGGACAGCATTTTAGTGGATGAACGATGCACCACAGGAACATCTATCTCCGGTTTGTACAAGTGTACAAAGGATAGAAATCAACAAGCCATGTTATTGATATTTCATATTAGATATTTCCATAATTTGGACCTACATGTTAGTTGCACATGATGAATATCATGTTGTATCACAATTACAACAAATAAATATGAAGAAAACATATATTTGACTTGTCTAAAATAATGTACATAATTGGATAAGCATATATACCATAATAAAAAAGATGTCCCTCTTTCAAATTGGATGCGATAATTTATTTGCTATCATATACATGATACATTCTTGTTTTTTTAGATCAAGAGTTTGAGTCAAATTATGATTTTGCATTCGTTTTTGGGGTGCTTAATGAAATTTGGGTTTGGCGAAAATTATTTATGTATTGTTTTCATTTGTTTTTCAATCTCTTCTTGAATCTAATTATTTAGGGATCTTTGTAATAACCCTAGCAATTGACATTAGAACGAGAACCCACTATAATAATAAATAAAAAAGCGTGCAGGTATGGGTACGTACTGTAAAATTTAATGAGGGATGAAAATGAAGAATTTATATATCTTAATGATCTACACCAACCATTAAAAAATAAATGAAAGAAACCCAAAGGTATAACAAAAGAAAAAATGATAAAATTTGGATAAAATAGTTGCAGTAACTGTTCAATGTTTTTTTGGAGAACGCTTTTGTATATTGCTGCAAAATGGATAAATCTAAATACAAAAAAATGCGGTTGAACTGGAAACATTTTAATGACTTTCAATCAATTGTGAATCAAATAACAGCCATGAATTACGAGACTGACGATGAGACACAGTGTTGATAAGTTTGTTACCTATGAGTCGACAAACACTTTTAGTTCCATTAGTCAACTCAAATTTGGATAAAGTTGTTTCAATGGGTTCGGTAGTTAGTAACCTTTGAGAAGACGTGGAAGATAACACCAACGTAAAAAATGGAAAACCAGACCAAAGAGGTGAATCTTGCAATGAGCTTAAAAAAATTCAAAATCAAAATCAGAATATGAAAATGCTGCCATTTGCTATTAAAGTGAAAAACCAAATTATCGGTTGACATCGTGCTACAAGCTAAAAAGAGATAAAGGATCAAGACATCAGAAGTAGACCAAACTGAACAAAAAGAAAATAGTGTGATGAGGTGAACTTTGGCGATAATGTCCTATGTGTAAAGCAAAGACAAAAGCAAATATTGTGTGTGATTCAAATGCATGTTTCCATATAAGCAAACAGAAGGACATGTTCATTGACTGAAAATAGCAAAAGGACAAGGTGAAATCAGATAATGATTGTGATATAGAGATTGAATGAAAAGGATGAGTTGGACTGAAAAAATATAATGGAAATGTTACGAGACTTACAAAAGGCAGACATATCTCAAAAATTATGAAGAATTTTATTTCAATGGGATGGTTGAAAGCAAAGAGTTGTAGCTTTTCAACTCAGTAAGCCGGCTGAAAACAAGAGTATGGAAGGCAAGTAGGGAGGCTCTACGCGCAAAACATGAAAGCAAAAATTTGTATAAATTAAATGAAAAAATGATGAAGGATAGGAAGAGCAATCAAATTGGAGTCGAAAAGACAAATTTGTCTAAATCAAGATGGAACAAAAAAAAAGGGAAACCACAAAGTCTGCATGAAGGTCTTCGTGGTACTAAAACCATTTTTGAATGGTTGACAGTTGCATGTTCAATTGACGGACATGCATAATTATATCGTTTAGTTGAGGGCGGTGCTGATCGATGCATTGATTAGTGATATGTTGTCTCAAACGATGTATTGGAGTGATCTGATTTTACATCAAGGTGGAATGTGGTGATTTTTGATATAAAATCACGTCTATTGAAAATAAATATGAAGAAGAAAATCATAAATTTGACTTGGATGAATTAATAGTGCAATTAAATTGAATGCAAATTGTCATTACATAGGGACTTGGTTTTATATAGAGCCACAAATTTCTTTTCTTTTTTTTAAAATCAAGGAGATCATTGTTCTACGTATTGGCTTCGAATCAGAACTTGAATTTTGTATTACTATTTTTTGGAGAGTTTAATCAAATTTAGGTTTGAAGGAAATTATTCATGTACTGTTTTTCTTTGTTTTCTACCTCTTCTCAAATCTAGTTCTGGAAGAATATTTGTGATAACGATGTTCATCCTTAGACAACTAGCAAACCTTCAGATATTATAATCATGCATTTCATGCAGAAAAAGTCGATTCCACCAAATTTTAGACTTATAAACATAACAATGGGTATGTGTGTCTGGTTGGTATATTAAATGACACTTCATAAACATAAGTTACATAACAATGTTCATCTTTAGACAACCAGCGAAGCTTCAGATATTATTATCATAGCAAGAAATACCATCTTTAACGGGTCCGATTTAACAGACTAACTGAACCGACTACATGACTGAAGCATGATATAATTGGCTTTATTTTGTATACAGTGCTTTTCTTACATAAACATTAATATGCTACAAGATCAGAAGGCTTATTTATCAAATTTGAGCCAGGAATAACACAGCAGGCGGCAAAATGTGTGCCCCTATAACTACACAACTCGCATGCGAATTGACCATCTACATGACAGAATAAACAATTTTGCAGATTACAACCGACTCCCGTCGAATAGCAATTATCAAAGCTTAGGAATGAATAACCTATACGTGATGATTTAATTTTCAATGAATATTAAATCACAGAACTGCTCCAAATATTTTAAAAGACAACAATTAATAATGAACTTCGTAAATTTTGAGCAACAACGTATGATAAAAGAGTCCTTACCGCTTTAAATGGTTTAAAGCTTTTAAAGGCTAGAGTTCTAAATTTTCCAGACAGAGCACCAACAGGTTTTTTTTTTTATTAATTAAACCAAGACCCATCAACTTAAAAGTTTTAGATCATGTAAAAATAGAAAGGACGTCCTTTTATGTTGATATTGCAGCACCTAATTTAACTTCTGGTTATATTAATAAATCGCTGATTCCATCGTATCAACTATGACTGAATTCTACATTGCATGTATAAGTGAAATTTAAAACTAACTCACAAAATAATTTGCATTTGTCACGATTAGGGTTAGTTTAGAATGGTAACAGCATAAATTCTGTATAATGTGTAATACAATCGATCTAGGAAAAGACAGAAAGAATCACCTAGTGAAGTTACAGAATCTTGTGTCCTATTGAAATCACTGATTGAAATGTTGATAGCTTGTACGCAAATTTACGACCTATTTGGAAGGACTTCAATAAGTTTATCATTTGCTTTAAAAACCAGTTCATTTTGGTTGTCAAAAAACATAAGGTATCGTCTGGTTTATTTTGTATTTTATGTTTTGGGTTTTCAACATTAATTATAAAATATGAAAAAGTGAAGGAACGACACAGTTGATGGAAGAAAGATGGAGGTAATGAAGGGACGACGGAAGGATGAATTGTTTCTTTTGCTTCCGTTATTTCCCAAAACATAGGGAAAAGAATTTGTCTTTGTTTTGTGTGTTAACTTCTTTTCCAAATTGATCGGTTCCACGATTTACATGTATCGTACACTCTTTTGTATGGACGTAAACCCAAAATCAAAAACTAATCATACCTAACTTATTCAAGTCAATCCAAACGAGTCATTAGCTTATCTCAAGCAATAAGCACATTCAAAATTGTGTGACAAGCCATGGGTGCTATGCAACAATTGTGGTTGGCATGCTTTTGTATTTGAATTTTAGTTCCGTTATAACGCAAGGAAACAAATAAAACACACAATATAATGACAATTACCAATTTATGAAACAAAATTGGAAAAGTTGTTGGTAAAAAAATATTTCTGCCTATCCTAAATTGCTTGGCTTCCAAACTTCTATTATTTACATGGTCATCACATGACATATCTGTTAATGCATTGTAGTTTAATGTATTGCTATTTCTGCAAGGATCGACCGCACATATTCATGAAACATACAGCTAGCACTGACTATTCAGACGGTCATTTTTTATAGACAAGGCTTGCTTGTAGAATCCATATGGCTCACGTGGAATCCACGAATATATTTTATTTGATTGTTAAAATATGTTGATTGAAAATACATATTTAGCACGGTTGCACATGTACAGCACGTCGCTGGCAGCTACGAATTTGCTATGAACGCAAGCTAGTGCATGGAGAGCTTAGAGAATATAACATTTCTTTATTATGAGGATCATTTACACATTATCGATGTTTCACAGTCAGCGGATCTTGGTCACAGTTTGTCCTTAGAATATTAGAAAGAAGATTGTCTTCATGCTCCTGAATTCTTTAAGAAAACGTTGTCTGCGGTCATGGCTGTCAAAGAAATTGGACTTGGGATTGATCACTATCAGAAAAGAGAATCACTGCAAGAGAAACCTATTGCACAGACACTCTTTGTTCAGATGCTCGACAATGTAGCGAAACACGAAGAAGTGCTATCGGAACCTGTCCACTATCAGGAACAGGATTTATCCAAAGATTGCAACAAAATAATTGTTGAACTTAAAACAAATAAGAAGTGCAGTGACTCAAAGGAGGAAAAGAAAAGGGGGGGAGCAAGATGTATTGATATCACTGGAGGATACATAGTATGCACCAATGGAGTAGCTGAAAAGGATGATAGATCAACTACTGACTCTGAAGAAGATGAATCAGTTATGAGCACGAAGCAGAATGAACTCAGCCAACTGAAAGCTGCTTGAAAAAAAAGCACTGGAAAAAATATGAACCAAGACAAGAGCTCAGAAGACAGAAAAATCCAAAAGGTGAGAAAAATAGAATGAAAATGCAGCAAAATCTCAAATAAAGAATATTCCATGGACTTGATAATTAGGGGTGGCAATTAGAACCGAAAACCCGAACTGAACCGACCTGAAAAGACCCAAACCCGAACCAAACCCGATGGGTCTCGGGTCGGGTCTAGGTGATGAAAAATACCATCAAGACCCGATCAAACCCGACCCGCATAGACCCGACCCGAAAGACCCGACCAAAAAGTATTGAAATGAAATAGCTCGCTGGCTACAGTTTATAAGATTATTTTTGTTCTGTGACAACTGAATTGATTAACGGAATGCCTGTTGAAATGAAATAGCTTGCTATTGATATTGATATTATTAACCAATTATTTTCGGTTAATCGTTCCTTTTTTATCAGCTTGATTCAATTACCTTAGTTTAAAATGTATTCACTGTGCAAGGTTTCAATTTGCTTCGATCTGAAATCAAATCAAATATCCTAATAGATGAATGTAAGTAAACATAAAGCCCATAACTTACGTCATTATGTTTAACATTAATTGCAATTTTTGAACTATTATATTGTGAATACATCATCGTTGTTCATAACATAAAACTGTTATGACAAAATAAAGAAACTAAACATATATTTCTGTCTTCTGAATTGAGAAAGATAATGATGTATGGTCTATCTTTTGTTAACTTTAAAGCAATTAACTTGATTAAGAAAATGGGTTGGAGACATAATACAATAAGCATTGCGATTCATAAGGAAAAACAATTAATTAATTACTTGACTGATGCTCAAAGCTAAGATTTTCAACATCACAATACTAGATTGATTTTATTTTGACAATATCATATTTTACTGAAAAATAATTCTAAGGAAATAAGGGGACAAAATTGAGAAAACTTCGTTAAAAAGGAAAGGAAATTTTTTTAAAAGAGGACTAGGTTAGTAGAAAGGAAAAAATAAAATTAATATCGGTGGACTATTAAGGAATTGAATAGTAATTGTAGGCAATAGTTTTTTAAAATTAATATTAAAATGCCATCAAAATTAGCCATTCATCTTTGTAAAGAACTAAGCAAAGCAACAAGTCTATCATCCTCTGATTAAATTAGACTTATTAAAAAATCACTTAGAACTCAAAAAAAAAAAAAAAAAAAAGTTGAACAGTTCTTCAAAATTAATGTTTTCAAGACAGCATAAAATCCCAAAATTTTAAGAAAATTATTACAAGAATTAAACATAAATTAGTGGTAACCGTTCAGTAGATTTTGGAATTTATTTGGAAATGGTATTGGTATCATTTGAAAAACGGTCAAAAATAATTGAAGAATGTGTTAAACACAAATTAGTGGTGACCATTCAGTAGATTTTGGAATTTATTTGAAATGATACTGGCACCCAAGGTTCAAAATTTCAGCCGGCACGTCGGAATTCCAGCCATCTCGTTCTGGTTCCGGCGATGATCAGACCAGAATCCACTCAAAATTCTGTTCCGCACTCTAAAAGAAAATTATGGAGCAAGAAAAAATTACCAAAATCAGAAATTTATAGAACCAAAGAAATGGAAGAAGCGACAGAAAGATAATCAAAGAAATAACTCTAAAATCAACAAAAATAATACCCAAATGTTTTAGGGTTAGAAATTTCTATGCTTTCATAAGTTAGATCGACAATATACAAACATTCCATTCTCATCCTTCCATCGAAGCATTGAAGTAATTTTCTTTTCTTTTGATATTATCGTGATTGCGACAGGCTGGAGAAGAATTTGGGTTTCGATGAGGGGGGTCGGTCAGTGAGAAATTACTGAAGGAAGCAAACGGAGTCACTGGAACTAATTGAGCTTTTAGGATAATTGGACAATAAGCTACAGTTTCTTTGGCAAAGCAATAAGCTACAGTCTACACATAGATAAATAAATAAAGAGTATGTTAAGTATTATACGTGCTTAGCATCTTTGTTCCATTTAATACCCTTCCACTATTCAATTTCACTTTAGTTCACCTAGATAAACAAGTTATACTACCAAATTACACCCTAGTACAGTTGATTTTGAATATTTTCAAACTTGCAGCACACATGTTGTAGTTAAGCAAACGATGAAACACTGATGATCACATTGATTAGTATAAACCATAAATATTGAATGCATAAGTTTGTATAAATATTGTTTATCATATTGGTTAGTAATATTATTGTTATATATATTGAAAGGTGTATTTACAAAAAAAAGTACTGGAATTAAAGCGGGATTCCCAGAATTACCGGAACGAAACCAAACTTTTAAAATTATCGATTGCTGGAACAAAAACGGAAAACAGAATTTTGAACCATGCTGGTACCATTTGAAAAACGATCAAGAATAACTGAATATTCGAATATTGTGGTTGATAAAATTTGCATTGAAAGTACACCCCTACAATACAGATTGTGTTGACACCAATAATGTTTTAATTACTTTATGGTAAAACAATATGATACAACTTCATAGTAGAAGAGACATTTTGAAATGAAATTGTTTGAAATAACAACAATTTTAAATGCACAAAAAAAATGAAGGTATAACTTTGTAACTAGCGTTAAGAGCAACTGGTTATACTATCATATTGTCAAAGTGAATATACGTGTAACATGTATATAAAACCAAACTTAATAGCATACAATGTAACATAATGAGATCATTTATCTATATGGTTATTATGAGTTGATCATATTATAACTTATATTTAACTTGTAATTTAGTATATATTCAATAAATTATTGTCAATGAAGTTCCAAATTAATAAGCTTTCTCCTACACATCTCAATATCATGTTGAAAGAACATATCTATATAATTTAATATGATAGTATTATATAAAACATTCAGCCTTTATTTCTATTTATTTATCTAAAAACATTTCTTACTGATGTTATTTGGGGTAGATTAACTTGTAAATTTGAACACTGTTAACCATATGAAGATCTATAAGTTTAATTACAATTATTAGGATAATAACTAGAAACTGATTCAAGGAAAATATAACGTGTTAACGTGTTATGACCAATTTTAGAAAATATTGAAATGTAACATAAGTCTATACATCAGATTTTGTTGCTAATACTTTCTTTTAGTTGGAAGATCCGAATGTTTATAATCAGTTTAAAAAGTATATATTTAAATGAACAGATACTTCTAAACTTAAGATGATTACATGAATATTACTTGTTACATTTATCTTTTTTAATTGAAGTATTGTGTACAGAGATAAGTGTGTTATATCATGGTTATAATTTTTTGTTATCATATTTTTGTTTCAACCGTCTCGCTTGTATGTATAGTCATGAATATACACACTGTATGTTGTCATTATAATTGTTTGTTAGGACAAATTTTTTGTTTAAGCCTCTGGAAAAAACTTATTGTATAAACAGGCCTCTTTCATAACTTGCTATGAAAGTAGGCCTGTTTTCTATTAGGGCACTTTGCCTTGCGCACTCCATTTTTGCGCAAGAACAAATTTGTTCTTGCGCAAAAATGGAGTGCGCATATTTTTTTTTTTTTTTCAATGTTTGAAGGAAAGCTTATGCAAGCTCACTGTTTTTTTCCTCCCTAAAATGACCTTGCGCATTCCATTTGTGCGCAAGAACAAATTTGTTCTTGCGCACAAATGGAATGCCCAAGTATTAAAAAAAATAAAAAAACCTGCGCACTCCATTTTTGCGCAAGAACAAATTTGTTCTTGCGCACTAATGGAATGCGCAAGGTCAGTTCACTGGTAGAAAACAGGCCTACTTTCATAATAAGTTATGAAAGAGGCATGTTTATACAATTAAGTTTTTTCCAGAGGCTTAAACAAAAAATTTGTCCTTGTTTGTTATTATCATTCTTATGAAAGTATCTCATTCGTGTGTGAGCGCACACACATAGAGGACGGAGATGAAAGGGGAGTACGACAGAGGGAGATCTTGAGCCCAACTCATGGTTTTCATTTATTTTGCATAGATTTTCCCTGCATTGTTATACTTTAGTAAGAATAACTGCAAGTTGAAAATATGCCACTAATTGACTCATGGAAAATAACACTTCGTTGCAGCAAATGTTTCAATGTTTTTGTTGATGGAACACTAGAACCATATTATGCAAAACCATAATATAATATAATGTACTCAATATTGAACTCTTGGTCGGTCTTTAATAACTTTCTGTAAGCACTTTATGAACAAGTAAACATACTTGATGAAGTACACATTTATTTATAGTACTCTTAGCATCTGAAATTCAAGTCTTCATGACTATTATTAAAACAACGCACTCGCTTAACCTAATTAAATCTCGCTTACTTATTTACATACCAAAACCTCCAGTCAAAGGAACTCTGAGAGAGGGGGAACTCTCAAAATCGATAATAGCAAGCTCACTAACGTAAAACACTTGTTACATGTATTTTACAAGTTATTATTGTTCACATATATTTTCATATCTGCATCAAACATATACAAGCAATGGATTCCATGCATGTTGTGTAATTATCTTATTGTACATGCAATCAAAGTAAGAATATATGTTATAGCCAAAACTGAAAATTAAAATCATCCCATGCTGTTTTTCATTTGTTTGAAGGATGGTTGCCTAACTCTGACTTAAATATATACATTTTGCATTATTTAAAGTTTCCGTAAAAAAGTTAAGTGTATATATTGATCATGTATTTTATATGAAAATATTATCTAGGGTTATGGGAATTGCCCTTCAACGAACTTAAAAAATACCACAGCATGTATATTCTTCGAAATTCGAAATTTAATACTCATGCTATTTTAATTTGTAATAATAAACACAAGGTTTAGGCAACTTAACTGTTAATATCATTCATAAACGTTCAAATTAATATTTAGGAACTATATGACAAAATATAGATTTCGTAGTACCCAAACTAAATCCACAAGCATGTTATGTGTGAGTGTGTATGATAAAAAGAAAAATATTCATAAAACACGGAATAGATGTGTTTCCAACAATTGAATAGATTGCTTATAAACGAAAACACACTGTTTACCACTCCAACAACATGCAAACTTTGTATATTGTAACAAAAATTGATGCCCACAAGAGCTTGGAAACTCAAAATCAAGTTTTTATTCATCTTTAGTAAATCAGATATGAATTAAAGAGGGAGTATTCATATGTCAAAATGTATTTATTCATTTGTTCTGACTTTTAAATATGTTTTACATCTTTGCAAGTTTGTGAAGATTTATTAAACAATAGAATAGTACCAAATTACTGCTGTTGATAGTTTTACACTTTGGTATGGTTCATATGTTTATTATAAGAAGCTATAAAAAATCCCTAGACATACTTCATTATAATTTTTTTGGTTGTATTCAACTTTTAGGTGACAACAAATAAAATAGAAAAAAAAAAACATACATCATAGCTTATTATTTAGTTAATTTTGATTAGGTATCGCTTTTCATATGCATTTTTACTTGATTCTTAGCAAGTTCATGAAAGAATGAAATATAAAATCTTTATAAAAAAGACACCGCTGAAAGATGGGTTTGGACATCTACAACGGAGACCTCACGATGCACCAATATGCGTTGGAATTGTAGGACAAACAGATGGTCAAAGAAAGGTAGAGATCGATCAAGGATGGCATGGGAGAGAGTAGAAATGAGAAATTGGAATATATCTGAAGAGCATGTGTCGAACAGGAACGCATATAAATTAGCGATCCATGTACCAAAACCTTGAGTTAAAAGTTAGATTAAGGAGAGTGTTATGAGTTTTAGATTATAGAATTGGTGAATAGGGGCATGAGGCATAATGTTGGCCTTACCAATATTATTATTATTACTGTTGCTATTACTAATATTATCATCATCATCTAGATTTCATTGTCATTACTATTATTATTTGTTTAATTATTTTACTTTATTTTATCTTTATTTATGTTTTCACCTTTAAATCTCTTGTTATTATTACTTTGTCATTTGTTTTTTGGGTTTCATTTCTATCCAACCCCAACTTGTTTGAGATTAATGACTTAGCTATTGTTGCTGTATTTTCTGTATGATTCGCATGTTTAATTGAAGAGGTTGTGAAACTTTTGTACTTTACATCAAGAAAAAATGATCGTGGATCTAAATTTTCATAAATACAAAGAAATATTTCGTTGTAATGTAATATAGTACCTGTGTTTTAACGTAATGGGTACTATTTGATATTATCCACCGTTAAATAGCTCTTGGTCGATCTACTTTCTTTCTTTCTTCGTACACTAAGGCAATAAACTTGAATTAAATAGCTCTTGGTCCATCTATTTGATATTATCTACCGTTAAAATTATTCAACCCTCATCTTAAATTATATAAACTTGAATGGTATCTCGGATTTCCCATCCAAGAAATACACCCGAATATATTTAGTGAAGTCATCAATAAAAAGCATCAAGCATCAAAAGTGGAATAAAACAGTGTCGTGCAAGGACCTATTACATCATCATGGATCAACTCCAATAGGCCTTGCAACGTGACGAGGACATACTATTACATCACCATAGAACAACTCCAATAGGCTTTGCAATGTGGTAATGACTTAGAAAATAGAAGATGTGTCTTGACACCCTTCACATACATTAATGGAATCAAAAACTGAACTAAAGTAATTTATTCACCAAGTTTTCATCGCCATGGTCTTCAAATTTTACATACTAAGATGACTCAATTTGGCATGCCAAATTGAAAATAAGTTGGTTGTTCCCATCTTTTCAACATGAGACTTAGATGTGGATAATACAAACAAAATTTAACCATCCCTTACCAATGTGAATTACATATGCATTCATGCTTGTAAAATCTCGAAGAATTGTTTACATCATTTGGAATAAATAGAACATAATGATCCACGTCAACAGCATTTGCCATCGAGAAGAGGTTTCTCTTCACTCCTGGAACTTGAAAACACCATCAAGTGTGATACACTAATATTCATTAGCAACAATGAAAACTCCTTTTGCAGCCGGATGAACGGTGTTATTCGTTGTGACAACATTTCCATCCTAAGGATGGAAAGCAGCGAACATGGAGTCAATTCCAGTGATATGGTGCCAACATCCAAAATAAACAATACAACCATCATTACAACTAATTGATGCCATTATATCCACCATCTTATGCACGGCCATAAAGCACTGCCCCTCAATCTCCTTTCCGTTCAACATTCCTTCATTCCATTTAATCGCACCTCCACCCAATAATTTCACTCGACAATTTTTTTGGGGACGTGTCAAGTCAAAGCTTCCCACATCGGCGACAACGGAGGCGTAATTATTGTAATTCTTTCGAAAAACGTCCCTCTTTGAAGGATGAACGCGTTATTTATTTGCTTATGGGTAGAAACATATGGCTTGAAAGGTTCTTTTTATTTCCCTTTGTATTTCTTGAAGATAAAACACTTCCATCACTATCTGAAATTGAAACACTAACCACTTTCTTAGCCAATTATTCTTCAAAAGCAAGAAGAATTTGAAATTCCACCAAGGATGGTTTATTTGCCCAACTTTTGAATTAACACGACGAAAGGTTATTTTCTTTCAGAAACCAATAAATAATATGACGTTTCATTCTTGCCTCCGAAATTCGACCATTTAAATCAAATGCTGAAATTTTTGAATAAATATTTTTGATCTATGAAAGGGAAATAATTGGGAGATCAACTTGAGTTGTATTAGCTTAAATCATTATCCAAAATAATTGCACCTTTTTTTAATTGAACAAACTATCAAAAGTACAAATTTCACAATCCAATAATGTGCTCAAACAAGTCATGAAAATAAACTTCTTTAATGCAAACTATGCCACTGCATTTTTTCACCTTCCATTTCTTCAACTCGACATCATTAATTGAGGCAAACTTTTGATCTCCGCGAACATAATCCCACAAATCTCGCGAAAGAAAAGATTATACAAAACTTTTGCACCTTATAATTTGAGTTATCTAATAACTTAATACCAATACCATAAATTTTACTTGCATCCCCCTAGCATGAAATTATACAGCTTCATATCCAGATATCCACTTTGAGGAGAGTGTTCAAATATTGAAGTGTTTTTTCTAAAATAATCTTATTGATTGTTGCTTGGAGTATTCATAATTTATTGTAGGAACATCCATTATCATGCTTCTAAAAATTCTTAATTTATTATGTTTTATAAGAATATATAGAGAATCCCCAGAGCACGCAGGTTCGAGCCCCGGTCTCTTCACATAATGTGAGGGAAAGGCTGCGCGCGCTAATCGACCACCCCCAGAGCCCGAAAAGCCGTGAATAGTACCAGGATGGGAGACTGACCTGGGAAGTCCTCACGCTTGAGTACGGGAGCCTTTGGCACTGGGTATCCACCATATAGAGAATCCCCGCCTATAATATTCATAGACAATTCTAGCAAGTGGCATATGAAAGTAACTGAAGTGAGTCGAGAAAGTTTCATTAATTGGTATAAATAAGATCGAACCTAAGTTTTTGTATCCAATCCGAGAAGTCAATTGAACATAGTATGATAATGAATTATAAGATTACAAAAATTCTTACAAATATTACAAAGATTGATTGACTTTTTGAGTTGTACACAAAAGGCATAGGTTCCATCTTATCCAACAAGTTAGTTGAATTTTATAGAAACGCACTAATTGCTCATTTAGTGTTCTCACCTTAGTCACCTATCACTTAATATGATTGTTTACATGAATATTCTAACAATGAACTATCTACATATTCTTACAATCATAATAAATTAAGAATTCTCTAGAAGCATAAGAGATATTCTAACAATGAATTAGGAATGTTGTAGACCAACAAACAACAGGATCTAGAAAAATGCTTTGATATTTTAACATGTGACCGAACATAACAACTCACTGTAAATTATTAATATGGACTCAATTTGCATTTAACTTTTCTATTACATATTAACCTTTCTTCCATCCAGATAGGAGTTAAAATTTTATATAAAAATAAATAACATAAGTAAAGTTCAAATATGAAACAATGAGCGTGATGCATGACACTCTCAAATATTCAAAATAAATAATGAATAAAATCTTGTGCTTTGACTTTAAACTTTTGTATGCTATTTTGTAGATTTGTGTAATGTACCACGCAAATGATCCTTGTTAACTATGTAATCCTTGTACCATAACTAATTTGCCCAAAAAAAAAAAAAAAGATCAACATGAAAATTGATAGATACTACTTTTTTCATTAGAAACATACAATAATCAATCATACTACGAGACACATTGAAAAAGAGTATCATGTGTGTCCAAAAATGACAAATAAATTCAAGTAATAGAGAAATAGGTTTCAAAGTCAGTTGGATTAAAACTAAGTAATGGCAAGTGAGTTCAGAAAATTGACGTAAAAATGATCTGCTTGTTGTTGAGCCAAGTTGTCGCAAAATGATCCACTCAGCGTTAAGCCAGATTTGTCTATTCAATAATGATGATGAAATAAGAGGAAACATATAACAATGAATTATAAAAAGTTGATTGAAGCGATTGAGGACAATGCAATCAATGAGTAATCTTGAGACTAAAATATCTGTGTGTTTTAAGTTAATGTTCAACCAACTGTTTTTATGCTGCAAAGAGTTCGATAATTGCAACAAAGGAAAAAAAAACATTACTAGATTATAAATACTTGGAAACCCAAAGTGTCATTTAGAAATGTGGCACCATCAAAGATAACATTGTTAATAAAGACACCATGGAAAAGATAAACGAAAAGCTTTTTCATGAAACTAGTATGCAAACGTCTTCAGTTTCGTGTCTGCGTGCACAAGCACATGTGTTGCATTCAGCATTGTTTTTTTAGGTACTTACTGAACATGTGTGCATATCATGGGAGTCGGAATTCCAATGCAGTTTAAATCAGGTACGGTAGACATTGTCCAAGCATCCACATGCTTATGAAACATCCTTGCTTAAATAGACCATAAATTTGACGTTCATCGTTTTGTCTTTGCAACTTAGATTAAAACTTGAATTATGCCATTTGTACGTTATCATTCTGCCCACTCTCTTTTCCTTATGTTTTTCTTCCTATTTTTTGAATCTCCGCTCAAAAATAAATATACATTTTTATCGCCAAAACACGAGAATAGGAATTCATAATTTGTCTGAAGATGGATTTCACAGCTGACTGCCTAGTAAAAATGTCACAGTTAGTGCCATGGTTTTTCGTTACAACACGTGACCAAGTTTCAAGCTTGGTCTTATGCGTCAACTCCATGTTTATTTTTAATTCTCTTATCATTCCGTTCCACCGTATTACTCATTTCAGGGCCCTTTGTTTTTAACAATTATTTTATAATTTAGTTTATAATATGGATTTATAGACATTTGGATAGTCTAAGTGAGGTATTTCTCTTTTATTTTCATCAGAGTTCAACTGTTGGAAAAAGATTTTAATTAGTATGCTGGATGTCAGTTGAGAGTTATTTTGTTGAGAAGAGTAACCCAACCTTAAGATCTGACAAACGACAACCTAAAATTAAAGTCAGTAAACAAGATGAGCCAACTAGTCGTCTCTTCAAAAGCTTTATCATCTCTTAACAATAATAAATTAAAAATAGAGAATTGGTTACTTAGATTTATTCTTATGTGTAAGCTTTTACCTTATACAAATTCTCATCGCTTGGCCAAGAAACCCTTTTCGATTGCTTTGATCCAGCCATCCAACATACGAGAACGAAGTAAAAGTAGGAAAACGAAGATCTAATTGGCAGTTGTCAAACTCAATCAAATCCCGGCCTAGTTTATGTTTCTCAATCGAAACTTTGCAGGGAAAAATTAGTAAAAAATGGAAGTGAAGGAGAGGGGAAGTAGATAGGGGGACAGAAGAAGACCCTAGAGAGCCAGCAGCGTCATGGTCTGGATATTAGTGGTTTTCCGTATAATATATTAATCAAATTACTAATGAATTAATTACTTGTATTCATTTATGATCAAAAATTGCTAAAACTATAGGATTTCAATTTGAGTATGAAAACGTGCACGTAGGGCCTACTAAGGGGCCCCGCGGAGCAGGCGCCGCCTGGGGCAACCCCTCATCGGGGTAACTGTCAAAATTGATGGTGGTAGTAGGTAAAATAATAACTTTATAAAAATAAAATGGACACATAAACGTACACAACCAGCTATGTGTCTGGTTGGTTGTGTTAATGCTGGTCTTGCCACAGGTCACTAGTTTGATTTTTGGTACTTACATCTTCAGGTTGGTTTCTAAAAATAGCCTTATTTTTTCATAGTTTCCTTACCTTCACCCAAGGGCAACCCATTTTTT
Source organism: Allium sativum (assembly GCA_030737875.1). Lineage (NCBI taxonomy): Eukaryota > Viridiplantae > Streptophyta > Magnoliopsida > Asparagales > Amaryllidaceae > Allium > Allium sativum. The sequence continues at coordinate 431,018,750 of CM060912.1, read as the reverse complement.
GCCACTCAATGTTGCCCTCGGCTACAACAATCCATTTTTATTCTCTTGTTAGAGCCACCATTGCTTGTGCATGGCAATTCCGGATTCAGCAATTCGAGCCTCTCTCATGGCATCTTTTCTCCACCAGGTCAACAATTTTTAATTGTACTTCAGGTAAATTTCTCCCAAAAAAAAAAAAAAAAAAAAAAAAAAATGGAACTCTAGCAAGCCCTTTGTTGGGGCAACATTTTTACAGAAAAATTTCAACTAATTTTGTGTTGCCTAGGGCAACCCAGATCCTTGCACTGACCCTGCACGTATGTGATGGTAATTGAACAGGTTCGATAACACTCTATAGCTAAAACTAATTCATTACAGATATAACAAGCATACAATTTTTGAATTCTCCGTTTCTCAAATTGCAACCATTAAGATTTCTAATATAGCAATATGTATGCGGCGGTTGGATTTCCATTTGTCGCAGTAATTGATTGAGATTAGGAATGACGATGGAGCGGGTTCTTTGTGCCTCATACATATCTCGGTTTTGAACCTCACCCAAGACCCGTCCCATAAACCCGGTGCGGGTTTAGAATCGTGTCTCGTACCCGCAGCCTATAAGGGTCAGGGTGGACCCGATCTGTTTCAAGATCCGATGAAATCGCTTACCAATATATACAATTTTATTTATTTATATTTTTTATCACTAAATGATATATTAAATACAACAAATAATGTGTTTGCAATAATAAGAGAATATAACAAAACGAATTGTACGATAACAGTTCGGAATGTATATATTTGTTATTGTATAATTATCATTGATACAACTAAATACCATGAAAAAAATATAGCTTATTTATTGAAAGTATATAATATTCATGTTATGTCCACGTATACATAAAAAAGATTAACAAGTAATCATTATTGCTATAAAGCGGTTTAATGTTGTTTCACTAATGCGGGTCGGGTTGGGGCGGGCTAGCCGTGCCCCAGACCCAACCATGTACATGAATCTCTCAAAGCGGGTTGTGTAACACCCCACCTCCGCCAGGGTCACTCTTGCAAGGACACTGGCTTTGGAGGGGCGTTAAACAAGGTAAACATGCATGCAGATATCACAAGACAGAACATATAAGTAAAACAGAGTAGTAAAGCAGCGGATAAATCTTAGCATTTCAAAACCATAGTCATGTTATAACAAAGTACTTGGTCGTTATTTTCCAACAACAAAGTCTAGATAAAAGCATAAACTGAAAAACTGAAATACATAAAGTACTATCCCCAAAATGAAGTGATAAACCATAGCTAGCTCAATGTCCAAAGCCGTACATGAGCAAATCCAGTAAGCAAGCTGTAAAGATCCAAGCTAAGCTCCAATGTTCCCACCCTGAGAACCTGAGGGGGGGGGAAACGGAAGAAAAGAGGCGAAAGAAAACAGGTCAGTCAAAAAGACTGGTAAGCCCTACTACTATCTGTCTATGAACTAGTAAAGTTAACTGGCATGAGAAGCTGAGATGAACATAAAGATAACAACATACTGGCATGATGATTAACTAACAAGATAGATAAAGGTGTCATCGCATAATCAAGGTTAAGTTTTGCACCACGAGTGTACTAGCATTCTAACATGTCAAGTAAAAACAAGAATTGATCCCTTAGCCCAAGCTTGGCCCAACATCATGAGATGACCTAAATCAAGGTCCAACTACTCGGTCTAGTCGATCGGCTCCCTATAAGCCTAACTCGTCAAGTGTCAGTGTCATACGGCTTAATCATGTAATGTAGTTGACTGTGCAGGGTCCACCCCTAGGGTGTATCAGGCCCTACGGTGTAACCCTCAGACACCATTCCAGGATGCACAGTCCAAACCTACCGGCCCCCGTGTTCAACTCCGGACTTAATGTGCACGACCATGGTCCGCCTGAACAACCGGTGCATCATTCAGCCGTCTCTTTTGGTCTCTTACAATCAGCCCAGTAATCGTGCCCCACCCTAGCCTAATCCTAGGGTCTTATGATACTATCTAGAAGGTTACTGCTGAAAAGGACTACGCAACTAGGGTTTCTTAACGGGTTAAATGTGGTTAACCCGATCCAAACGTGGGTTAAATTGGTTAAGAGTACCCAAGGCTCCTGACTTAACCGCGATTAACCCATCAAGCCCAAATTGGTTAAGTATTAAGTGGACCATGACTTAACCCTAATCAGGAGGCATTCATTAACTTAATGCGCTTTAACCTCTCACATTAGACTTTGTTGTGGTTACTAGTTAAGCCGGGCGGGTCCGGGTAGCTTTACACCACAACTAGGTCTAACCTCGGGTTCGAGCACAACATGACCAACTTCTCACATTGGGTCCTATTGTTTGTAGCTACTAGTTAAGCCGGGCGGGTCCGGGTAGATTTATGCTACAAACTCAACCCAACCTCGAGTTGGCCACTCTCATATTTTCTAAGTGTCATGTCCATTATGTTTCCAAAACATAATTACAAGTTAACATATCACGTTATGTTATAAAAACCATGTTCATGTCATTATGTTACCCAACCCCAACGTAATCCCATCGTTTACATAATCGCAACAACGCATAAAGGATAAAATAGGGAACTTGGCATAACCATGACATAAAGATGTTGAAGCCACAAGTTTATCATGGTGGCATATGAAATGTACATATGTTCATATACTTGCATATTGCATTATTAGGCTTCAAAAGCATGCATAAAACCAAACTTAGCATATGAGTGATACATGGTGATAAATGACATGTAGAAGTTGCTAGAAGTTCGCATTTAGCCTCACATGCAAGTTATCATAAGGGATATGATAACTTCCATGTTGCCAAAATGCAACCTTCAACATAAAGCTTGAAGCTTTAAGCTCACAACTTCAAGTTTAACTTGCATAACATGATAACATGATCAACCCAAACTTGCATATCATAATGATCAACCAACCTTGCATATAATGATCAACCAAACTTGCATATAATGATCAACCAAACTTGCATATCATAATGATCAACCAAACTTGCATATAATGATCAACCCCAAACTTGCATCATTCATTTAACTTTAGAGTTCAAAGAAAGAAAGTAAAAAAGGGCTTACAATGCTATGAAGACACAAATAAATATTTATTATAAAGATTGAGACGAAGCCCTTATGCAAGCACCAAAAACCCAAATATGCAATCTCCAAATGAAAACCCTTGAGCCAAATCAATAAAAAAAACCTTGCTTTGAAATAGAAATGTTGCAACTTGACTTGAATGCAAACTAAGAATACTCATACAAGCTTGAAAATACTTGTATGCACTCAAAATCTCTCATAGAAATAAACTTAGAAATTTTAGCATGAGAGTGGAGGCCATGAGAGGAACAAATTTGACATAGTTTAGTTGTAGGATTGAATAATGATGATTTAGGCTAGGTGTTAGGTCCTTTTTATAGAAGATTAGGGTAATATTAGCCATAGGATTAACCCTAGATTCAATCCAAGCCATCAAAGCATGTCTTGGGGAAGAAGTCAAGTGTAGGAACCATCTAGGGCCTTTAGATTAAAGCTGAACCATGAGAACCATTCAAATGCAAAATCTGCATTTGAGCGAATCGGCCCACGGGTTGACAGCCAAACACCCTGGATTAACCCCTGGTCGACCCAGCGAGCTCGGGTCGACCTCAAAAATCGGCCGGTTCGGTTATTCCCCTCACCCAATTCGCTGTTTTGAACATTTTTGCATATTTATTTATTTAATTTTCAATTATATATATATATCAATATATATATATATATTTCTCTGCGCAACCTATTTCACTTAATTAAGTATACTTTAATTTGAATTTTTCGTGAAACTTCGCGAGGCCATATCTTGGTCATACGGACTCCGATTTTCGAAAACTCGGACTCTATTTCGCGTATTTTTCCGAGACGAATGCAATGGCACAGCCCATTTCCCTTGATTCAGATTTTACATTTAATTCTGCCTCCATTTATGTTATAATATGTTATTCAAAAATACGGGTTGTTACATTCTCCCCTCCTTAAAGGATTTCGTCCCCGAAATCTCCAAGTTAGGAAGAACGTATCCTACCATCCATCATCCATCTACTCAAAACATCATCCTCGTGCAGTCAATGTCCTTAAATGATTCTAAATGTTGTATGATCATATGCAAAGGTGTGTGTATATGTACTTATCTAATGCGAAAATCAGGCGGTTACTGATACAGTAAACCTCCTTAATGCAAAGCATGTTAGTGAAATGAGTCCATATGTATGCAAATTCCTAACATAATTTATAATCTCTACATGAGTGCACATATCATTCATCCATATGCAACATCCACGTGATAGCATAACAAATTTCATCCATGAATAAACATAAACACTCATGCATATGCAACATGAAAGTGTGTGAGCCGATCTTAGTGCCTAATGTGTATCATGCATCCACGAGTATCCACATGCAAACACTTGCAACCACTTGCAACCATCAAGCATAACATGTTTCAAATACATGTTTCATCCAAAGGGTTTCTACCTAAGGTCCTCATGACAAGTTTAACGAGATAACAAGATAAACATGGATAAAAAGAAAGATATGCTAATTAGGAAAAGAGATCGAGAGTGTACCCTCAAAAAGAAATGGATAAAGCCCACGCATCTTCTCCTCGGTTTCCCAAGTTGCATCTTCGTCGGCTTCACCCCACTGAACTTTCACCAATTTGACTTCTCGATTCCTTAGCTTCTTGATCTCCGTTCCCAAGATACGAATCGGAGCTCGTCTCAGGGTTGCCTCTTTCTCTACCTCAATGTCTTCAAGAATGCTTGGTTCAACCACTTTGGCGGACTCATGAAGGCACTTTCGGAGATGCGAGACATGAAAGACATTATGCACTCCGGCTAGCTTTTCGGGCAATTCCACCTTATAGGCCATCTTTCCAATTCTTTCTATGATAGGGAAGGGTCCTACGAACCTTGGTGCCAGCTTCCCAACTGCTCCAAAACGTACCACATTATGCAAAGGAGAAACCTTCACGAAAACCATGTCTCCCACTTCGAATTCCAAATCTGCCCTTCGCTTGTCAGCATAGGATTTCTGTCTATCTTGGGCCGCTTTCATCTTTCTTCTCACTAATTCAACTTTCTCGGATGTGTCCCGTATCATATCGGGCCCAAGTATAAGTCTATCTGTTGTGTCCCACCCATAAGTTGGTGACCTACACGGCCTCCCATACAAAGCTTCAAATGGTGCCATCCCTATGCTGGCTTGATAGCTATTATTATAAGCGAACTCTACAAGAGGAAGGTGGTCTTCCCAAGTACCACCGAAGTCGAGAACACAAAGCCTCAAGAGATCTTCTAGCACTCTATTCACCCTTTTCGGTTTGGTCATCCGTCTGGGGGTGATAGGTTGTACTCAAATTCAATCGCGTACCCATCGCTTCTTGCAAACTATTCCAGAACTGGCTAGTGAAAATTGGGTCACGATCGCTGACTATGCTAGAAGAAACTCCATGCAACCATACTATCTCTCGAAGATAAACAGATGCTAGCCATGATACGGTCCTCTTGCTTTTCACCGGAAAAATGGGTTCTCTTCGTAAGTCTACCAATTATTACCCATATCCCATAAAGCCCAAATAGTTTGGTGACGAACTTCTTCACCCCAACCATATATCACAAATAGGCTAGTCATACTCCTTAGGGGGTTTGCAACAGATCTAAGATTGAGGATAGGACCGAGAGGATATACTTAAAAGATAGCATGCGAGTAAGCTCTACGGAACAATAGGGATCAAGGATATACTCTTAGAAAGAGTTTAAATGCGTGTATCTAGTCTTCGATCTTCTAAGCCACATTTTCTTATGCTTAATCCCATCGTGCCCTGACTGTCTTTTAACTTCGTAATTCCGTAGTTCTTAATTCTTGTTCCCAAAATATGAGTTAGAACTCATTTCACCATTGCCTCTCGTTCCACTTCCACTTATTCTTTGCCTAGAATACTTGGCTTAAACATAACTGCGTGCTCATGGTTTCGTGCAAGCTTTCCAAGATTCGTTAGTGAATCTTGGATCTCATTTACATATTATACGTTATCCCACGTAGAAACTATCTCTTGAAAACAGTGCCAATCCACGTTGCCAAACTGGAGCTGAGGTAAGGGCTCTCTTGAGCCTTTGAAAAGCAAGCTCACACTCCAAGTCCCATGCAAAGACTAAGTTCTTCTTCGTCAACTTAGTAAGAGGGGCCGAAATCTTAGCGAAGTCCCTGATGAACTTCCTATAGTAGCCCGCCAGACCGAGAAAGCTTCTCACTTCGGTTGCATTCCTCGGAGTCTTCCAGTCTTGAACCACAACCACTTTCGTGGGATCCACCGCTATGCCTTGCTTAGAAACTATATGTCCAAGAAACCGAACTTCCTTTCTCCAGAAATGGCATTTGGAGAACTTGGCTTTCCACTGATGCGCTCTAAGCGTATCCATCACTTCCTTGAGATGCCTTGCATGTTCTTCCTCATCCTTTGAGAAGATCAGAATATCATCCACGAAGACAACGACAAACTTGTTAAGGAACTCCCTGAACACCCTACTCATCAAGTCCACGAAGTATGCGGGTGCATTAGTCAAACCGAATGGCCTGACAAGTCATTCAAAGAATCCATCTGGAGTCCTAAACGCAGTTTTATCAATGCTATCCTCAGCTACTCTAAGCTGATGGAATCCGGTGGCTAGATCGAGTTGAGAGAAAACAGAAGCACCAAAAGAGATCATCAATCCTCGGTAATGGGTGCCTATTCTTCTTTGTCAGCTTGTTCAACTCTCGATAATCAACACATAGACGAAGCGAACCATCCGCCTTAGTAGCGAATACCATCGGAGCACCCCACTCAGAAATGCTTCGCCTAAAAAAAAAAATCTCAAGCAACTCCTTGATTTGCTTACTGAGCTCCCTTCTCTCACGTGGAGCCATGTGCCTAACTGGCAATGATACTGGCTTGGCATTATCAACTAGATAAATGCGGAAATCTATCTCTCGTTTAGGGGGTAACCCCCTAACTTCTTCAAAGACATCAGGATAGTCTCGGACCACCCTTACAGATTGCAGATCATCGATGGACGAGTCGAGAGATTCAAGATAACATAACATGACGGGACCTCTAGGGTTACAAGAAATTTCTAGGGTATTACCGAGGCGAGTCATGAGCCTCACCACCCTATGCTCACAATCGAGGATGGCTCCATAACTGGACAACCAATCCATGCCCAAGACCAACCCATATCCCGTGACCCCGAGAACCTAAACATTACACATGAATTCTATGCTCAAGATAGAGATTTTCAAATCCACACAAATCACAGGTAGATGGGCGGAACCCCCAATTGGATTTGAAACACAAACGGGATCCTCAACTAAGCTAGTACTTAGGTGCAACCTTTCAACAATATCAGAAGAGATAAAACTATGCGATGCACCAGAATCAAATAAGGTGCGAACAGGAAAATCAGAAATGTAAACATGAATTTCTATAAAAACTCTACCTCGATCAAAAGCTGGAAGAGCGAGGAGAGCCTGCAATTGCCCTCCAAAGGGTCCTGCTTGCTGAGTTTGCCTCTTCCCTTGTCCTAGCTTTTTCGGGCAATCCTTGCTATAGTGTCCAGACTCTCCGCAATGAAAACACTCGCCTAACCTCCTCTTCTTCTTCCTGCAATCTTTGGCTATGTGCCCCTTGATCCCACAAAAGTTGCATTTCCTCTTCTTATTGTTCTTGTCTCTTTTCTCGGTATCTTCCTTCTTGCCTTGGGACTCATTTGCCTTGACCTCTTTCTTGCCACTCTTATCTTCTTCTTGAAGTAGGGCCGTATTTACCAAACTCTCGAAGGTCGCCCCCAGAGGTATATGAGACATGGCCAAACCGCGCAATGGCTCATTCAATCCTAAAGCAAAGTGTAGGGCCTTCTTCCGAGCTGTGTTTACCAATTCTAGGCCGAACTGAGCAAGTTGATTAAACATATCCACGTATTCCCTAACTGTCATGTCCCCTTGCTTTAGAGATAGGAACCTCTCCATCTGAAGGTTCTCTTTTGTCGATGATAGGAACTTTAGTCCAAACCTTCTCCTAAAGTCATCCCAAGTCTCAATTGGTCTAGTAGTGGTGGTGACTACCCACCAATAAGCAGCTTCCCCTTTCAATAGCCATACCGCCAACAGAACTTTCCTACGATCTTCCACATCAAAGATAGCGAAGAGGTCTTCAGTTTCTTTTAACCAGTTTCTTGCCTCCACAGAAGTCTCCGTTCCGACAAAATTCTTGCAACCCATCGCCTTAAAGTCTTTGCAAAGCTCCGCGAAATTTTCTTGTGTATGCTGAGGGGGAGGAGGAACCTCAGCTACGGGAGGAGGAGAGATGTTAGCGACGGGGGAAGGAGGAGGAATGGTTGCGGGGCCGGCTTCATTCGCCCTTGCCTCCATAAACCTCCGGAACCAGACGGGTACTTGAACGCCTTCCGGGATGTTAAAGCGATCGGCCATACTAAAACGAAGAAAAAGATAGATTCAGAACGAAGAAACGAAGGATAGTGCTATGGCTTTTGGGGAATAGCCTTTTTAAAATAATTAGACTTTTCTTGGAAAATACTTAATTGGTTTTGAAAATAGTTCTTCAAAAGGTAAGTTTTTAAAAACACTTTTGCTCAAATCTTGTAAACCTTATGCTCTGATACCAAATGTAACACCCCACCTCCGCCAGGGCCACTCTTGCAAGGACACTGGCTTTGGAGGGGCGTTAAACAAGGTAAACATGCATGCAGATATCACAAGATAGAACATATAAGTAAAACAGAGTAGTAAAGCAGCGGATAAATCTTAGCATTTCAAAACCATAGTCATGTTATAACAAAGTACTTGGTCATTATTTTCTAACAGCAAAGTCTAGATAAAAGCATAAACTGAAAAACTGAAATACATAAAGTACTATCCCCAAAATGAAGTGATAAACCATAGCTAGCTCAATGTCCAAAGCCGTACATGAGCAAATCCAGTAAGCAAGCTGTAAAGATCCAAGCTAAGCTCCAATGTTCCCACCCTGAGAACCTGAGGGGGTGGGGGGGAAACGGAAGAAAAGAGGCGAAAGAAAACAGGTCAGTCAAAAAGACTGGTAAGCCCTACTACTATCTGTCTATGAACTAGTAAAGTTAACTTGCATGAGAAGCTGAGATGAACATAAGGATAACAACATACTGGCATGATGATTAACTAACAAGATAGATAAAGGTATCATCGCATAATCAAGGTTAAGTTTTGCACCATGGGTGTACTAGCATTCTAACATGTCAAGTAAAAACAAGAATTGATCCCTTGGCCCAAGCTTGGCCGAACATCATGAGATGACCTAAATCAAGGTCCAACTACTCGGTCTAGTCGATCGGCTCCCTATAAGCCTAACTCGTCAAGTGTCGGTGTCATACGGCTTAATCATGTAATGTAGTTGACTGTGCAGGGTCCACCCCTAGGGTGTATCAGGCCCTACGGTGTAACCCTCAGACACCATTCCAGGATGCACAGTCCAAACCTACCGGCCCCCGTGTTCAACTCCGGACTTAATGTGCACGACCATGGTCCGCCTGAACAACCGGTGCATCATTCAGCCGTCTCTTTTGGTCTCTTACAATCAGCCCAGTAATCGTGCCCCACCCTAGCCTAGTCCTAGGGTCTTATGATACTATCTAGAAAGTTACTGCTGAAAAGGACTACGCAACTAGGGTTTCTTAACGGGTTAAATGTGGTTAACCCGATCCAAACGTGGGTTAAATTGGTTAAGAGTACCCAAGGCTCCTGACTTAACCGCGATTAACCCATCAAGCCCAAATTGGTTAAGTATTAAGTGGACCATGACTTAACCCTAATCAGGAGGCATTCATTAACTTAATGCGCTTTAACCTCTCACATTAGACTTTGTTGTGGTTACTAGTTAAGCCGGGCGGGTCCGGGTAGCTTTACACCACAACTAGGTCTAACCTCGGGTTCGAGCACAACATGACCAACTTCTCACATTGGGTCCTATTGTTTGTAGCTACTAGTTAAGCCGGGCGGGTCCGGGTAGATTTATGCTACAAACTCAACCCAACCTCGAGTTGGCCACTCTCATATTTTCTAAGTGTCATGTCCATTATGTTTCCAAAACATAATTACAAGTTAACATATCACGTTATGTTATAAAAACCATGTTCATGTCATTATGTTACCCAACCCCAACGTAATCCCATCGTTTACATAATCGCAACAACGCATAAAGGATAAAATAGGGAACTTGGCATAACCATGACATAAAGATGTTGAAGCCACAAGTTTATCATGGTGGCATATGAAATGTACATATGTTCATATACTTGCATATTGCATTATTAGGCTTCAAAAGCATGCATAAAACCAAACTTAGCATATGAGTGATACATGGTGATAAATGACATGTAGAAGTTGCTAGAAGTTCGCATTTAGCCTCACATGCAAGTTATCATAAGGGATATGATAACTTCCATGTTGCCAAAATGCAACCTTCAACATAAAGCTTGAAGCTTTAAGCTCACAACTTCAAGTTTAACTTGCATAACATGATAACATGATCAACCCAAACTTGCATATCATAATGATCAACCAAACTTGCATATAATGATCAACCAAACTTGCATATAATGATCAACCAAACTTGCATATCATAATGATCAACCAAACTTGCATATAATGATCAACCCCAAACTTGCATCATTCATTTAACTTTAGAGTTCAAAGAAAGAAAGTAAAAAAGGGCTTACAATGCTATGAAGACACAAATAAATATTTATTATAAAGATTGAGACGAAGCCCTTATGCAAGCACCAAAAACCCAAATATGCAATCTTCAAATGAAAACCCTTGAGCCAAATCAATAAAAACCCTTGCTTTGAAATAGAAATGTTGCAACTTGACTTGAATGCAAACTAAGAATACTCATACAAGCTTGAAAATACTTGTATGCACTCAAAATCTCTCATAGAAATAAACTTAGAAATTTTAGCATGAGAGTGGAGGCCATGAGAGGAACAAATTTGACATAGTTTAGTTGTAGGATTGAATAATGATGATTTAGGCTAGGTGTTAGGTCCTTTTTATAGAAGATTAGGGTAATATTAGCCATAGGATTAACCCTAGATTCAATCCAAGCCATCAAAGCATGTCTTGGGGAAGAAGTCAAGTGTAGGAACCATCTAGGGCCTTTAGATTAGAGCTGAACCATGAGAACCATTCAAATGCAAAATCTGCATTTGAGCGAATCGGCCCACGGGTTGACAGCCAAACACCCTGGATTAACCCCTAGTCGACCCAGCGAGCTCGGGTCGACCTCAAAAATCGGCCGGTTCGGTTATTCCCCTCACCCAATTCGCTGTTTTGAACATTTTTGCATATTTATTTATTTAATTTTCAATTATATATATATATATATATATATTTCTCTGCGCAACCCATTTCACTTAATTAAGTATACTTTAATTTGAATTTTCCGTGAAACTTCGCGAGGCCATATCTTGGTCATACGGACTCCGATTTTCGAAAACTCGGACTCTATTTCGCGTATTTTTCCGAGACGAACGCAATGGCACAGCCCATTTCCCTTGATTCAGATTTTACAGTTTAATTCTGCCTCCATTTATGTTATAATATGTTATTCAAAAATACGGGTTGTTACAGGTTGCAAGTCTACTCGCCTCGAAGACCTAATGGGACGAGTGTAAACAGGCCAAAACGGGGGCAGGTCAACCGGGTTTGGACCTGAGACTCACCCCATTGTCATCCCTAATTGAGATTTAAACTGAAATTGTAATTTATCTTCCATGTATAATCTCAAAGGCAACTTAAAAGCACAACATCTCCTACCGGATGATGTAATGTGCCGAGCACAAATTAAATCAAAATGTTAAAGAAGAAAGTTAAATACAACCATGGAAAAAAATCAACAATTGTTGACCTGCCTTTTTACAAAGCCGTCACGCTTTGGATTTTTGAATGTTGGAGTGCTCAGGACTTAAGAATTGACTTATACGAACTTGGAAAGACTTGGTTGAAGTGGTGGAGTTTGTAGAATCTTGGAGTTTGGTTGACATTTCCTCGAGTCGGTAGGAATCCCTACTTTGGGATCGGTATTACTTTGTTAGCTTCCCGATTCGACATTGACATCGAAGCCCTATTAGGGATTACTTCCATCAGTCGGATCAACATTACTCCCTGATGGTCCAGATCTGCTTCTTCACACAACCCCGGACGGTATTACTTCTAGTGGAATCGGATCGGTGCTCATGCCTTAGCTCGGATCGGCATAACTCTACACCAAGCGGGATCAGCATAACTGGATCAGTATGGCTAAGGAAGAAACTAGCTCGCCAGATTGGCATGCTCGATTGGTACCGATCTTAGACACTTTGGATTGGGATCCGGATCGGTACCGATCCCAGACACTTTGGATTGGTCAATCTGTACTAATCCGAGCCACTTTGGATTGGTTGATCTGAGACACTCCGCTTTCCCGGCTCCGGACTTAATCTTTTTAAGATCCCATTTTCATGTCTGTTATTCCGATCGAACCGAGCTTGATTGCACCTATAAATAGAGAAGGATTTAGACTTTTGGAGGATTCTCTTTGGCTTTTTGGCACTCATATACAAGGATTTTACCATTGCCAATGCTAACTCTCTTATTCTCTACATTTTTGTAATCCAAAAGGACTGCATTTCTAATCGTATAGTATAAACAATAAATATTACCTCACAGTGGACGTAGGCATGATTTTCCAAACCACTATAAATACTATTCATTCACTTTATCGTACTCTGTGTTTGAAATCATATTATTATTCTGTGATCATAACCCAGATTTGGGTATTGGTGTTTGATTAACCAAAACAAACGTCAATGTTTTGACGTGCTAAGAAGGGCGCACACTACCTTCATTCTAGCTTAAGGATTTGGATTGCTCAAAGAATCAGCTATAATGAAAAAAGAAAGCGGGTTATATCGCTCAGGCTGAAGGCGTTGGATTATAAGGAAGTCAGGAGGCTTCCTATGTTGGGAACCCTTCCATCTATCTTACTAGGGAAGAGACGGGTGGAGTAATCAAGGAATTTGAATCATGCCTAAAACGATAAGATGGACTCCTCAAATGACAAGAGAAGATGATGAACATTTCTCTCTCAAGGATGGATGCACTCGAAATGCCGGTAGGCCAAGGGATAATGTAACGACCCAGATTTTTAGTCAATTTAAAATATGAATTTAAATATATTTAAAAGGATTTTTAAATAGATAAGTCTAGTTGGATTTCAAATTTTATTAAATATTGAATCTAGACTTGAAAAACTATGGAAAATGAATTCTAATTTTGTTGTATATCATATTGAAGCTAAAATAAGGTTAGTGAACTTTTAAAATTGATTTAAAACTAAATATACTAAAGTTCGATAATTCAATATTATTTTAAAGCCTAAAAATCAGGAAAATCGGCTGGAGGAAAAATGTTGCATTCTTTTTGGATTGAAGGATGTGGTTATTCTTTTTACATTTCAAGGACACATGTTTTATTTTTTTCGCTTAAAGGAAATTATTCTCAAAAAATTACACGGCTCAAATCTTCTTCCCAAATCAATCTACAGGAGGCAGCTTCACCGAATAGGTGGCGACACATCAGAAGAATGGGCGATGGCAGCGCAATCACAGGCGTCAGCGGTGCTCGTTCAAGCAAAGGCGACGGTCGTTCCTTTGACGAAGACAATGAGCTATAGGTGGTAACGACTACTTTGGAGGTCGTCGATTACTTGAGCAATGACGTTGATGGTTGATTTCATATGAACAATGGCAGTGGAGTGGAGATTAAGTCGATGGTGGTGATGCTAAAGGTAACGATGACGATTAACTGTGTTGTTTTGAAATGAACTAAAAAACAATTGCTATATGAATTTAACATTTTGATTCTATATGTATAATGTATAACTGAACAGTATATTCCGTTTTGCTATTGTTTTTACATCTCTTGTGTCACTATTGCATCATGTTGTCTTGAGATGATTGTGCTCTTTTGTTGTGTGTACATTTGATTTTGATGTGATAACTGATTATATGTTTCACAAAATGATAAACTGTGCATAAAATATAATGCATCAGTTGTTTGTTTACTTGTTCATTGAGTTTCTTTATTTTGAATATTGCAGATATCATAAATAAAATGATAATGTACTTCATAACTAAAATTCTATATTAGATTATCCTTTTAAATATTCTAAATATACTAGTGCACTTTGTTAAAATGCTACACTAAACTGTTTTTTCAATCTCATACACATAATGGTGAGCTTCATAATTAAAATGTTACATTAAACTATAGATTTGAATAATATAAACATGATAATGGACTTAGTAATTAAAATGCTATATTAAATATGATTTTGAATTTTTGAAACATGATAGTGGACTTCATAACTAAAACGCGACATTAAACTATTTTAATTATCAATCACCGCATTCAATACGTTCTAATGCACTTTAAAAATGGAAATGATATTTCTACTTATCATTCGGCACATTCAATATGCTGTAATGCACTTTAAAATTACAAAAGATATTTAAACTATCATTCGATGCAATCCATTCAATTTGATACATATATGTCTTTTACAATCCATAAGTACCCGCTTAGGTTTGAGTTCGGTCGTCCTTTACATCCCATAAGTACCCGCTTAGGTTTGAGTTCGACCGTCCTTTGCATTTTTCTAGTTTGTTTTGTTAAACAATATGTTTTGGGTATAGATTGGTTTTCAAAAGTACCCACTTAGGCTTGAGTACGGTCATCCTTTGTATCCCATAAGTAACCGCTTAGGTTTGAGTCCGGCCATCTTTTGTGTTCTTATAGCTTGTTTGATTAAACAATATATTTTGAGTATAGATTGGTTTTCAAAAGTACCCGATTAGGTTCGAGTCAGGTCGTCCTTTACATCCCCATAAGCACTCGCTTAGGTTTTGAGTCTGGTCGTCATTTGCATTCTTTTAGTTTGTTCGATTAAACAATATGTTTTGGGTGTAGATTGGTTTTCAAAGTTACCCGCTTAGGTTTGAGTCAGACCGTCCATTGCATCCTATAAGAACGCGCTTAGGTTTGAGTCTGGTTGTCCTTTGCATCCCATAAGTACCCGCTTAGGTTTGAGTCTGACCGTCCTTTGTATTTTTCTAGTTTGTTCGGTTAAACAATATGTTTTGCGTATAGATTGGTTTCCAAAAGTACTCATTAGGCTTGAGTCTGGCCGTCCTTTGCATCCTATGAGTACCAGCTTAGGTTTGAGTTCGACCATCCTTTGCATTCTTTAAGTTTGTTCGGTTAAACAATATGTTTTGGGTATAGATTGGTTTTCAAAAGTACCTGTTTAATCTTGAGGTCGATCGTCCTTTGCATCCGATGAGTACCCGCTTAGGTGTGAGTCTAGCCGTCCTTTCCATTCTTTTAGTTTGTTCGGCTAAACAATATGTTCTGGGTATAGATTGGTTTACAAAGGTACCCGCTTAGGCTTGAGTCCAGCCGTCCTTTACATCTCGTAAGTACCCGCTTAGGTCTGAGTCTGACCGTCATTTGCATTCTTTTAGTTTGTTCGGTTAAACAATATGTTTTGGGTATAGATTGGTTTTCAAAGGCACCCGCTTAGGTTTGAGTCTGGTTGTCCTTTGGATGCCATACGTACCCACTTAGTTTTGAGTTCGGTCGTCATTTGCATTCCATAAGTACCCACTTAGGTTTGAGTCTGGTCGTCTTTTGCATCCCATAAGTACCCGCTTAGGTTTGAATTCAGAAGTCTTTTGCATTTTTATAGTTTGTTTAGTTAAACAATATATCTTGGGTATAGATCTATTCCACATGCTATATCTGTCTATCATTTTTTCTCAGCGATATATTTGTCTACCATTACATAGCTATTCATCTTGCTTTTGTCTACATCTTCCAAATTTTGAATGCTATGTACCTCTATCATTTAACATTTTATCATTACACATTAATTAAATAAAGTAACATATTCAACTATAATTTTTTCATGTTATGTTTGCTTATCTTTTTTTCTCAATGTTATATTTGTCTATTATTCTGTAGCTATTCATCTTGCTTTTACCTATCATCTATCATATACCGAATGTTATTTTTCTCTATCATTTATCATTGCAACATCATTCATTAAGCAAACAAAGTAACATATTCAACTGTAACTATGTCATGCTATGTTTGTCTATCATTTTTTTTAATGATATTTATGTCTTTCATTACTCAAGTGCTATATTAAAAATAAGATTGGGCTTCATCACTCAAACGCTATATTAAACTATCATTTGTACTTTTGATATATTGTAATCCAATTAAAAATATAAATGATATTCTTACCTATCACTCATTATATTTCATTTAAATTCATTCATTGTAATGATAGTTAGATATAACATTATATTCGTAAATTAATATATAGAATATGAATAATGATAGTTGAATTTAGTGAACTAGCATTATAATAACTGAATATGACCATATTAAAAAAAGAATAAGCATGTTTACAACATTATATTATAAAAATGAATAGAGCATCGTGTATAGTACGCTAACTAATGGTTGAACATAGGATTATATTAAAAAAAATGAACTAACTGTATAAAGTATAATAAATGATAATTGAATTTAGCATTGTATTTTTGAATTGAACTAGCATGTGTAGAATACGTTACATGACAGTTAAACGTAGCATTATATTTATAAAGTAAATTACATGTATAAAATATAAAAAATGATAGATGCATATAGCATTATATTCGTAAAGTGAACTAGCATGTATAAAATATGATAAATGATAGTTGAATTTAGCATTGTATTTTTTTAAAATGAAATAACATATGTACAATATGCTAATGATAGTTGAATATAGCATTATATTTTTAAAGTGAGTTATCAAGTATAAAATACAATGAATGATAGTTGAGTTTATCGTTCATATTTTTGAAGTGAGTTGGTACGTGTAGAGTTTGCAAAATAATGTTTGAATATAGCATTATATTAAATGAATTGGCATGTATATAATATAATAAATGTAGTTGAATTTAGCATTGTATTTTTTTTGAAGTGGACTAGAATGTGAAAAATATTTCAAATAATAGTTTTATATAACATTTGCATTTTTTTGTTAAATACAAGAGCATGTGTTGCAAACGAAGAATGTTAATGCATGTAGCAATATATCTATTTCAAATAATTGTTGTATATAGCATTTGCATTTTTTGTTAAATACAAGTGCATGTGTTGCAAATGAAGAACGTTAATGAATATAGCAACATAATTGTTGATATATTTCTACATGCATTGTATATAAAGAGTGATAAATGCATATACCATTTCAGATTTCGAATTACAAATGCATGCATTTCATATGAAGAATGGTAATTGATTATATCATTTGATTTTTTTTTACATAAACATCATGCAAAATGATATTTGAATGTTGCATTTGAAAATTTTGAAATGCATTAGGATGCATTGGAAAAGAAGAATAGGAAATGATAAGAGAATATAACATAACATGTTTTTAAAAAGCAAAAAAATAAATCAATAGCTACACCGCATTGAATGACAACAGTTAGAGCACATGGACGATGATGATAGATATGAGTTGGACGGCGGCGGCTAAGGCACATGTACGGAAGTGACGGCTTAGAGCAGCTAGACAATAAGGTCGGGGACAGAAGTGTAGTGGAGGTTAAGGCGAAGGCGGTGGCTTGCAGAGGTGGCGGCTTGGAAGGCGGCAGCTACAAAGGAGACCGCGGCTACGAAGGGGAAACTATTGAGTTGGCTGGAGAAAATACGCTTTTCCTTATCCTAAATTCTGAAAGTTGCATCCTTTATTTAAAAATTAATATAAAGTTTTTCCTTTAAACTAATTCCCTCCTTAAAAAATAGTCATTTTGCAAACGATCTCGGATTTCGACGAAACTAGTTCCATCGGACCTGAAACATTAAAATATGGTAAGGTTTCAAATTTCGTATCAATCGGAGTTAGTATGTGACCGTGCGCAATATAAACGCGTGTCGAAAATTCAGTTGAAATTAAATAATTACGTAGAGAAAAACCATTTTGCAAATGGTCTCTAAAGTGACCCCCAAAAGTTTTTCAAATTTTTATTTGTAGTTTATACAAAATCATGGGTCACCTGCTCAAAAGTGTCATCCTCCTTTTGTATTTCACTTCTAGGATCCAATCACACTAATATAAAAATATTAGTTCAATACACAACATTAGCTGACTAGTATATATGAAGATATACAAGTCTCTTCTGCTTATAATCAAAGTTTATAAAAGTAAGCAAAAGAAGATTGGTTAATCAGAACTTTTAACCAATATTACATAGCAAAATAGGGTATAAATTGATTATCTATTATATAGGTTCCCTACTGATTTTCCATAAATCAAACTAGCATCAAAGCCTTGTCAAATCTGAGTATTTTGAGGCTTATTACCTTTTAGAAATTCCATAATTCTATTGCAAACATATTAAATCTTTAAGTTGAATAAAAAATATGTTTTAGCCCATTTGTCTCTTGCATAGAGTTTTACTCTTAATTGGTTTGAGCTTATTTTGCTTTGCCACTTCATAAGGGCTATTTCATACATAGGCTTGTTACTTTACAAAACTGATGTGCATTAGCATCTCTTACAACTTTGTCTGGTTATAAAAGTAAGATTGCCCTACTTAAAGCATATACCTTTTTAGTAACAATTATTGGTGAGTTGTATTCCTAGAATTCCTTAGTATTAAGATTAACTTCACTTACAAATGTTAGTACAATCATACCATATGTATATGTGTATGGTCGTTCCTTAACATTTCTGTATAAAGATAGGTATATATATATATATATATATATATATATACACACACACACACACACATATATATATATAGTTTTGGCCATACAAAATTTCATGTTACTTCTTTACTTTTGAATAACTCTTCGAGATCCATTTTTATCAACTTAAAAGCTTTCAATCCATAATCACTTGGACTATTATATCATATATGGACCTGATTATTTATATACAGCTAATTCTGATATTAAGAATGAACTTTACTTCATGTAAACTTCATTAAAAATCCTCTTTCATCTCAAACGTTAACTTCTCAGTAATACATAATTTGCATCTTTAAATTAGCAACCAAGTAAGATTTCATGTCACAAAAAAATGTACTTGCTAAACGAAAATCAACCAAGCTATTTCAGTTAGCCAAAGCCAACTTTTATTATGCTGTTTCACCAGATAATGATATTCTAACTAGATTAAAATACCATGCTATTTAGTTGCTTACATGGGGTTATATTACAACCATTCATAACTTCAATATCCCTTGTAGAAAATAAGTTAAGGCAATATGACTTACACAATTCTTGTGTACTTTTAAGTTAGCTTTTACTCTACCTTTTAATATGTAACTATATGTATACATTTTACCCTGTCACCTAGAGTCCTTTCATAAGCATATTGACTTGTCCTCGACCATACTATTATGTATTTAGCTTGTCCTATCAATTCATATACATCAGGTGTCATACTGTTTTTGTATTTAACTCATGCAATTTTTATAACATACACGTATATACTTAAAATATATTTGTGTGCTGCCTCCTAGGCTTTCCATATCAGGTGATTATAAACCTCAAAGTATCATTTTACACTATACTTTGCCCACTTTAATTAATCCAAAACAACCTTTTCATTTCAAATAATCAACTCAAAACACTTTTATGTCCTAGCTCAACCAATTCATCACGCAGATTTAATTTAAATAAGCTTGTAATCTACTAGTTTAACATTTTTAAACTATGAATTATTCATGCATTGTTTATTCATACAAACGTTCAGGTGAGCCATTCTTACTGCATTTTTCTACATTTATTCATTGATTTATCCATTCCCCAACTTGCTGCATGAGGAAGATAAAACATACATATATCAACTATATGTCATTCTCTCTCTTCTACATACAGTACTCATTATACATTCCTCATTATTTATTTACAAAGCCTACTGAACCCATACATATGAAGTTAATTCAAATACAACAATTTATCCTGATTAGTCTAATGAGATTACAAAGGAATCCTTCATCATACATCAAACTCCCCTTAAAATCTGATAACTCTAATTAGATTAATACTGGCAGTTTTTTTACTTAATACTTAGCAACTCCATCAGCTCATTCACTTGCAAACCATGCTCCTATTTTCATGTAAACAATAATTGAACTGCCCTCATTCAAATGAGGCACCCCAGAAGATAGCCAAGGCAACCAAACATGGGTCAGACTTTAAGCCTTGTATGAGCATACACAAGTCTATAACAATTTAAATTCAAGTTACAACTTAACATGGTTCATGTTGATCTTTCTACTTGAGCAGGCTATTTAAGTAATCTACTTTAATGATGCAAATCCCACAACATATTATCTTAGGGAAAATACACATGTTGATTCACTACCATACATAGATATATGAAGCCATAACAAACAACAACCAATCAACCAATGCATCAGGCATTCCATGTCTACCCTCTTTCATTATTTTACCCTATGACTAATATTTTCTTAGGCTAGCCACTTCAACCCCTGATGAATACTATATTCAATCTTTTGAGTCAAAACACCTCACATTGAACACTCATGTGCACATTGTGTTTCCCCAACACACAAAGGCCTATAAGGCATAGACAAGCCATGTGCATACTCGATTTCCTCCCTAAAGTCAAGTAGATCAATGTAATCATGGTTATCCTAACCATTAGGAGGATGCTTTCATGCTAAGTTACACATCTATTATCCTTCTTAATACATGTTACTAGCTTCCATTTCCCCCAATACCCCTAGGTTAATCAGACAGGCACACTTGATAAATATGTTTTTATCATATATATATATATATATATATATATATATATATATATACGGGTCATATACTAGCATGATTTATGAGGCTTCTTAATGCCTCTAGTCATATACTGTACAACCAACATTCACTCATTACAAGCCTAACAAGTAGGTCTTCATTCACATCCATCACACACTAGCAACTCAATCAATACTCTCTGAAGCATCTTTATTGCATTATATCATACAAAACCCCTTTTATATGTACTTTTAAATCTGCCTTTATTTTATATTATTGTGAGCATATGACTAGAGGCATTAAGAAGCCTCATAAATCATGCTTCTCTTACCTAAACTTTTCATAAACAAATAGTTTAATTTGGAGAATTATTTCAGTGAAGTGGATCAACACATATAACTATATTGCACCTCTTCACTCTCTTCATATGGGATTAGACATAAGTCTGAGACTCTCCTGTCCATGCTGCTTAATCCCTATTATCCAATCCTACTTCACAACAATAAATCTATGGTTATATACATACATACATACATACATATATATATATATATATGCAGATTTAAGCCTATACATTTATTTGATGAAAACCATTATCACCCGAAATATACATATAACTTCATGAATCATGGTAAAGTAGCACTAGTTTTTATATTAACTCTGCACTCAAACATATGCAAGGAAATATCAACATATACAATCAAAAATGGTTGCCTACTCCTAGGATTTAATGCCTATATAAGATATAGTACACTCATTTAAACTTCTTCTGCATTTAATCCTTGAATTTCCTTGCTTTATTAAGTTTAATCCGGCTTCCTATTCCCCAAATATCCTGCTGCCATGTTCTTATTTTTTTTCTTGTTTATGAAGAAAAACATTAGCCTATTAAGGCCTAACATCTACTTATTTATATCAGCCATTTGGCTAGGGTTACAGGGGTTTTACCCTAGGAAAAACTTATGTTTATAGACACCAATATAGTACTCATTCTTTTATCCTCTTCTCTTTTGATTTCGGACGAGAGAAATCTGATTACAAAATTTTTGGATGGTTGTTTCTTACTTTAAAATTGCCACCTTTGTCCATATTATTTGCGCCTTATTTCTTATGCCAGGGAAGATTATAAATTTGATCATGTGTAGGCTACAACCTATCTTATATTTTTATGAAATTGTTGTAAACTATCTCGAGCTATTAATCTCTAGCCTAGTGCTTTATTCCTAGATTTCTTCTTTTCATTTTTAAACATTCATACTAGATGTTGTTTCACATAGCACATTTATTCATACGAGGTTTTATATATATATATATATGTATGTATGTATATATATATCGTTTATTCCAATTTTAGTCCATGTTATGTCTAATATATTTGTTTTCTTATATTTAAACTAATTTATGTACACATGTTGCTTCTTATATCCAATATTTATTCATCTTTCCATTTTTCATACACTATATCATTGGACGTTCTTACTTATTTTAACTTTCCACAACCTATATATTTATATGCTAAGGAACTCTCATAAACGCAGTATATACCCTTATTACTTTCAATTGTACCAACACATATGTTTGTATTTCAGAATTTTAACACACTTTAAAACATATACAGTATGCACATGCACACTTATACATCCTTACTTTGTTACACTTAATTATTTCTGTAATGCTTAATCCCTTTTATTTATCCCAATTAATTAGTGTTTAAATGCAGGGTTGTCACGGTCTCCGAATTCGACAAGACCAGTGTTATTGGATCCGTATTTCAAATTTTGTATCGACCGGGCTTACGGTTTGATCATACGAAAGATAGTTTAATTAAATACCAGCTAAAAACAAATCAAATCGTTACTATTTACCACTTCCTAAATTTGCTCTTTCCTTAACACCTCACTAAGCATTGCCTACACTCCACTTCATGTTATCATGGCTTGTAATGATGGTGTTTATTGGCACTAAAAATAAGAAATAAAACAAATAATAAGAAAAAATAACTTAATTAACCTTAGATGGAAGATTTTCTTAAGGTCCTTACTTCACTCCTAAGCTATCTTCCCTTACCACGGCATTTTGCACTCATGCCCCTTGCATTTGTGTATAAATAGAGTCACTTCCATTCACATTTTCTTCTTCCATTCTTCTTCTTTTTATCTCTTTTCTTCCCTTTTCTCTCACCTCCCTCTCATGGCCGTGGCCTTACCTAACAACACAACCAGTTCTGCCCCTCCTCCTACTACCACATCAGCTCCACCTCCTCCCCTCTTTGTAGTGGGCCCCCACCATATATAAGCACCATTAAAGTACTTTAAACACCTGAAAGCCACCAACTTTAAACTCTTTCCTCCCCAAAACAACCCTTACAGCCCAAAAGTGGACCCCACCAGCCCACAACATCACCCCCCGTGGTCCCCACCCCCTAGGCCAAGATCCTCTTTTTGCAAAAGATCTGACATTCAGTCCTCCAACCCAATATATACCCATATATATATATATATATATATATATATATATATATATATTTGGTTTTATACTATAAAACCCATATGCGTCGAAGCTCTTTCCGTTTGGAAACTAACAACCTATGGTGACGCCATAAGACTACTGGATTGAATCTATATTGTAGAAGAGTCTTACACTTAAAGTTTGGCGCAGTGGATAAGCAACGGTGAGAACACTTTGCTCACATTTGGTCAACTATTGTAGTTAGGGTAACTAATTATGCTATGCTTAGAAATGGCTATTTTGTTGAGTAACCTTAGGTTTAATGTTGTTAATGGAAGTTAGTAAGTTAAATACTTGACTATTTAGTAATTAAAGTGAATACATTGTTGATTATGAAGTTAAACCGTAAATAAATGATCGGTTAGCTTGGTTAATAACGTGATTATTATGTTATGGATGAACAGTAACATCAATTAATTGTGATGTGACATTAATTGACAATTTGATGTGATGTATGTTGACATTTATTGAACGTGACTGGATTTGCTAATAATAGAAAATAAATTATTAATGATGATTAATAATTTAGTTAAAGTGATTTGAAATAGTAATTAAGTGTTAATGACCTTAATACTAATGTTAATGATACCATTGTGTGATAATTGGATGTTAATGACTATTAATGGATTTTAATGATGTGTTAAACCCATATAAGTTGGATTATATGGTGACTGATTAATTCTTATTCCAAATCGAAATTTAATTGAATAGTTTATTGATAAAATATTAAGTGAAAAATAAAATTTCAATTTTTAATTTGAAATGATTTAGAAAGATAATTTAAATCATTACGAATAGTTTTCGTAAAGATGGAAATTTATTTGAAGAAGTTTTCAAGCAATTAAGGCATGTTTTAAATTTGAATTTAAAAATGAACTAACTTTGAAAAGTGAAGTTCGATTTGGGTATCCAGAAAATGTTATAACTCGATTTTTCTATCCAAACCATCTTATTTATTTTTATAATGAATTTCGGGATAGTTCTGATTTCAAAATATGAAGTTTGAAAAATAATATTATTTTAATGAATTAAATAATATTATAATATTTCAATAAAGGAATATTTGAAAATAGAGCTATATATTGGAAATATAGTTTCCAGAATTTATCAAAGGATAAATTGACATGAATAATCCCAAGTTTGACGTGTCTTCCCGTATTAATCCGAAGTTTTGATTATTTTTTATTAATCCCAAGTTTGGGAGGTCCCTTCCCATATTGATCCCGATGACTTATTAACTTGTTGTAGCCGGCTATCAAACTTAAATTTGTCTTCCCCAAACTAGTTTCCCACTCTAGAAAAATCATTTGGGGAAGACGAATTTAAGTCTAATAACCGGCTACAACAAGTTAATAAGTCATTGGGATCAATATGGGAAGGGACCCCCTAAACTTGAGATTATTTAAAAATAATCCAAACTTCGGATTAATATAGGAAGACACGTCAAACTTCGGATTATTGCTGTCAATTAATCAATGAAATATTTTGGACAAGTGAGTTTAGCAATCAGAAATAAAACATCATCCTCTTGTCAATGGCGACTTCCCCCAATTCTTCTTACCCATCTTCCCTCTTCCCCCCTCCCTCAAATTGATTGCCAACTGGCTCCTAGCCTCTTAATCTCCCTCCACGTCCAGTTACACCTCCTTCTGATCCTCCCCCGAACCCTTCCTCTCCTCCAGTTGCTAAACCTAATCCCTTCTCTTCCCAAAAAGAAAAGGTCAACTCTTTTTGACTCTAAATCTGGTAATGCTGGATCGTTCTCTCCACCTAGCTTCAAACTTGAATTCTCTAACAAGGCTTTGCTTCCCAATGAAGAGATCTATGCTGCTGCAAAAGAAGAGTGGAGCGATTACCTGATTGGTCATTTTCTTGACAAACCATTATCATACTCTGTTGTGATAAACCACACTCAATGTATCTGGAACCCATCGGGAGGTATAAAAGTAAGATCAACAGGTAAAGTTTTCTTCTTTCTAATTGCTAGCGTTGAGGATAGAGATAGAATATTGCGTCAAGACCCTGTTTTAATACAAAAAATTAATTGTTTTAGGCCCATGGGATGCTGGAATTGAAGATTTGAGTAGGAATATTAGGTCTATGCCAGTTTGGCTTAAACTTACGAATCTCCCTGCATGGACTAAGGTAGGAATTAGTTAGCTCACAACTAGAGGGGTACGTTTCTTTGCATGGATCTGAACACAGAGAAATTAGATAGACTTGAGTTTGCAAAAATGTATGGTTGAAGTATCCCCTAATGATGTCTTGCCGTCTGAATTTCCAGTAATGTTTCCTGATGGTACTGAACAGGTAGTATATGTTACATATTTGTGGTGACTAGAAATCTATGTAAACTATGAGGTCTTCGGGCACACAACAGAACAATGCAGTAAGTCTAAGGATAGATCAGTTGAGGTTAATGTTAGCCAGAAAGTTGCTGAAAATATTGCATTACCTGGCAAAGCAAAATCTCTTGAACAAGGAAATGTGATAAGTGCAAGTGTTGAGGGTGAACATAATAGCAGCAATTTGCAGTGGATAAAAATTTATAAGAAGAAAAAGGTGGATTTTGTTCCAAGGTTCATGCTGAATAAAGGAAAATCAGTGATGAGTAATGCTAGACCAGTTGCCAATAGGTACTCCACGCTTGTTGATTGGGGTGAGGAGGTGACGGGTACAAATAAAATGCTTAATCTTGAGGAAGGAGAAATTCTACATATTGACAAATTGCTTACCTATGCTTTCACACCGAAGTGGAATATGGATGACAACGAGATTACGAACGACGATGTGAATGTGAACATCAACAACAAGCCAAGCAGTAGCTCTAAGCCAGTTCATGAAACCAGTATTTGTAAAGACAATATGAATTCCAATGTTTCTAGTAATACTACAGTGCAGGGGCAGTTGAAATTGATGGGCAAGCATTGCAATAGAGTTCAGATATGATTTGTGATGGAAATGGCATTGAGGCAAAAGCACCAACTAATCATAATAAAAATGATTTTGATGACATAGGTAAACATAATGAAGGATTTAATACTATGATCGAGAACTTAGGTCTGTCTGAATTCTTCTTTTGAATGGACAATGGAAATGGTAATGAGTTTGATGAAGGCATGAACAAATGGTAAGAAAGGATTCATAGCAGAATGGTGATGATACAGGGTAGGTTGGATTGTTCATTGGAAAGCTAGTTATTGCTGTTGCTGCAATCAGTAAGCAATACAAAGATAAGCTACTGTTAAAACCCGGTTTTCTCAACAAGTTAAAACCATGTTTCACCGATCAACCAAGCCTCTGTATCCCCTGTCACAGCTAGCAAAGAAAAAAGTCCCTACCTGATTAACCAACAAGGAAACCTAGCCCTTATGATCACATTCTTCCACCTCCGGGACACAAAGCTTTGCCAATAGGCTTCAACAGCTCTCCTGGTGCTGCTTCTTCTTAGGGGAGAAAGACTGGTGGTGCTCCGCTTACTAGAAGCAAGAAAATTGAGCTCCTTAAAGGATTTAGTGATGACAAAGGCTGATTTATTATGAGCTTCATTTGCTCTTCATGGAGTATAAGTCAGTTTGTTTATGTAATATGCTATGTAAGTTCGGTTATGAAAAATGTGATGTAATAGTTTATGTTCTGTACTTTCTTCCCTACGTGGAAGCATTTAGCTAATATACATTTTGTATGTCAGATGTTTAACCTTGTATTTTATTTTTATTAATAAAAGAGTGTTATGGAGCACTATGAAAACCGGTTGGCTTTTCCAAAAAAGAAAAAAACATTTTTGAAGCAATTTGACTTGGTTTTAAATATAAGTCGAAGTTTGGTCTGAATAGGACCAGTCGCGCAGCGACAGGTCGTGAATTTTGACCATTGACTTCAAATTGACGTAAGGGGAGATCTGACCGTCGGATTTTTTCAAAATGAAAAACATTTGGTTCAAAATAAAAAGAGCTTTCAAATGCAAAGTGAAATTTTATAATCCAACAGTTATATTTTGAAGTAAGTTCAAATCAAATTTGAATAAAACAACATCATTGCAATTTGAGACCCGAAATGAGAATTTATTGAAATAAGTTATTTTTAAATTATTAAAAATAGAATAAATTATGATAAATCATAATAAATGGTTTGAAAGTGATTTGGATTGAATATACTAAGTTTGAAAAGTTAAAAAGATAATTTGTGAAAATAAGCCGAGTTAGCAACACTATTTGCGACAGTTTTTAGAGGAGATTAAAATAAAAAGGTTTTAAAGTAACCATTGATATCCAACTGATTTGGAAACTAGTCCAAAGGACTAGAATAGGAATGTTAAGACGAAAGTTTTTCCCAATTTAAATAAATTGGATTTACATGGAAAGATTTCTCAGATTTGGATATTGAATTCCGTAGTCAAACATATACTATTTAAGGAATTTGGAAGATATTTATATCATTATTCCACTTATTGTATTTGATGATTTCTTGAATTAGTATTGAATATAATCTAATATAATTTCTATTTGAATATTATATTTGATATCAATTGGATTTTGGATTTGTTGTGAATGACATCTTAAATAACGTTATTCTTTAACCTAATTGTGACAAAGATATGATTTAGAAAAGAAAGTAATGAAAAATCTTTTAATCAACGAGGAGTTCTAAAGTTGAGTTTAAGAATAAATATTCATTAAGATTTAATGAACCACAGGAATGGGTTTTTATAAATTCTTAACTTGGAATCGACGAATAAAGGATTTTATGAGGTTAATGAATGGTTTCAATTAACCAACAAAAATGGAAAAGCGACTTAGTGTGTATTATGTTTCCACATGGTTTTAAAATTACGATTGTTATTTG
Organism: Allium sativum; assembly: GCA_030737875.1. Taxonomy (NCBI): domain Eukaryota; kingdom Viridiplantae; phylum Streptophyta; class Magnoliopsida; order Asparagales; family Amaryllidaceae; genus Allium; species Allium sativum. The sequence goes on along the minus strand of CM060912.1, from coordinate 430,990,438 downwards.
AAAAGATCGGGATCAGAATTCTATCTGAATACCATTTTGAATAATGATACGTCGAAATGGAGCAAATGATGATTTTGAAGACCGAAAACCTTCACAGCGAAAGGACTTCTCGCTTAATGTCTCTCGTGGGTAACTCCTTACTTGAGATGGATGCATTGGTATTTTAGTAGTAGTCTGGACTCTGGACATATTTGGAGGAATTGCATATTTGCAAGGACCTCTCTCTTTTATTGGACGAGGAATAAGGTGTCTTCGGTTTCGTTCAGACCAAGAATGGACTTGTATGGATGTGTGTCTGACATTGTATTTTGTAATATGTGATTGATTTTTGCTAAACGTATTTCTGTTGGTGGTGGAGAATTCATGCCCTTAGCTTAACACCCTTCTTTGAGACATACGAGCTCAAAGATGATACATTTAGCGATTATCGATTATATATTATGGGATGACAATGTGGCATGCTAAGTGATATGATAGTGATGATCAAAACATGGCTTAATGCAGCATAACAATATGCAACAAGACTTCAATAAGCCTCACACCCCAGTAAATGACCAGAATAGGAAAAATGTAGTAAGGTTATGAGTTATCATCTCTTTTTAGATAGAAAGGTGTACCATGGTATGGAGCCCAGGTATTACCTTAGTTGTGACTTCTACTTTTTTTGTGGTTGCTTATGTTGCGGGGATCTCTGGTTATAGGTTGGTAACGACCGAGAGATAATGGACTAAGGCATGACCAGGAAAGGATATCCCGGCCTTGTGTTTGCAAAGTACAGTGTGATTCTCGAGGCATCCCTCTACAGGTGTCCGAATTTGGAAGGGAAGTTCCTTAGCCTGGTCATTTGATGGAAATCTATTATCCACTATGAGTTTGTATTGTTTTAGTTGTAAATCTATATGGAAACATAATATATGGAACCAATTCCATCTAGAATTGATACGCTTATCTATGAAAGAGTTTTCTACACTATGTACTAATAATAATAAAAGAGAATTTTACGTATCAAGCATGTTTGGCTATCATATGGAGGAAACCTCTCATAATCTACGTTTGCGTAGTGTGTGTGACAAGAGACCTAATGGTAACTTTATTTTCCAAAAACATTTGGAGTTCATATTTACTGGTATTCATAAGGAGGAAACCCATTCCGTTTATATGGCGTGGTCCTATGAATTACCTAACCTTAGAAACAAACTTTAGATAACTGTTTTAGTTCTCACACCAGTCCCATGACTGACTCCGAGTTTATCATTTTCCCTTAAATTCTGAGTGCCTATATTTTCCACACGGGCAGCCTAGTAGTTTTTGTTTGCAGATATTTTATAGAGCAGGTGCTGGATTTTAGCTGGAGCTATTTTATTGGAGCATTTGTATTCTTCCGTTGAGCATAGATGTTTTTCTGCTGTTATATTTTCCACTGTATTATCCGTTGTACTCTCATATATTCTTTTACTCTGATGTAATATTCTAATGTTATTAACGGAAAAGACCTTTTGTTTCTGTGATAATGTGTAAGTACCCCTAAGAATCCGCCTTGGGAGCACCTCGGGTTAGTCTAATCGTTGGTCCGGGATGATCTGAAAGGGGGAATGTTACAACATGGTATTAGAGCTTTGGTTTATTCAAAGCTTTGGGGTACGTCTCATTAGAACAGAAGAAAATGACTCATCATAGATAGGATTAGTAACATCCAATAAGAGGAACTCAGTAGATATATGGTTAGTAATGCCTTTAAATGAGTTGAGAGTATCATTTATACGAGAGAGCGTATTTGCAGTATGAAATTGATTTTTGAAATATTATATTTTGAATATTAAAAGAAAAGATTTTAGAAATATATATGGTAGATTAAAACTCAAATGATCTAAAAATCAAGATCATTATATTTTAAATAAAGTTATTTTGTGATTAGAATTTCACAATCGTGGTAATTTTAAAGAAATTGAATAAGAAATCGGAATTCTCAACGATTTAGGATAGTCGATAAGTTATGAGATATGCTTAAGTTGCAGATGAAATATTGGGATAGGGTAAAGAAGGAAAACCATAGGAATAATTACGTGAGTTTATGTGAACAATTTCCTCAAATAGATTCTATTCGAGTGTAGAACTTAGAGGTGTATTTACACCGATCCGGGAAAGGATTTATCACTTGGTGTTTGAAAACGAACCTGGATGAGGGTTTGTAGTTAGTTGCTTAAATTTTCTATCATAACTGTGATATATGTAAGAAAAGCTAGAGTTTTCTGATCAAGGGTCTGATCAGTGTCCGCATTAAGGGATCGAATGATCTATACTAGTTCGGAGATAAGTTGTGTATTCGAATGAGAATCAAAACAGATATTCCATACTGATGATCTATGTATAACTTATGGAGTTAAGTTTGGGGCTAAGTTTGGTAGGATATGGCTTTGTTGGTTAAGTAAACAACCTTCAGTTTCATCTTCGATTTCGAGGATGAAATCTTTTAAAGTGGGGAGATTGTAACGATCTGGATTTTTAGTCAATATAAAATATGGATTTAAATATATTTAAAAGGATTTTTTAAATGGACAAGTCTGGTTGAATTTCCAGATTTCATTAAATATTGAATCGAGACTTGAAAAACTATGGAAAATGAATTCAAATTTTGTTTTATATCTTATTGAAGTTAAAATAAGGTTAGTGAACTTTTAAAATTGATTTAAAAGTAAATATATTAAAATTTGATAATTTAATACTATTTTGATAGCCTAAACAATAGTCATTTTGCAAACGATCCCGGATTTTGATGAAACTAATTCCATCGGATCCAGAATGTTAAAATATGGTAAGGTTTCAAATTTTATATCAATCGAAGTTAGTATGCGAGCATGCGCAATATAAACGCATGTCTAAAAATCAGTTGAAATTAAATAATAACGTAGAAAAAACCTATTTTGCGAAGGTCTCCGAATTCGACGAGATTAGTTTCATTGGATCCATATCTATGAAATACAGTAGGATTTCAAATTTCGTATCGATCAAACTTACGGTTTTATAGTACGAGTTGAAAACGTATAAAGATAGTTTAATTAAATACAAGCTAAGAAGAAATCAAATTGTTACTATTTGCCACTCCCTAAATTTGCTCTCTCCTGACACCTCACTAACCATTGCCTACACTCCACTTCATGTTATCATGGCTTGTAATGATGGTGTTAATTAGCACTAAAAATAAGAAATGGCACAAAGAATAAGAAAAGAATAGTTTAATTAACCTTAGATGGAAAATTGTCTTAGGGTCCTTACTTCACTCCTAAGCTATCTTCCCTTAGATCGACAACTCATCATGGCATTTTGCACTCAAGCCCCATGCATTTGTGTATAAATAGAGCCACTTCCATTCTCATTTTCTTCCTTTTCTTTTCTTCTTTCATTCCTCTTCTTTTTCTCTTTTCTTCCTTTTTCTCTCACCTCCTCCTCATGGTCGTAGGCCCCACCTGCTACCATAGCCAGTATCGCCCCTCCCCTTGCTGGCACGTCAGCTCCACCTCCCTCCTCCTTGTCGTGGGCTCCCACCACCTCTAAACCCCCTTGAACGCCTAAAATCCACCACCTTTAAACCCTTTCCTCCCCAAAACATCCCCTATATCCTAAAAGTGGACCTTTACCAGCCTACACCAGCACCCCTCGTGGTCCCCACCCTTAGGCTGAGCTCCTGCTTGCCAAAGATCTGACCTTCAGTCCCTGAAACCCAATATATACCCATATATATTCAGTTTTATACTATAAAACCCATACGCATCTAAGCTCTGTCCATTTAAAAACTGACAACCTACGGTGATGCCGGAATCTTGCCAGATTGAATCTAGATTGTAGAAGAGTCCTACACTTAACGTTTGGCGGAGTGGATAAGCAACAATGAGAAAACTATGCCCACGTTTGGTTAACTAGTGTGGTTAGGGTTACTAATTATGCTGTGCTTAGAAATGGCTAATTTATTGAGTAAAATTGGGTTAAATGTTGTCAATGGAAGTTAGTAAGTTAATTACTTGATAATTTAGAAATTAAAGTGAATACTGTTGATTATAAAGTTAAACCACAAATAAATGATCAGTTAGTATGGTTAATAACGTGATTGTTATGTTATGAATAAACAACAACATCAATTAATTTTGATGCGACATTGATTGACAACCTGATGTGATGTGTGTTGACATTTATTGGACATGACTGGATTTGCTAATAATAGCAAATAATATATTAACGACGATTAATAATTTAGTCAAAGTGATTTGAAATAGTAATTAAGTGTTAATGACCTTACTACTTATGTTAATGATGCCATTGTGATAACTGGATGTTAATGACTATTAATAGTTGTTAATGGATGTTAACGATGTATTAAACCCATATAAGTTTGATTATATAGTGCTTGATTAAGTCTTATTCTAGATTAAGATTTAATTGAATATTTTATTAATAAAATATTAAGTGAAAAATAAAATTTTGAATTTTTAATCCGAAATGATTTGGAAAGATAGTTTAAATACTTACGAATAGTTTCCATAAAGACGGAAATTTATTTGAAGAAGTTTTCAAGCAATTAAGACATGTTTTAAATTTGAATTTAAAAATGAATGCTAACTTTGAAAAGTGAAGTTCGGTTTGGGTACCCAGAAAATGTTTTAACTCGATTTTTTTATCCAAACCATTTTATTTATTTTTATAATGAATTTCGGGGAAGTTTGGATTTCAAAAGATGAAGTTTGAAAATAATATTATTTTAATGATTTAAATAATATTATATTATTTAAATAAAGGAATATTTGAAAATAAAGCTAAATATTGGAAATATAGCTTCCAGAAGTTATTATATAATTAATAATCTATTTTGGAATCAATTTGACTTGGTTTCAAATACAAGTCAAAGTTTGGTCTGAATAGGACTAGTAGTGCAGCGATAGTTTGCGAATTTCGACCATTGACTTCAAATTGATGTAACTGGAGATCCAACCGTCGGATTTCCCCGAAATGAAAAACGTTTGGTTTGAAATGAAAAGAGCTACCAAATTCAAAGTAAAGTTTTATAATACAACGGCTAGATTTTGAAATAATTTTTTTTGGCAAGGCAGATTTTGAAATAAGTTCAAATTAAAATTTGAATAAAAACATCGCTAGTGCAATTTGAGACCCGAAATGGGATTTTTTTGAAATAAGTTGTATTTTAATTATTAAAAATAGGAACAAATTATGATAAATCATAATAAATGGTTTGAAAGTTATTTGGATTGAATATACTAAGTTTTGAAAAGTTAAAAAAGCTAACTTGTGAAAATAAGCCGAGTCAGCAATGCTATTTGCGACGATTTTTAGAGCGGAATGAAATAAAAAGGTTTTAATGTAACCAATAATATCCAAACGATTTGGAAACTAGTCCAAAGGTCTAGAATGGGGATGTTAAGATGTTAGTCTTTCCCAACTTAAATAAATTGGATTTGGATGGAAAGAATCCTCAGATATTAGATATTGAATTCCATAGTTAATCTTATACTATTTAAGAAATTTGGAAGATATTTATATCATTATTCCACTTATAGTATTCATTGATTTCGTGAATTGGTATTGAATATAAGATGATATAATTTATATTTAAATCTTATATTCGATATCACTTGGTTTTTGGGTTTGTTGTGAATGACTTGTTAAATACCGTTATTCTTTAACCCAACCGTTACTAAGATATGATTTGGAATCGAAAGTAATGACAAATATTTTAATTAAATTTTAAAGAAGTTTTCCAAAGTTGAGTTTAAGATAAATCTTCATTAAGATTTATTGAATCTTTGTTAAAGATTAAGAGGAATGAGTTTTTATAAATTTTTAATTTGGAATCAACGAATAAAGGATTTTATGAGGTTAATAAACGATTTTAGTTAACCAACCGAAGTGGAAAAGAGACTTAGTGAATTTTATATTTCCACATGGTTTTAAAATAATGATTGTTATTTGAAAAGACTGAGATTTGATTTCTATTCGAATATTGATACGAAGAAATGGAGCAAGTGAAGATTTTGAAGACGATGTCAAAGACCGAAAACCTTTACATCGAAAGGACTGCTCGCTCAATGTCTCTCATGGGTAGCTCATTACTTGAGATGGATGCATCGGTATTTTAGCAGTAGGTCAGACATATTTGGAGGAATTGCAGATTTTCAAGGACCTCTCCCCTTTATTGGACAAAGAATAAGGTACCTTCGTTTTTTTTACCCAGAACGGACTTATATGGATGTGTGTCTGACATTGTATTTTATAATATGCAATTGTTTTTCTAAACGTATTTCTGTTGGTGGCGGAGAATTTATTCTCATAGCTTAACACCTTTCTTTGAGATATACGAGCCCAAAGGTGGTACGGTTAGCGATTATCCGATTATATGTTATGGAATGACAATATGGCATGCTAAATGATATGCTAGTGATGATCAAAGCATGACTTAGTGTAACAAGACTTCGATGAGCCTCACACCCTGGTAAAGACCAAAATAGGAAAGATGCAGCAATGTTATGAGTTATCATCTCTTTCTAGATAGAAAGGTGTACCATGGTATGGAGCCTATATATTACTTTAGTGGTGACTTCTACTTTTTTTTGCGGTTGTTGATGTTGCGGGGATCCCCAGCTATAAGTTGGTAACGACCGAAAGATGATGGACTCAGGCATGACCAAGAAAGGATAGGCCTTCCTTGTGTTGGCAGAGAACAGTGTGACTCTTGATGCATCCCTCTAAAGGCATCTGAATTCAAAACGATAGTTCCTTAACCCGGTCATTTGATGGAAATACATTCTCCACTACATGTTTGTACGGTTTTAGTTGTAAACCTATATGGAGACAAAATATATGGTACCTATGTCATCCAAGGATTGATACATTTATCTGTGAAAGGTTTTCTACACTATGCACTAATAATAATTAACGAGAATTTTGCATATCAAACATGTTTGGCTATCATAATAGGAAAACTCTCCTAATCTGCGTCTTCATAGTGTATGTGACGAGATACCTTATGGTAGCTTCATTTTCCAAAAATATTTCGAGTTCTTATTTGCTGATATTTATAAGTGGGAAACCCGTTCTGTGTTCGGCATGGTCTTATGTATTTCCTAACCTTAGATACAAACTTAAGATAACTTTTTAGTTCTCACATCAGTCCCATTACTGACTCAGAGTTTATCCTTTTTCTCTTAAACTCTGGATGCACATATTTTCCACACGGACAACCTAATTGTTTTGGTTAACAGATATTTTGAAGAGCAGGTGCTAGATTTTGGCAGGAGCTATTTTATTGGAGCATTTGTATTCTTCTGTTGGTATAGATGTTTTTCCGCAGTGTATATTTTTGGCTGTATTATCCGTTGTACTCTGATATAATATTGTAATAATATTAATGAAAAAGTTTTTTTGTTTCTTTGATAATATGTAAGTACCCCTAACAATCCGCTTTAGGAGCACCTCGAGTGGGTCTAAACGCTGGTTCGGGGCGGTCTGATAGGGGAAATGTTATAGACAATTTCTAGGGTAGGACCCAATGGAGCACAAGAGATTAGATTGGGCTTTGGAGTACCCCTCTCAATCTCGACTCAGATCGTTACCAAACCCCGATTGGCCAGGGGGCAATCCCCTCCCGATAATCATGTTTTGGCTCGCGACTTGTTGTTTGATCGTGCTTTGGAGGTTGGTACTGATGGCTTGTATAACATTAAGGTCTTACGTGATTACCTGTTCTTGACTATAATAATGTATTATAATGAGATTATAAATTATTAATCAAGTATTAATTATCATTAGGAAGGATAATTTGAATAAAATTATCAGGTGTAATAAATGTGAGATTTGGGAATTTATTAGGGAGGACATTTAATAAAATGAGTATTAATTATTTGGATATGAGCAAAATAACAATTTGTGAAAATTTAGTTGGGTTGAAATAAGGTTATGGAAAATAAGTTTAGCAATGTGTCGGTATCAATTTGGGAGAATAAGTGTGTTTTGTGCTAAGATGGTGTTAACAGGCCTTTTGGTCCGGTTCCCAAAAGTACGCAAGACACGCTCGACTCAACATATCGCGTGATAATGGGAGCCCAGAGGCGTTGCCAGTACCATAAGACTCGAGTTTGGCCACTAGCAGAATGTCGCATCCCTCGAAGACCTCCATTAGTATCCGTCCGCAGCCAAACCGAAGGCGAGCCACGCTCCGAGCAGAAGGCGAGCCGTTAAGCGAGCCCGGGCGCAGCGCCATTGGGGGTCCGGGGCCCCACAGTCCCGGCGGCGATCGACTTGGCCAGTCAGGTCGAATCAGTGGGCATCGCCCGATTCATCCAATTTTCGCCAGCAAGTGTGTTGCCCAGAATCACCAGATCGACTCAAAGTCAGGATTCTGCCAGCAGCTTCTGTGAACATCGCCGCCTCTCCAAACATTGCCAAACCAAAACCTCGCAGTGCGAGCCATGAAACCGAACCTCTGGCCACCAAAACACCCATACCCATTGTGACGGCCCGCCCTGCACCAACCGACATTTACTTCAAAGGTGCGCTGTACACAAGTCCAGTTGGCACGAAACGGGTCATCAGAAGGAAAAAGGAAGAAGGAAATGAACATACAAAGAACCTGTAGAATGTCTCACAGCGCATAGGACAAAATATAATAATAACATACTTAACATAACACAGGAGAGACAGTGCATAAGCTGAAAATCAGAACTAAACATCGTAGCAGCGGAAATCCAAAAATACAGCTTATTACAACTTTCAAACTGTCTCAAAGCAAAAGCAAGATAAATGAGGTACACTACTAATGCCCAAGTAGCGACCACCAACGACACAGGGAGAATGTGTGTATATATATATCATACGTGGAAGCCTCATGCCCGCCTCCGAATCAACTACTCGCGCACCACCAGCTAACCTGTCTCTAGTCTGCTCGTGTGAGCACCCAGAGTAATAAGAGGAGACATAAAACTCTGGGTCAGACGTAAAGCCTGGTATGAGCGATAAGCATCTAAAGTGAACAATAACAGGTAGACTAAAACATACCTGAACCTGGACCTGCAACCAAAGAGTTAGCACTACATACTGTACAACACTCTGAGGTATCATATCAATCAATATAAAGATACGGAGGTGGGGGAGGTGTGCATGTCATAATGATGGCAAACAATCAAGCATAGCATCCATCCTCACATCTCTCACTCAGTGCGTAAAGTATACGATATTCACCACTTCGATCACCCAACATACCTTGCTACGATCACTTTGCCCCATGAAGTCATAAATGGCTTCATTGCACTGATAACGTAGCCACTAATCATTTGCTATGTCCACTTTGCCCCATGGAGTCACAAGAACCCCACTGCACTGGCTCATAGCCTTACTAATCCTTACTATGTCCACTTGCCCCATGGAGTTATTCACCCCATCTGCGTTGGCTCATAGTCCTACTACGCATCACCTTGCCCCTCAGGTCATAATGAACCTACTGCACTGATAACATAGTCTTGCTACCATCACTCTGCCCCTCAGGTCATAATGACCCTACTGCACTGATAAGTAGCCCATCATTCATTCTTAGTGGTGAATCGAAGTTATGAACGTCGACAACTCCTTAGCACACATCCCGCAGCAAAGTCCAACCATGAAGTGAACTCATTGGTTCCCAACTGGTTCCGAGATCCTGAGCTCTAACTTCCATTTGGACTACCTTTGCATCTCGGGTTATTGGTCATCACCATCGAATCGGATCGGATCAGCCTTCACATTCTTCATCGGATCGGATCGCACCTCATGCATCGGATCGGGTCGTGATCCTCCAGGTGATCGGATCGTCATTGCGGTCCCCTTTCTATTTTCCTCGGATCGTGCTCCCCTCCTTGGTTCGGATCGTGATACCCCATACGGATCGGATCGCGCCCCTCCAGCTCGTGGTTCTCTCCTGGTTCGGATCGTCGTCTCGCTGTGCATCAGATCGTGGATGATGCTTTCCTCTTGTTCGGATCGTGATATGAAGCACGAGTGGATCGGATCGGGTAGCAGTTCACGATTGTTGTTCGTGGGCCTTACGCAGATGGTTCGGTTTGGAGGGGATGACTCGACTCGTGGGGATGTCCCACGATCCCATAGGGCGATCCGATCGTCCCTCAATCCCCTATGCGATTCGAATCCCTACACCTTGTCCAACGAGCTGTTTACGCCATTCGACGGCGTTTTCGACCATTCTAACTATTCTAATCAATCACAAAGCATACCATACAGTCATAGCAACATGCATAATCAACCACAAACATCAAAACATCAATATGATAGGTAAAAATGGATCAAGCATACCCAAAATCCCATATTTTCCCCTTAAGCATGTTTAAGTGAAACTAATGATAGGATTAACAAAACTTAACCAAATTAACCCAAATTCATATCAGATGTCTAAAACATCATTCCGAATTTTATAAACATTTTTCCAGAATTTTATCATGTTTAAATTCGCTAATTAACACTAATCACCCCTAATTAGCCATAATTAGTGCAAAACTATGCAAATCACTCACCTTAGCCACAAAATAAACTAAGATCTGAAATAATTCTCTGATTTGATGTGAATCTTAATGCCAAACAGCATCTCCTTAGTTGCTTTGGTGAAGATCTTTCTTGATTAGGGGTTGCTAAGCCAAATCCTTGACCAAAAGATGATTTGGAGGTGATTTAGAGGTTGGAGGCCATTTTTAGGGTTCCTTGGTGATAAGTGGAGGCTAGAAAACTGAAATGGAATGATTCTCCATCTCATTCCAGCCCTCCCATAACCCTAATCCCGAAATGGGTTATGGGCCTACTCACTAATCACCCGATTTGGCCCGGTTAAGCAGTTTTTCACCCTCCAAACCTTGTTTCAGCCATATCTCCCAAACGGTAAGTCCGTTTGGCTAATGTAACCACTCTACGGAAAGGTAAGCCATCAAACGAATCAAATGGAAGTGGTTTCAGGTCAAAATTCCTTTCCAATCAAAAGTTATAGCCAAAACAGTACCAACTAGGGGCAAAATGGTCATTTAAAAATCGACAAAAATCGTGAACATGGGAAATAACTCTAATGGATGTTTCCCAAAGTTACATGACCATACAACTTCCTACGGGAAAGAAATAAATATTCTACAATCCTATGATGTGTAGAATACGGGTCGTTACACCCATGGCCTTCGCACCACCCATAAGGCGAACTTCGCACCCCTCGAGGTGCGAAACTCACACCCAGCAGGTGCGAAACTCGCACCCAGCAGGGTACAAAATTCATACCCTGGGGTGCAAATTTTGCACCCCGGGAGGTACGAATTTCACACCCCCCATAGGGTACGAATTTCACACCCCGCGAGGTGCAAAATTCGCACCCCAGGGGTGGATGCGAAATTCTGGCATGTACATGATTCATGTGCGAATTTCTGGGTGTGGTCCCCTATTTCTACCTACTCCTACCTAACCCATCTCCTATAAATACCCCATGGCATCATACTTCAAAGGGGCTGAATTTGTGAGCTCAAGACCCCTAGAGAGAAACTTTAATGACATCTCCCATTTGAGGATTAAGAAGGGCAAAAGGGTCTTTTTCCTAATACATTAAATATATGATAATTATGACATTATATATGAGAGTGATGACATCATGTCTTAGAGATGACATCATATAACTTGGAGATGACATCATACAGCCTAAAAGCTAATGTAATGAGATGTCATGAGATCGTCTCAACCTTGTAACCTTTTGTGATCAATAATATTCCAACAACGCTTCAAAGTGGACGTAGCTCCTCATGAGGCCGAACCACTATAAATATCTTGTGTTATTTACTGCTTTCCACTCTTTTCTATATGACCAAATTAATTATTCCTAGTAATTGGAATCTATGGTGTTTACGACATTTTTTGCCGTCAACATTTGGTGCTTTCACTGAGAAACCCGGATTTTAGCGCCTTTGTAGCACGTTGCCATCTCGACCTTCGACGAGCTTTAGGTCCCTTAGCTTAACCTGCCGCCAAGTCCGCTTACGATGGCAAAGCGACCAAAGAATGCAATGGTCGGCTCTTCGGCAGCAGCCGAGGCCGGGACATCCGAACAACCTCAACCAGCATATATCCTGACCACTAATGAAGATGTCCCTCCTATTGTGGACACCGAAGCACCCGCAACACAAGCTTATATCCGCGCGCTTAATGAAAAATATGAGAACACTGCGGTCGTTCTCAATCAAGCATTAAGGAATAACATCGACCTTATGCGGCAACTTCAAGAAAGTCAGCGCGTCGTCGCTCGACTTCAGCTAGCTCGGAACAACACTCGACCTCAACCAACTACCTCAAAAACTTCCTCTTCTAAGTCAAGGGGCCCACATCAAAGAAGGAGGTTTAGTCTCATCAACAACGTCGCCGCCCGCACTAACGCCCTCAACAACGACAATGGCAATGGTTACGCAATGGAAACAACAATCGAACTAAAGTCACATATAGCGAAGAGGCATAATACCGAGATCGCCCTCGCTTAATCTTCGATGATGGACCGGGTTTGACCAACCAACCCCTTCCTCGACAAAACCCAATGGTCGCCCATCGGGATAGTGGACCTGCTATTCCAGCTGCCCGCGTTCTTCCAGAACAGGATCTGCATCAACTCGCTCTGCCTCATCATCCACACCCGGATCCAATCATAGATGTCGAGGGCATTGAAGAAGATGACCCGAACGTCCACATAGAAGATGCCCTTGCAACAGAACTCCGGAACCTCTCCAAAACCCATGGGTCCTAATGGTGGATCCCCATCCAACTTATCTTCCTGACATGGTCCAATGAATCATGAGGGAAATGCAAGGGATTGTGCACGATTCATGGGAAGTGCACATTAGGCATGACCCCTTCACAAGAAGGGTAAATGAAGCTGAGTGGCTGCGATGCTTCAGCATGCCACAGATGCCACTCTATGATGGCTCTACCAATCCATATGCTTTCTTGAACAGGTATGAATGGCAAATGGATTCAAGTCGGGGCAATGATCCAGTCAAATGCAAATGCTTCCCAGTCCTCCTATCCGGAACTTCTTTACTTTGGTTCTCTCGCCTCCCACTTGATTCCAATAACAACTTCAGCCAGTTAGCGACAGAGTTGGTCAAGAAATTCAGGATGCATATCCCGACTCCAAAGAGCGCCCTCACTCTGTCCAATCTACACCAAGGGCTCGCTGAGTCGCTCAAAAGCTACCTCTCTCGATTCAACATCGCCATCGAGGAGGTCGAGGATCCATACCCTAGCACCATACTCTTTCAGTTAGTCAAGGGTGTCCTTCCTACTTCCAAATTCGGGGATAGATCGGAAGCAGCCAAAAAGCATCGACGCCTTCCATGAAAGGGTTAGGCAATACGTATGTCAAGAAGAAGCGAGACGAAACCGACTCTCCAAGGCCAGCCTTCCTACATGTGGATACCATCAATGACAGTGTCAAGGGGGTAGGTCCCTACAAACAAAGGCCAAATAACGGTAGGCAAGGCGGCCGCAACAACGACCAGGTTCCTATGGAACCCAAGAAGCCCAACCCTCGCTGGGCATACGAGATCTACACCCCGCCGAATGAAGACTTGGAAACAATCTACCTGGAAACATGCGACATGCTTCAGTTAAGATACCATACAAGAGGGAATCCACTAATCAGGAGAAAAATACCGGCAAGTATTGTCGATACCACGTCATGTGCGAGCATAATACCAATAATTATCGTCAACTAAAAGACGCAATCGACCGGTCCTTCTGCGCCCACACCTCCAGCAGCCGCCAAGGCAGCTCCAGGTCCATTTAATCCAAGGCGAGGGGTCATGATTAACACTATATGTGGCGGCCCTATATACGACAGATTTCCAAAAATGGAAGAATATGCAAGTTCAATAAAGCATGCTACTTATGAAGCTTGCTCCACTCCTGATGAATCCATCCCAGCCAAGCTCCAAAAAAACTATGCGGGACGACATTGTTTTTCATGAAAGGGATTCTATGGGAATTGAAATCCCGACCACCGGTCCTCTGGTTATCACTGCCCAAATTGGTGCCGCATTCGTCCAAAGAATATTGGTTGACTCAGGAAGCTCGGTCAACATCATTTTCAAAGCTGCTTATGACCATATGAAATTAGAAGCAAAGGATCTCAAACCATGCCATGCCACGATCCACGACTTCAACGGAGCTTCAAGTTGTCCGATAGGAATCATTGACCTACCCGTCGAACTCGGCACTGGGGACTGAAGCTGAGTCCGAATCCTCACCTTCATAGTTATCAACATCGTTTCCCCATACAATGTCTTCTTCGGACATCCTTTCCTCATAGAGTTTCGGGTCTGCATGTCACCATGGTCCTTCCTAATGAAATTCCCGACAGAAAACGGGATTGGAACAGTTAGAGGCGACCAAGCCAATGCTAGAAAATGCTACACAATAGAATGGAAGAACGCACGCGATAAGAATAAGAGCAAAACCGTGCCCACGCCTTTTTGAGCCAAGACCGCCTCTGCATAGTAATCAACAACATCTGGGCCTTGGATCAGGCGCCACTGCCGTCTTTCCGATGACCTCGACCCACGGAAGGACGAAGAGCCCGAATACGAGAGGGCTAGTCCGGTTGAACCCACAATGGATGTTCTAGTCAATCCCGACGATCCATCAAGGGTGTTAAAGATAGGATTACACCTCCATCCAGCAATCAAAGAGGATCTTGTGGATTTCTTGAAAGTTAACTTAGACGTGTTCGCATGGACTCACTCCGACATGAGAAGCATCAACCCTGCGGTTGCTTGCCATTTTCTAAGTATATATCCTACAATGCCTCCATTCAAGCAGAGACGCCGCTTCTTTGGACCCAAGAGGTCCAAGGCACTCGAGGAAGAGGTAGACCGCCTACTCAATAACAACTTCATCCACAAAGCCGACTACCCCGAATGGGTCTCCAATCCAGTTCTAGTCAAAAAGCCAACAATAAATGGTGGACGTGTGTCGACTTCTCCGACTTAAACAAGGCATGTCCCAAGGACAGCTTCCCACTGCCGAAGATCGACCGACTTGTCGATCCAACCGCCGGATACCAGCTAACATCTTTCATGGACGCCTATTTAGGCTACAATCAGATCCCAATGAATCTTCGCGACCAGGATCATACCTCTTTCATAACTGACCTTGGACTTTACTGCTATCGTGTCACGCCCTTTGGTCTCAAAAACGCAGGAGCCACTTTTCAAGGAATGGCAATCAGCTCCGCATAAGTGCGCGTCGAAGGCCGTGTCCAGCGACCCATCTAGTACATAAGCAAATGATTGACGGGGGTAGATAAGAATTATCCAAAGCTTGAGAAACAAGCATTCTGCTTATTGATCTCCTCTCGGAAGCTTCAAACATACTTCCAGTCTCACCCCATAAAGGTTTATACCGACCGGCCGCTACGACCGGTCCTACAACGACCCGAGGCGTCTGGACGACTATTAAAGTGGGGTATGGAACTGAACCAATTTGAGATAACATTCATTCCCGGTCGAGCTATCCTCGAAAAATCTCTCGCTGATTTCACATTAGAATTCACTACTTCCGAGGAGACTCCTACAGTGACATTGAAGCTCTCGCCACAATAACCACCAGGGAAATAATCAACTTCGTCATCTGCAACATCATCACCCGCTACAGGGTCCCTCAGGCCATCATCTCCAATAATGGAACTCAGTATGAGAGCACCGAGTTCAAAACCTTTTGTCAGCAGCACAATATCGAGAAGAGATTCTCAGCGGAGGCTCATCCTCAAGCCAACGGGAAAATCGAGGCTGTCAACAAAGTGATTAAACCCATCATCAAGAAGCATTTGGAAAAGGCCGGGGGCATATGGGCAGACGAACCTCCTCTGGCTCTATGGGCATATCAAACCACTCACAAGTTAGCAACCGACCACACTCCCTTTACCCTTGCTTATGGATCCGAAGCCGTCATCCCCATTGAGCCGAAGCTTCAATCTCATCAAGTAACCTACTTTGATCTAAAGACCAATCAAGACTTACTCTTGGGATCGCTCAATTTACTCGACGAAAAAAAGGAACGAAGCTGAACTCAGGGTCGCCGCCCAACTACAACGAGTGACCCAATACTTCAACTCCAGTGTCCGCCATAAGGACCTCAACATCGGCAACCTCGTCCTAAAACAGTTCTTTCCTCCACCAGCTGGTCTCGCTCCTCGACGGGAAGGCCCGTACGCCATACAATGGAAGTTCAGCAATGAGACTTACAAACTCTCAACCGTAGACGAAGTCGAGCTTCCAAGGGCATGGAGTAGCGGACATCTTCGCCGCTACTTTACATAACTTAATGCACATCTGCTTATGCTTTCCGATGATGTATTGTTTTCTTATCATTCAAGGCATTTTAAAGGCTATCACTGCCTAAGTTATCAGTAGAAATGGTGTTCAGTTTCCCATGTCCCTTTCATGTTTACTCCTTGCTTACTTCGTGCATGACATGTTTGACTAACCATTACAACTCACTTCCACACAACAACTCCGGATCCCCGCATCAGCACCCCATGCACGAAAGCCAACGCCGCCATCCAAGCCTCGAGCCCACATTGAGGACAAACATCATTGACTATGACCGGCACCCCGAGCACGGGAGCCGACAATGCTACTCGAGTCACTTGTCCGTGACGCGACCGAGTATAAATAACCACTAACTCGAATCTCGGCCCAACACCGAGGATAAATCGTTCAGCCTTCAAGTCCCAGGACTTGGGGACAGCCCATCTGTAATGGCACGACTTTTGATGACCTCGAAAACTGTGTCATTATTAAAGAAATAGATAGAGAATAGAACTAAACAAAACATCAAAATCTCACAGTGGAATTTTACAAAATACATAATATATTACATAACAGGGTCTATTACATCATAGTACAATATCATAATACATCATTATACATGATTACTAGGGTAATACAGACATTTAAACTGGATACATAGAAATAGATATACTACTAGACTGGTTCTCAAACTCTAAGTCCATCAAACTCCATAGGGTTCCCCTTGCTGCCTGGATCATTTGTCTACTCATAACAAGTGTTATGAGTACCCAAGATTTTAGGAAACACATAAAATAAACTCTGGGTCAGTCAAGGGACTGGTGTGAGTAAACAAAGTTAAAATAAATTGGAAACAAGGAAATAAAGAAAAAAAGGTTTTCCTGTACTTGACGGATTCATTTAAGTTTAGAAAATCTTCAGACCAATCCATAAGTAATATGGATAATGATCTAAGTATTTTGATATCAAAATCATCTGATATTACAATAGTTTTTATCAAATAAATAATCATCTAGTGAAACACTTGCCTCTCACGTTCCATATATGTAGTATATAATTCAAAACCGCAGAGCGCTTATTGGAGATTGGATTCCCACTATGACAAGGTATGGGACCACCTGTCGGTCAGTGTACTCTAGAGGGGATACGCTGGGGTTCAATGAGAACGCCTTGTAACCCGGCCAGACATGATCGTCCACTTATTTGGCTTGACTGTGACGAATATATTATCACCGACGGTTGAGCTCAAACTACCGTATCCAAAAGCTGCAGCAGCGAAAAGAGATTAAGAAGTCAAATATGGAATTTCTCCAGATGGTGATAATATACCCTGCTTGGGTATGACCCACCTAGCCATGCTGCCTACCCGATTTTTGTCATTTCCGGGTTGTGAGGCTAGAGGTCACGTCTATCTTTCTGACATATTATTTCTTCAATCACTTTGGATGCCACATCGTCACAATTGTCAGAACACTCATTCAATTTTCCAAATATATTGCGGGCATAAAGCTAAGAGAAACGAATTCCTCCGCCAATAACGTAATATACTTACGAAAAGTCAATGTGTAAGATCTAATAAATATACGTTGTCAGACACCCGACCATATAGGTTGTCATGCGACTGGACAAACCGAAGGCACTATTTTAAAATAGCCCTTGCATATCTCCGACTTCAATATTTCTGACACGCGACGTATAATTCGAATCGAAGTGGAATATACTTCCGGCCTCTTCGAAACGATCTACGTAATGTCTTTTCTATCAGTTGATACTTAAGAATTGTATCAATATTCACTTGATCTTAAACATTTCTTTAAAGAATGTTTATCAGTTTAAATTGAATTTGATAAAGTATAATTCAGTTTATTATTCTTTATTTAAGAGCTTCAGCCAAACAGAACGGCATATGTTTACATTGATTAAATCCGAACATTCTGACTATCTTTTATAAATGAACAACTTAAGCGTGTGCATCGCACACGGTATTTTACTCAGTTTGTTAGCTTTGTTTTATACGACAATTATTTGCAACTTATACTATTGTCTTATTTGTAAATTGTCCTTTCATTCTTAAACAATCATTATTAATTTAATTTCTATTTTATATTTATTATTTCTTTTTTTATTTTATTTTATTTTAAAACTCGTTGAATTTCGAAAGCCAAGCTACTACGTTGATTTTTTTGCCACTGTCTTTCCTTCCACTTGTCCACAATTTTTGGTTTCTTTCTAGTCAATAAAAATAAAAATCTCTTTTTATTTATTTATTACTTTTCTTCTTTATTTTTATTTGATTTTCCATTTTCATTAAAACTAGTTTTAATTAAAACACTGCCCAAAATCCTTTTTCTTCACTTGCCAAAGTACCACTCCAAATCACCATCCTACGCACGTAAAATCCACTCCAAAACCCATGCTTCAGCCCAGTACCACATTTCCAGAATACCACCCTGCCACACACGTCTGTTCACCATGTAAACTCCATGCCCAGGCCTTGTTTCTTCTTCCTTCTTTTGATGCACACGCATATACATGGTGCATGTGCACAGCCCATTGAGACACCATTGACCCCTCGCGATCCTTCACCCAAGTCGCTTGTCACTTCCTGACTACATCACACTCCTCCGATCCAATCACCGGAGTTGCTACAGTGTTTTCACTGTCTTTCCTCCCCATCTCGAGTCGGTTCCATCGAAGAAACCTTCGACTGCCACTTCCTCAGACCACCAGAGTGCCTCCGACTCCACCCGCGCCAAGCCCACGACCTCCTGCTCCGATCCCCCACCATGCGCAACCTCCAAATGCCATCGTGTCAGAGCAGTTTCCGATGAAATCCACCCTCTCGAAATTCAAATAAAAACCTTATTATTGTCTCGTTTACGAAATCTATGCAATAGAAAAATTATTTATTATTTTTCCCATGATCGCCGACCCTTCACGTCGCTACCTTCCTCATGCCATGAATTCCAGTTGCCTCGATTGCCAGATATTTACCAAAAAGCATTTTCCATTCATCCCTTAATTTCTCATTAACCACCCGCTTAAAAATCGTGAAACCAGGACAAAAATCATCATTTTGTATCATAATTCCATTGATATACGTAAAACATGTTTTAGAGTGGATCAAAAATCTCATGTTTATATGAGGTTACAGAAAATAATATAGTTTCCTGGTATTCTTTGTATATACATTCATTACATTGTTATTGTTTGTATTCATGTGTACAACAGCAGATTTCTCACTATTCAAATGGTTTAACCTAACAACAGATCCTAGCAATCATACTATGATAACTAACATAGGTATTCCTTGCACAACAACAGTTTGGAAAAACAGAGAGCATACAAAGGTTGCTTTCATTAACTAGTATTTGACAACAAAATGTGCATATGGTTCCTGTGTTTTATGTTCATAGCAGGGTTTTTCATCCGAACAAAAAGTATCCAAATGTCAGAGTATATATATCCATATGAAGTCTACACAGGCTTATACATTCAACAATTTAAATTATTTCCTAGTAGCAGTTTGATGTCATGTAATGTACAAACAAGGTTATCAGTTTGTACTGGTTTATATCTTAGATATAAATGTAGTTAAACTCATTTTAATACTGGCATGCACTAAGAATGGAAACAAAAAATTTAGAATGAAGATTTAGTTTACTCACTCCCAAGCTTTCCTTTCCTGCTAGTTCGAATTTAGTGTTTTGATGGTATGAGGAGAATGCATGGTTTCCGGGGTATATATCACCAACTCCTTAAATTTAAAAATCTATTTCCATTCACATGTGATACAGTAAGTGGCTTATTTGCCTTAACCTTTCTATATGCTATACGACTTGCTTTCAGGAGATTTCATGCATGGAAATAATGCATTGTTTAATTGGATATTACCTACTTCTCTTATCCTCACTTCTTCTTTTAGAAACATAATATCTCCAAATCTTAACTTCATTAAATGTTTCCATATGCCTTACTTCTTCTCAGATTTGAATGATGATATAAAATGTTTTTCATTTGTACTTTAAGTGTTTGATATTTTGCTAAAGAGAATTCTTTAGTTGAAAACTTGTACTGTGGGTTTTAGGTATTGGATATTACCTATTTTTAGTCCTACTATTCATGGTTATATCCAATTTAGGGTGTTGACTTATTTTATTTTTCCTTGGTTTTGTTTTTATATGCATTTCCCCTTGAGATTCTTACTGCGTCGTTCTACAGAACATGTTGTGTGCATGTTCTTTTCATATGTTTAATATATATGAATGGCCGAAATGTTTTCCTGCATATGTATACTTTCTTGTCCTTATTAGTTTCAAAGTCCTTTCTATTTCTAAAGTGATAAAATGCCCCTTTCATATGTACATTTTGTTATCACTTTTATGTGCATAGTTAAAGATTTTATTTGCAAAGTTTTACTTTGAATTCATGTTAAACTATACCTATATATGATGTTATATTTACTGTGTATGTTAAAGATTTATTTGCAATATTATTAATATGTATTCATGTTATATGTTGCATACATATATTATGTTTTCAAATTTAAAACATAACTAAATATGTACATTATTAGTGTATTCATACATACATACATACATATATATATATATATTTACACATATGTTTATAATAGTTTTAGTTTGTCAAGTAAACATCTTTTATTTTAATTATTTTATTAAAATTAACATCAAAAGCTAGATAAAAACTAGGATATTACACCATCATCCAAACTAACGCAAGGCCAACTACTCGCATGGCTTCAACCGACTCTTAGGGTCGGGATTTGGGAGTCTGTTGAATCTCGGCGCAGCACCGAGACCGACATCAAATTGTTTTCTCCCCGAAGCTCTAAAGGCTTTGGTATGGCCCATCGCCACGACCGGACCCTACGGGCTGATGTTTCAGGCATTTCTCCGACGAATAAACGACGTCGTCACTTGCAACAACCCGAATGAACGACGGGAGAGCCACACACCGGACGGACCGCAAATCACGACATCCTACGCCTTCGCTATACTTAGGTCTTACTACGGGCAGCCCAAAACAGCAGGCAACCATCCTGGCTTCGCAAACCACAGGTTTCCTGAGCTTAGGGAAACTTACTAAAAGCCAGCGCTCTATCTCACCCCTCTGGAATAATCGACCAAGAGCGTGGTCTCTGATCGTATTTCTATTGGTGTAATAACAAGTACGCTTGTGCAAGTACGGGACGCCGGAAAACATGAGAAGAACGGTCGAACACTTAACACGAAGTATGATCTTTACTAATTCATATTCCATTTCACACACACCCCCCGAATAGACAACATGTCTAACATTTCTTCTTTCTGATGACAGGGTATACATGAAAGCCACACCATACCTTTAAGGACCAAAAGCGAGGGCCACACTCGCATATACTATCGGTCTACCTAACCTAAAGTATCTATAATTCCTTTAAAAATTTTGATGTTACTCATTCTTCTCTTTTCTTTTCTTTTTATGTACAGGTTCAGCACTTGGCAGGTCACTACCAGTGATGGGACCTCCTCCTCCACTTTTCACAGGAGTAACGGATTCATGAGACATCGATGTGCGCCTCCCGCCATCATCCTCGCCCCCTTTTGATGGGCATCATCGATGTCTTTCCTCTTTCCTAGCCTACTCAGAGGCCCTCTCTTTCTCCGCCTCAATATCGGCCTACTTCTTCGCCACCACAGCGGCAAATTTCTCCTCGGCATTCTGCCTAGCCTTTGCCCATGCATCTTATATGGCAGCCTCGTCCTGTCCCTCTTCTCCTCCGACTGCTCTGACTTTGCCACCAGCCGGGCTTTTTGATCTTCCACCATAGCTTGCATTATTGGGACACTTACATCAGTTATGCCTGTCGCACGAGCACTTTGACCAAACACAACTTCTCCTCCTCCAAAGAGGCTCATATGAATGTGGGATCCCGAAGTCAACGGGTTCTCCTAGTTCTCCAGATTGTTCCCGCTGTAACTCCAACCAGAACTCAGACGCTTGAGGAAGCACAGGGGCAAAGCCTGGTGTTGCCTCCGCTCCAAGGGAGGTTTCCCATCAAAAGAGGCAACTATTTGACTTTTGGGGGTTCATCGCTTACATCCTCTTCAGTTGGAAAGAACTCGAGCTTGGGGGCAGTCCTCCACCTATCTTTGCACCAGCTTGACCATCGCCACAAGCTTCAAAACAACCATTTGTAAAAGGGAACGCCCACCTCACGCCGATGGTAACTCAGACCCAAAAGCTCGGGTCTCAGAAGCTTCTGACCTTCCACCGATACTAGGCAGGCCGGGCATAGAGGCCCGAACCGAAAGACAGGGGAGCTACACAATCACTAGTTCCCTGAGGAACGTGGGAATTTAGACAAGTTCTCAGTATGCGAAATATAAAAATTCATATCTCGATGCAAGTTCTCGAGTTCCCATGGTCGGTTCATTGGGTTCCCAAAGTCTCAACGCCCTGCCAGCAAACTCATACCTAAGCACATCGCAAAGCTGACCCACACCTCTCAATGCCAAAGCTTCCTACTTACGAGAGAATTGAAATGCGGTGACGACATCTAATTTTAATAACTAAAACCAAGATTACCGGTAACCATCAAAACCATTTTCGGATCGGATAACACGACATAATTGGGTTGGAGACCAATGACTCGACCGTATGTCCACATCTTACGTGCATATCCGAGCGGTCAGTCCGAATAAGTTCATTTCCAGAATCATTCATCAACTAGTTGTGTTATGTTCAACTTCAATCACAGACTAGACATGAAACATTAAGCAATGATCCGAACTTGCTAGCTCGTCCCTGACGTCGAGCAGAATCTAGCAAATACCCAGGCTTATGGGTAGCCCTCTACCAATTATCGCGTCAGCCTAGCCATAACAGTACCCGATCAGGTCCCCTTCCGTGCCGGCGCTGGCGTTGCCTTCATAGCATTCCTTAGAGCTACCATCCTAAGGGCGCCATCACCTCGCAACAAAGGCATTCCAGAGCCAGAATCCAAGCCCTGGAGGTTTTTCGGCTTTCCATCAGTGCCCGGACTCCCCAAAAGCAGACAATCCAGAACATGATGACAACCTTTAGCCTTAATAACTAACGCCATGGCCATCACCAACCGCCAGCGCAACGCCTGAGTCAAGATGCAGCTGCGTCGTGGTTGGGTTATTGATCGGATCCCGAGACTAACAACTCAACTATGTGTCGACGTCCTACATAAGCATTCGAGATGACAGTCCAAGCATGTCCATTCCTCGAGGACCGCATCGCGAGACAAAAATTCACTGATCACTGTCCGCTCATCGAGCACCATGCAAATGTTTAATTTTACTAGCCCAAGCTTGGAGCCAAGACTAAGTCATCAGAATGCGTAGTTATGCGTCGTGCTACCATGCACTTGCTAGATTATCACATCCCTCAAACCGACTTCGACCTATTGAAAAACTAGGAGGGTTTATTAAGTGTCCGGGATACGAAGCCCAATCCCGTATTCCCACATATTTGGCGACCTTTATCTGAATTCCAAATCTCGTTTCCCAAGATCCGCCGCTCCACGTTCTTGAGTGCCAAATTCGAAAGCCCACTCA
This sequence comes from Allium sativum, assembly GCA_030737875.1. Lineage (NCBI taxonomy): Eukaryota > Viridiplantae > Streptophyta > Magnoliopsida > Asparagales > Amaryllidaceae > Allium > Allium sativum. The sequence continues at coordinate 430,966,482 of CM060912.1, read as the reverse complement.
CTTTCCATATCTCTCTTCCGTTCTCTCGAAAACCTAACAACGCCTCAAACATCCAAAGTAAAAAAGAAGTATTTTGGTATCCTCCCTGCCTTAAGCTGATTTTCTGTCTGGAGAAGAGAAGAAAGGAAGCAACTATAATCAGGGGATCGGCATGCCCCAAACGAATGTTCTGGGATTGGAATTCGGGATCATACACCAAGCTACGATCATATTCACTTAACTTTGAAGCTCCAATGACCAAGTCAATCATGACTCGGTGGCCACTCGTGTACTCACCAAATGCCCAAACTCAAAATGCACACCTTAGCATTTGGGTCCGACCTCGCCCAAAGGAAAATTTACGCGACTATATGCCACGACATATGCCAAGTCTTGTCCTAACAACGACATCTGCATATGCGAGTTGCTGAAACTTTGTTCAATGGGACCGGCTTGGATCGATAAATGACTTTGGCCTTGCAAACCCAAGTGATCCAGCGGATACTCCATGCAATCAAGCTCCATCCCAACAACATTTCAACAACCAATTAGGGCAATCGCATGCCTAGGCCATGGAAATGACCATGCAAACACGCTTTGAGAAATCTCAACTGTGCAGACCGACTTGATTCAAATGCATGCCCATAAGACTTAAGAGTTCATGTAACAACCTGGGTTTTCGCAATCCTGGTTATCGACACCAAACACGATGTCGACTATTCAAGCATCGGAAACACTGGATAGTCCATGAAAGAAATTAGAGGGTGAGAATAGATAAGACAGAAACTTAGAATAGAAGAAGAGGAAGAACATACAACACCAGAGTAAACACGAATCTCGTAGTGGAACGAACAATATATAATAGATACATAACTTTGAAATAAAATCAGTATATGTATACAATAACATTATCGGAGTACATCACTTACAACACAGCGGAAAAAACAATAGCTATAAAATCCTGAAGCCTCCTGCTCCAAGCTCTTAGTATATCTGTAAAATCCCGACTACTTGACTGCCCGTACAAAATTGGGCACCCAAGAGTTTAGGGAAAACAACACAAAATAAACTTCGGGTCAGTAATGGGACTAGTGTGAGTAAACTCCAACAATTTGTTTAGCTTTTAAAATCCTTTTAAAAGAAAGACTAATCGTAAGACCAATCCACAAATAAACACGGATGGTTTTTAACTTACGATAACCCCAAACAGTCTTTTAAAAATCCATACTCTTCTGATATTATCATAATGTCTAAATCATATAAATAACAACCGAGTAGAACGCTTTCACCTCACGTTCTATATATATAATATACAATCAAAAACCGTGGGTTCAACAAGAACATCTCGTAACCCAGGCTAAACATGACTGGTCTCTCATTTCACTTGAGTGTACCAAATGTATTATCACCAACGGTTGGGATCGGCAATCGTTTCCCAAAAGGGGCAGCGTCGAAATAGATTATAGAAGTAAATGGAATTTCTCTAGATCAGGTGACAATACACCCTAATTTGAAGCTAACCACTTAGCCATGCGACCTACCCGATTTTATACCATTTCCGGTTGTGAAGCTAGAGGTCATAACAAATCCTTTACAAACCACATCTTCATTCACTTTGAATGTCACATCGTCGTACCCGCTAAATCACAAATTGATTTCTCCAAAACATATCATAGGTAAACAGCTAAGAGAAACGAAATCCTCCACCACCAAACGTAAATTTGTTTGAAGAGATCAACTTACGCGATCTATTAAGTAAACTCTGTCAAATATTCTTCCATACAGGTCGTCCTGGGACTGGAAAAACCGAAGGCACTATTCTGTAAATAGGACAACCCTTGCATAACTCTGTCTTCAATTATCTTCATCATATTTGATCGCAACGCTAACGCCCATACAGAGTGGTTTTCAGAAAATGAATCTGATCCTGGTCTCTCCGTATTGACAATGGAAAAATGGTCAAAAACTTCGATAGTCGGTGATTTAACTATCAATGAAAAATATGTGTGAACAACGATATTATTTCCAGATGGGAATTTTATCGATCAATCATCAATCAACATTTATTCATTTCCCCATTTCTCGTTTCCATATATTCATCAAATCCTTATTTTCTAATTTTAGAAAATATACATTATTAACTTTGGAAAACGTTTCCATTTTTGATTCACGCATCACTATCTTCTCATATATATCAGTCTCTAACTGTAAACTAGTAAGAGAACAACCCCCTACATATTAACCCCGAAGGCCGAAACCAACATCAGATCAATACCCAGACAGCTGTTCAATTTAACTAATCTCTAGTTAGTTTCTAATTCCTTTAACTTCATTTTAATTCCTATTTCAAACCCTATTTCCTTTACAAATATTTTATTTGCAAAATGTTTACTTAAGCCCTTTTTTCACATTAAATGAAAATAATATTTCTTCTTTATAATCAAAACAGTTTGATTTCGTGTTTAAAACAATACCCCAAATCCAATTTCTATTTATACTTCTAATTATAGAATTATTTATACGAATCTTCTTTTTTATTTCTAACACTTAAATCTCAGTTATAATTCCCTTTATATAATTCTATTTATTTAATATAAATCCCTTTTTAAATTCTATTTATTCAACATAAAAATATTTCTTTTTCAATATTCACTTTGAAAATTTCCTTTTATACATTCCAGTAATTCATATGGTATTTAAAATACCAAATAACATGACCAGTGTTATCATAATCAATCACAATTATATATCACATCATATACCACAATATATGAAAACAAACAGTATTACAAATATTGAGAAATCCAGTAGGATCCCTCCAACCTGTTTCCGTGCATCACAGATGTTAAACAATATAAGTAATATCGATTTCATTTCAATATGAAATATTCTAATAAACAGAATCAATATTTGATTAACGATTTATAAACATATCGTTATCTATAATTTCAACCACTACATCAGCAATTCAACCAAACAATCATCACACAGCTGTCAATCAGCATTTATCATTACTAGATTATCTTTATAAAAATATAGACTAATAGAGTTAGTGAGTTTTACTCACTTTGGACGGTCATCGTTAAATAACGATTAACTATCTTTGATTCAGATGGACGTTTTATTTTGCAATAAATTATAATGAACTCAATAGTCAATTCCATTGTGTAGCTGTCGTCCGTACGATCCCAACGGATCCTGTTCTATTGAAAACCAGTACCGTATGCCTAAGTTATATATTTTTAAAGTTAACGCACTATTTATTATTCATCTAAACTTAAATAATTTAATATGGGCTTTACCCAAAATGTGTCGGCCCATTATCCATTCAAATATCCATCACCGTAGATACCTACTTCCACGCTCTCGTTTACCAGCTCCACTATCTTTCAGATGGCCATTGCAACTTGTTGACACGACCACGCCTCCTCTAACATTCAACGAAATCACAAACTGAGATTATCAGCCTCATCTCCTTCGCACGACCTTTCTCCTCCACCCCCTCATGATCAACTCGCACACACTTCGGTGCTCGCGACTCCATGCCATTGATGATCAGTTACGGAGATCGAGAGACCCTTTTCAGAACAAAAATCCACAAAACAAGGTGTATAGGTGCCAAATCCTGCTTTTAACTCAGAAACACACTTCGATCGAGCTTAGAATCCCTTTGTTCGACGAGAATCAAAACCCTAGCTCGTTCATACCCACGCTGGTATTTCCGCAGCAACCAAAACTAACATCGAACCCAAAAATGTTTATACCAGGTTGAAGAGAATTTGATGAGGATTACAAATATACTTGAGTTTGAATTTGTAGAATTTTTCTTGAATTGTTAATGATTATACAAATCATGATTTTATCTGAGATGAAGAAAAGAAGAGCGGTGGAATTTGGTTGACCAGAAAATGAAGAGATTAGGTTTAGAAAGGGTATGTATTGTATTTGTAGAATAAGTATATTATATTTATTATTTTATAAATTTTTAATCAAACGCTATTTGTATATATCATTAAAAATCCCAATGATCACGTATAATACCCAAATTCGACGAAAATGGACATACAGCTACAGTTTGACATAACAGACCCAACGAAACTGGTTTCGTCAAATTCCAACTCCGTTTCCTCACACAGCGTATTTTTAAAATCGAACTATCGACTGTTTTTCATATTAAAAATTCGTACGGCCACACACTGACCCCAAAAAACACGAAAATTGAAATCTAGCAATAACTTAATATTGCGGATCCAACAAAATTAGTTTCATCGAAAACGGAGGTCGTTTGCAAAACTGGCTATTTTTAAAGCTCTAAATACACCATATTTAAATATTAATATATTTAAAAACAATAAAATTTAATATTTTTAAATAAATATTATCGTATATATTCACAATAGAATATCGTACAGCTCCAATTGGATTTATGACTCGATATTCAAATCTCTATTGAATCGATATTCAATTTATATTGAAAAAATCATTTAAAATATAAATAAATCGTTATAAATTATTAAGGAATTCCATAGCGACTTTTCAAAAATTTGATTTGGACATAAATAAAAATCTACATGACGAAATCCCGATTTTTCTTTTCCATTAGAAAAATATACTTCACCAGCTCTGAACGTTTCTTGTTTCACAGAAATCCGACTTTAAACGGATTCTGTATATTCGTTTAAAGTTCAAATCGCCAAATTACGAACTTTACCTCCATTTCGAGCTCAATTATAATTATAATATAACTATACATTAAACTGTCGTTTAAATAATATATTCATTATTCAAAAATTCAATTCTAAATTGTATTCCACTTTACATATGATCCAATTCACACTGTATTGTGAATTCAGCTATTTTTGATTATTTCGGAATTATAATATATTTTTATATTATAAATATTAATTAAATATTCAATATTATTTAATTAAACCATTTTAAATCTCTAAATTACTATTTTAATAATTGAATAAATTAATTATTATACCGTAAAAATACGGGACATTACATTCTTCCCCCCTTAAAATATTTTCGTCCTCGAAATTGCTAAGATATATATTGACTGGTTAGAACTTATTTGTTCACTTCTTAATTTTAGTTTCAACTGAACCAATTTAATTTCAATTAATATTATTCATTCCTACTAACAACAATTTTCAAAAATCCTGAAATTTTTTCTAACACCTTAACTTTTCGAAAAATTTCGCCAGCACCTCCTTTGTACTAGTTAATAGCTCAAACTCCAACTCGCCTCTCTAGGCCTTCTTCAACCAAAAGAAAATCAAACAACCAAGTGGGTTGCCAATTCGGCTCATAAAAATCTCAAACCCATAAATAATATAAACTGGTACCTTTTTGTCGGGCATATCAATACATCATTTCCATCTGCTACCAATTCAACATATACAAAAGTTATCCCAATCCTTTGGTTATACCCAAGCTGCATTATGTTCTTAACACAGATTCAATTTTTAATTTCAACTCTTAACTTACCTGTCCAATTCCATTTCGAATTATCTCTAATCTAATCTAATTCGATATTTTCTATCTCGATTCATTTTCTACTTAACTGGTTTTAATTCAATTTCTATTTTTATTTTCTTTTACAAATTCTAATTTAATTTGTTTTAATTCAAACAATCTTGCCCAGGGAATTTCAAACAGTTAGCTTTTCTAAAACCAGATATCCCCTTTCAGGAATTAAAACAACTTGCTTTTCACAAAACAATTCAAAAACAAAATTTTTGGTAGTAATCCGTCGCTTAACAACTCAAAAATGAACACTAATGATGTCGGGATTCATCAGCAGGGTTATTTCCCAGCTATCGAAGTGAGTTCAATACTATGTCACTTTTTAAAATCACTTCTAAACATTTTCATTTTGAAATCAGTTCAAAATATCATTTCCAACGCTTGTAACAAATTTAAAATCTCCCAGGATTTTAAAATTCACATATATTTAACCCAGAATCATTTACAAACATTTTTATAAACTTCCAGGGTTTTAAATCCAATTCTGATTTAAATTCAGATTTAATTCATCTGATTTCACGTATTTCACTTATATGAATTCTGATTGGCTATTTATATAACCATTTCAATTATAATCTCATCGATTATAATAACAACGAACACATCCAATAAACTATAATATTTCCAATATCTAGATTTTCTTTATATCAAAATATATTTTGGGTAAAATTATTCCATTTACCCTCTTTTCAAAAAATACATTGTCGGTTCATCACCTTCGAGTATTTATAAATAGCTACCGATACAGTGGATCAAACTTATCGACCAGAACCCATAAACAACTCAACCAATAAATCTCCACAATATAAAACCATTTTTATATCAAATAACAAATACGCGCTTATATATATACATATATATATATACACTCAAACTCAATATAGGGTATTGCTAACCCCATCTCTACTGAGTCACGCCACAGAGCCAAGGTAATCACTTAACCTTAAGTTCTGATACCACTGTAACGACCCGGGTTTTCGCGATCCTGGTTATCGACACTAAACACGATGTCGACTATTCAAGCATCGGAATCATCAAATAGTCCATGAAAGAAATTAGAGGGTGAGAATAGATAAGATAGAAACTTAGAATAGAAGAAGAAGATGAAGAAGAACATACAACATCAGAGTAAACACGAATCTCACAACGGAACGAACAATATATAATAGATACATAACTTTGAAATAAAACCAGTATATGTATACAATAACATTATCAGAGTACATCACTTACAGCACAGCGGAACTAATAATAGCTATTTAATCCTAAAGCCTCCTGCTCCAAGCTCTTAGTATATCTGTAAAGTCCCGACCACTTGACTGCCCGTACAAAATTGGGCACCCAAGAGTTTAGGGAAAACAACACAAAATAAACTCCGAGTAAACTCCAACCATTTGTTTAACTTTTAAAATCCTTTTAAAAAAAGAATAATCGTAAGACCAATCCACAAATAAACACGGATGGTTTTTACTTTACGATAACCCCAAACATTCTTTTAAAAATCCATACTCCTATGATATTATTATTTTGTCTAAATCACATAAATTACAATCTAATAGAACGCTTTCATCTCACATTCTACATATATAATATACAATCAAAAATCGCGGGCTCTTATTGGGTAATGGATTCCAACTGGCAAGGTATGGGACCACCTTCCGACAATGTTTCTCTAGAGAGGAATACACTGGGTTCAACAAGAACATCTTGTAACCCCGGCTAAAAATGACCGGTCACTCATTTCGCTTAAGTGTACCGAATGTATTATCACCAACGGTTGGGATCAGCAACCGTTTCCCGAAAGAAACAACATCGAAATAGATTATAGAAGTAAATGGAATTTCTCTAGATCAGGTGACAATACACCCTAATTGGCAGCTAACCACTTAGCCATGCGACCTACCCGATTTTATACCATTTCCGGTTGTGAGGCTAGAGGTCATAGCGTATCCTTTACAAACGACATCTTCATTCACTTTGAATGTCACATCGTCATACCCGGTAAATCACAAATTGATTTCTCCAAAACATATCATGGGTAAACAGCTAAGAGAAACGAATTCCTCCGCCACCAAACGTAAATACGTTTGAAGATATCAACTTATGCGATCTATTAAATATACTCCGTCATACTTTCTTCCATACAGGTCGTCCTGGGACTGGACAAACCGAAGGCACTATTATGTAAACAGGACAGCCCTTGCATAACTCCGTCTTCAATTATCTTCATTATATTTGATCGCAACGCTAACGCCCATACATAGTGGTTTTCAGAAAATTTATCTGATCCCGGTCTCTCCGTATTGACAACAGAAAAATGGTCAAAAGTTTCGATAGTCGGTGATTTAACTATCAAAGAAAAACATGTGTGCAAACAACGATAATATTTCTAGATGGAAATTCTGTCGAATAATCATCAATTAACATTTATTAATTTCCCCTTTCTCGTTTCCATATATTCATCGAATCCTTATTTTCTAATTTTAGAAAATATACATTATTAATTTTGGAAAACGTTTCCAATTCTTATTTACGCATCACTATCTTCTCACATATATCCGTCTCTAACTGTAAACTAGTAAGACAACAACCCCCTACGTATTAACCCTGAAGGCTGAAACCAACATCAGATCAACATCCAGACAGCTGTTCAATTTAACTAATCTCCAGTCAGTTTCTAATTCCTTTAACACCATTTGAATTCCTATTTCAGACCCTATTTCCTTTATAAATATTTTATTTGCAAAATATTTACTTAAATCCATTATTCACATTAAATGTAAATAATATTTCTTCTTTACAATCAAAACAGTTTGATTTCGTGTTTTATCCCAAATCCAATTTCTATTTATACTTCTAATTATAGAATTATTTATACAAATCTTCTTTTTTATTTCTAACATTTAAATCTCAATTATAATTCCCTTTATATAATTCTATTTGTTTTATATAAATCCCTTTTTATAATTCTATTTATTCTATATAAAAATATTTCGTTTTCAATACTCACTTTGAAAAATTCCTTTTATACATTCCAATAATTCATATGGTATGCAAAATACCAAATAACATGACCAGTGTCATCATAATCAATCACATATTATATATCACATCATATACCACAATATATGAAAACAAACAGTGTTATAAATATTGAGGAATCAAGTTTGATCCCTCCAACATGTTCCCTGCATCACAGATGTTAAACAATATAAATAACATCGATTTCATTTCAATATGAAATATTCTGATAAATAGAATCAATATTTGATTAACGATTTATAAACATATCGTTATCTATAATTTCAACCATTACATCTGCAATTCAACCAAACAATCATCACACAGTAGTCAATCAGCCTTTATCATTACTAGATTAACTTTATAAAAATATAAACTGACAATGTTAGTGAATTTTACTCACTTTGGACGGTCATCGTTAAATAACGATTAACTATCTTTGATTCAGACGGACGTTTTATTTTAAAATAAATTGTAATGAGCTCAAATTCACTCCCAGTCAATTCCATTGTGCAGCTGCCGTCCGTACGATCCCAACGATCTTGTTTTGTTGAAAACCAATACCGTATGCATAAGTTATATATTTTTAAAGTTAACGCACTATTTTATATTCATCTAAACTTAAATAACTTAATATGGGCTTTACCCAAAATGTGTCGGCCCATTATCCATTCAAAAATCCATCACCGTAGATACCTTCTTCCACGCTCTTGTTTACCAGCTCCACTATCTTTCAGATGGCCATTGCGACTTGTTCACATGACCACACCGCCTCTAACATTCAACGAAACAACAAACTGAGATTATCAGCCTCATCTCCTTCGCCCGACCTTTCTCCTCCACCCCCTCATGACCAACTCGCACACACTTCGGTACCCGCGACTCCATGCCATCGATGATCAGTAACAGAGATCGAGCGACCCTTTTCAGAACAAAAATCCACAAAACAACGTGTATAGGTGCCAAATCCTGCTATTTACTCAGAAACACACTTCGATTAAGCTCAAAATCCCTTTGTTCGACGAGAATCAAAACCCTAGCTCGTTCATACCCACGCTGGTATTTCCGCAGCAACCAAAACTAACATCGAACCCAAAAATGTTTATATTAGGTTAAAGAGAATTTGATGAGGATTGCAAATATACTCGAGTTTGAATTTGTAGAATTTTTCTTGAATTGTTAATGATTTTACAAATCACGATTTTACCTGAGATGAAGAAAAGAAGAGCGGCGGAATTTGGTTGACCAGAAAATGAAGAGATTAGGTTTAGAAAGGGTATGTGTTGTATTTATAGAGTAAGTATATTATTTTTATGTTTATTATTTTATAAATTTTTAATCAAACGCTATTTTTATTTATGATTAAAAATCCCTATGATCACGTATAATACCCAAATTTGACGAAAATGGACATACAACTACAATCTGACATTACGGACCCAACGAAACTGGTTTCATCGAATTCCGACTCCGTTTGCTCACACAACGTATTTTTAAAGTCGAACTATCAACTGTTTTCATATTAAAAATCCGTACGGCCACACACTGACCCCAAAAATCACGAAAATTGAAATCTAGTAGTAACTTAGGATTGCGGATCCACCAAAATTAGTTTCATAAAAAACATAGGTCGTTTGCAAAACTGGCTATTTTTAAAGCTTTAAATAAACCCTATTTAAATATTAATATATTTAAAAATAATTAAATTTAATATTTATAAATAAATATTATCGTATATATTCACAATAGAATATCATACAACTCCAATTGGATTTATAACTCGATATTCAAATCTCGATTGAATCGATATTCAATTTATATTGAAAAATTCATTTAAATATAAATAAATCGTTATAAATTATAAAGGAATTCCATAGCGACTTTTCGAAAATTTGATTTGGACATAAATCAAAATCTACACGACAAAATTCCGATTTTTCTCTTCCATTAGAAAAATATACTTCACCAGCTCTGAACGTTTCTTGTTTCACAGAAATCCGACTTAAAACGGATTCTGTATATTCGTTTAAAGTTCGAATCGCCAAATTACGAACTACAATGCCATTTCGAGCTCGATTATAATTATAATATAATTATACGTTCAACTTTTGTTTAAATAATATATTCCTTATTCAAAAATTCAATTCTAAACTGTATTCTACCTTACATATGATCCAATTCACACTGTATTGTGAATTCAGCTATTTTTGATTATTTCGGAATTATAATATAATTTTATATTATAAATATTAATTAAATATTCAATATTATTTAATTAAACCATTTTAAATCTCTAAATTACTATTTAAATAATTAAATAAATTAATTATTATACCGTAAAAATACGGGACATTACATTCTTCCCCCCTTAAAATAATTTCGTCCTCGAAATTGCTAAGGTAGAAAATAAACCTTATTGACTGGTTAGAACTTATTGGTTCACTTCTTAATTTCAGTTTCAATTGAACCAATTTAATTTCAATTAAATATTTATTCATTCCTACTAACAAAAATTTTCAAAAATCCTGAAAATTTTCTAACACCTTAACTTTTTGAAAATTTTTGCCAGCAACTCCTTTGTACTTGTCAATAGCTCAAACTCCAACTCGCTTCTCTAGGCCTTCTTCAACCCAAAAGAAAATCAAACAACCAAGTGGCTTTCCAATTCGGCTCATAAAAATCTCAATCCCATATATAATATAAACTGGTACCTTTTTGCCTGGCATATCAATACATCATTTCCATCTGCTACCAATTCAACATATATAAATGTTATCCCAATCCTTCGGTTATACCCAAGCCGCATTCTGTTCTTAACACAAATTCCATTTTTAATTTCAACTCTTAACTTACCAGTTCAATTCCATTTTGGATTATCTCTAATCCAATCTAATTCGATATTTTCTATCTCAATTCATTTTCCACTTAACTGGTTTTAATTCAATTTCTATTTCTATTTGCTTTTACAAATTCTAATTTAATTTGTTTTAATTCATACAATCTTCCCTAGGGAATTTCAAATAGTTTAGCTTTTCTAAAACCAGATATCCCCTTTCAGGATTCAAAACAGTTTGCTTTTCACAAAACAATTCAAAAACAAAATCTTTGGTAGTAATCTGTCACTTAGCAACTCAAAAATGGACCCTAATAATGTCGCGATTCATCATCAGGGTTATTTCTCAGCTATCGAAGTGAGTTCAATAATATATCGCTTTTTAAAATCATTTCTAAACACTTTCATTTTGAAATCAGTTCAAAATATCATTTTCAATGCTTGTAACAAATTTAAAATCTCCCAGGATTTTAAAATTCACATATATTTAACCCAGAATCATTTACAAACACTTTTATAACCTTCCAGGGTTTTAATTCCAATTCTGATTTAAATTCATATTTAATTCATCTGATTTCACGTATTTCACTTATATGAATTCTGATTGGCTATTTATATAACCATTTCAATTATAATCTCATTCGATTATAATAACAACGAACACATCCAATAAACTATAATATTTCCAATATCTATATTTTCTTTATATCAAAATACATTTTGGGTAAAATTATTCCATTTACCCTGTTTTAAAAACATACAGTGTCGGTTCATCGCCTTCGAGTGTTTATATATCCCTACCGATACAGTGGATCAAACTGATCGACCAGAACCCATAAATAACTCAACCAATAAATCTCCACAATATAAAACCATTTTTATATCAAATAACAAATACACGCTCATATATATATACTCAAACTCAATCTAGGGTATTGCTAACTCCATCTCTACTGAGTCACGCCACAGAGCCAAGGTAATCACTTTACCTTAAGCTCTGACACCACTGTAACGACCCGGGTTTTCGCGATCCTGGTTATTGACGCCAAACACGATGTCGACTATTCAAGCATCGGAAACACCGGATGGTCCATGAAAGAAATTAGAGAGTGAGAATAGATAAGATAGAAACTCAGAATAGAAGAATAAGAAGAACATACAACATCAAAGTAAACACGAATCTCACAGCAGAACGAACAATATATAATAGATACATAACTTTGAAATAAAATAAGTATATGTATACAATAACATTATCAGAATACATCACTTACAGCACAACAGAAATAATTATAGCTATATAATCCTGAAGCCTCCTGCTCCAAGCTCTCAGTATATCTGTAAAATCCCGACTACTTGACTGCCCATACAAAATTGGGCTTCCAAGAGTTTAGGGAAAACAACACAAAATAAACTCCGGGTCAATCATGGGACTGGTGTGAGTAAACTCCAACCATTTGTATAACTTTTAAAATCCTTTTAAAAGAAAGAATAATCGTAAGACCAATCCACAAATAAACACGGATGGTTTTTACCTTACGATAACCCTAAACATTCTTTTAAAAATTCATACTCTTCTGATATTATCATAATGTTTAAATCACATAAATAATAATCTAGTAGAAAGCTTTCATCTCATGTTCTACATATATAATATACAATCAAAAACCGCGGGCTCTTGTTGGGTAACGGATTCCAATTGGCAAGGTATGGGACCATCTTCCGACAATGTATCTCTAGAGAGGAATACACCGGGTTCAACAAGAACATCTTATAACCCAGGCTAAACATGACCGGTCACTCATTTCGCTTGAGTGTGCTGAATGTATTATCACCAACGGTTGGGATCAGCAATCGTTTCTCGAAAGGGACAGCATTGAAATTGATTATAGAAGTAAATGGAATTTCTCTAGATCAGGTGACAATACACACTAATTGGCAGCTAACCACTTAGCCATGCGACCTACCCGATTTTATACCATTTCCGGTTGTGAGGCTAGAGGTCATAAGGTATCCTTTACAAACCACATCTTCATTCACTTTGAATGTCACATCGTCATACCCGCTAAATCACAAATTGATTTCTCCAAAACATATCACGGATAAAGAGCTAAGAGAAACGAATTCCTCCGCCACCAAACGCAAATACGTTTGAGGAGATCAACTTACGCGATCTATTAAATATACTCCATCAGACATTCTTCCATACAGGTCGTCCTGGGACTGGACAAACCGAAGGCACTATTCTGTAAACAGGACAGCCATTGCATAACTCCGTCTTCAATTATCTTCATCATATTTGATCGCAACACTAAACAGAGTGGTTTTCAAAAAATGAATCTGATCCCGGTCTCTCCGTATTGACAACGGAAAAATGGTCAAAAACTTCGATAGTCGGTGATTTAACTATCAAAGGAAAACATGTGTGCAAACAACGATATTACTTCCAGATGAAAATTCTATCAATCAACATTTATTCATTTCCCCATTTCTTGTTTCCATATATTCATCAAATCCTTATTTTCTAATTTTAGAAAATATACGTTATTAACTTTGGAAAACGTTTCCATTTCTGATTCATGTATTAATATCTTCTCACATATATCAGTCTCTAATTGTAAACTAGTAAGAGAACAACCCCCTACGTATTAACCCCGAAGGCCGAAACCAACATCAGATCAATACCCAGACAGCTGTTCAAATTAACTAATCTCCAGTTTGTTTCTAATTCCTTTAACTTCATTTTAATTCCTATTTCAAACCCTATTTCCTTTATAAATATTTTATTTGCAAAATATTTACTTAAATCCTTTTTTCACATTAAATGTAAATAATATTTCTTCTTTACAATCAAAACAGTTTGATTTCTTGTTTAAAACAATATCCCAAATCCAATTTCTATTTATACTTCTAATTATAGAATTATTTATACAAATCTTCTTTTTTATTTCTAACACTTAAGTCTCAATTATAATTCCCTTTATATAATTCTATTTATTTTATATAAATCCCTTTTTATAATTCTATTTATTCTATATAAAAATATTTCATTTTCAATATTCTCTTTGAAATTTTCCTTTAATACATTCCAGTAATTCATATGGTATTTAAAATACCAAATAACATGACTAGTGTCATCATAATCATTCATAGATTATATATCTCATCATATACCACAATATATGAAAACAAACAGTATTATAAATATTGAGGAATCCAGTTGGATCCCTCTAACTTGTTTCCCTGCATCACAGTGTTGAACAATATAAATAACATCGATTTCATTTCAATATGAAATATTTTGATAAACATAATCAATATTTGATTAACGATTTATCTATATATATCATTATCTATAATTTCAACCATTACATCAGCAATTCAACCAATCAATCATCACACAACAGCCAATCAACATTTAACATTACTGGATTATCTTTATAAAAATATAAATTGATAGAGTTAGTAAGTTTTACTCACTTTGGACGGTCATCGTTAAATAACGATTAACTATCTTTGATTTAGACAGACGTTTTATTTTGTGATAAATTGTAATGAGCTCAAATTCACTCCCAGTAAATTCCATTGTGTAGTTGTCGTCCGTACGATCCCAACGGATCCTGTTTTGTTGAAAACCGATACCGTATGCATAAGTTATATATTTTTAAAGTTAACGCACTATTTTATATTCACCTAAACTTAAATAATTTAATATGGGCTTTACTCAAAATGTGTCGGCCCATTATCCATTCAAAAATCCATCACCGCAGATACCTTCTTCCATGCTCTCATTTACCAGCTCCACTATCTTTTAGATGGCCATTGCGACTTGTTCACCCGACCACGCCTCCTCTAACATTCAACGAAATCACGAACTGAGATTATCAGCCTCATCTCCTTCGCCCGACCTTTCTCCTCCACCCCCTCATGACCAACTCGCACACACTTCGTGCCCACGACTCCATGCCATCGATGATTAGTTACAGAGATCGAGCGACCCTTTTTAGAACAAAAATCCACAAAACAACGTGTACAGGTGCCAAATCCTGCACTTGACTGTAACAACCCGTATTTCGATAGCATGTTAAAACGAGAATCAAGGCAGAATTTAATTTTAAATTCTGAATCGAGTAAAACGGGCTGTGCCATTGCGTTCGTCTCGGAAAAATACGCAAAATAGAGTCCGAAATTTTGTAAATCGGAGTCCGTATGACCCGGTTAAGGCCCAAAGAAGTTTTCGGGAAATTTGAATTTCGAAACATGCAGAAATGGGGCCAGGTGGGAAAATTCCCGCCCAGACAAGTCGACTGGGCTGTCGACAGGGCTGTCGACTTGCCCTGTCGGCTGATTCTGGCCTGGTGCACCTATTTTCTATCTTGGCTAGGTTTTTGGGCCTGGTTTGAAATCTGACGGTTCAGGTTGGTCCTAGGGTTAATCTAAGGGCCTAAAACTATCCTAATCTCTATAAAAAGACCCTAAACCTACCCCTAAACCCTCATTATTCACTCATGTAACTAAACTATGGCCAAATTTTACTCTCATGGCCTCCATCTCAAATCCCTAGAGCCTATGCATTCAAATCGGGTTCAAATCAAAAGGTGCAAGCTTGCTACACCAAATAGAGGCCAAATCAACATTTCTATGCGAGTTTCATGAAGGTTCTTCTTCAAAGGAGCCACCTTTCTTCGTCAAGATGATGCATGACCCCTTTTCTAAGCCTTGCCTATGTAAGTTCTAGCTACTTTTGGATCAAAACGGTATTTTTAATGTTGACATGGGATAAAATGAGATAAAGCATAAGTATGCATGTATGTGAACCTAACTTTGTCCCTTTTCTATGATCTATGACCTTAGACTAAGATGTAGCAACTTCATCATGTCACTCATGTTATGTTTAGCCTAGTTTATCTTGCAAGTTTGGATCTTTGTCTATGGAAGATTTGCATGAACCTTTGGGAACCATTTGACTTGTGAAACATAGGCAAATACATGACCTTGGGGCTTATGCATGCATATGAACACAAACCCCTTATGTTTCATGCATGTTTGTGGCAAAACCTCCTTATGATATTATGCAAGTTTGTGGCCAAATCCTATATGATAGTATGCATGCTTATGGTAAATCCCTATATGACTCTATCATGCATGTTTTAAGGCCAAACCCCCTTATGACGCCATGCATGTTTGGAGCCAATCCCTTTTGTGGCATCGTGCATGTTTTGGGGTCTACATGTAGCCATAGTATACCTACTATGTTGACTCGCTTTGCTTGCGTTGGGAAAACACGATTTTGGGTAGTTAGATAAACATGAACATGTCGCGAAATCTTAACTTGAATATGACATGTGTTTATACTTGAAAATATGACTTGAAAGATAACATGGAAGTTGACATGTAAGTATGCATAAAAGCATGAGCTTGGGAATTTACCTATTAAGTTAGGTCTACCCTTTGGGAATTTACCTATTAAGTTAGGTCTACCCAAATGCTTGAAAAACTTGTAACAGGTTTTGGAAACATGATGAACTTAGATAATATAAGTGTGGCCAACTCGAGGTTGGGTTGAGTTTGCAACGTAAAACTACCCGGAACCGACCGGCCTAACTAGTAGTTGCAAACAATATGACCCAATGTGAGAAGTTGGTCATGTCGCGCTTAAGACCCGAGGTTAGACTAGGTTGTGGTGTAAATCTACCCGGACCCGCCCGGCTTAACTAGTAACCACAACAAGGTCTAATGTGAGAGGTTAAGAGTGCATTAATTAAATTAATGCCACATGATAAGGTTAAGTAAATTTGACTAATGACACTTAACCGATATGACACGAATGGGTAGGTTAAGTGGGGCCGGGCTTGATTTCCTTAATGACACTTAACCATGCAAGATGATTAGGGGATGGGGTTAAGTAATTTACACTTAACTAATCCGACTGGGTAATTAGATGGGGTTAAGTAATCCACACTTAACTAATCTAAACACGGTAATTCGATGGGGTTAAGTTAAACACTTAACCAATTTAAACTTGGTAATTCAATGAGGTTAAGTAACCAATACTTAACCAACTTAACGTGATAATTTAATGGGGTTAAGCAACTTATACTTAACCAATTATACATGAAGATTTGATGTGGTTAAGTGACCTAAACTTAACCAATCTAACTCGTTAATTTGATGTGGTTAAGTGACCTAAACTTAACCAATCTAACTCATTAATTTGATGTGGTTAAGTGAACTAAACTTAACCAA
The DNA here is from genome assembly GCA_030737875.1 of Allium sativum. NCBI lineage: Eukaryota > Viridiplantae > Streptophyta > Magnoliopsida > Asparagales > Amaryllidaceae > Allium > Allium sativum. The sequence goes on along the minus strand of CM060912.1, from coordinate 430,948,871 downwards.
TCTAACTCGTTAATTGGATGTGGTTAAGTGACCTATACTTAGCCAATCTAACTCGTGAATTTATGGGGGTTAAGTTAACCCATACTTAACCAATATAACGTGAAAACATGACAAGGCTAAGTCATGAATCGCTTGAATACACTTGACCGGTTTGACTAAGTAATTTGATAGGGTCAAGTTAATATATACTTAACCAACTTGTAGGGCTAAGTCTTGAACTTAAATACTTAGCCAATCTTGACGTGATTCGTGGGCGGGTTAAGGCATGGACTTGAATGATAACACTTAACCCAATAAGACAAACCCTAGTTAGAAGAACTAGGTAGAAAACCGTGGTTAATCAAGGATAACGGGAAGGGAAGCTAAGTGGTAAACCTTAGTTAAGGGTAACTAAGTAATAATTCTTAGCTAAGGACATAGGACTAGTTCGCAAAGCGATGAGTAACCTGATACGGTAGGTCATCGCTTAGTATACGAGGAGGAGCAAGTTATCTGACTTGGATAAAAGCTCCAGCGCACTGGGTGTCGAAGCCGAAGCTTCGGGGGACGTGAGGATACTCTTGGTATCCCTCTGTGAGGTTGCAGATGATCCGCCTGGGCTCACAAGAGGTTAAGGTCTGCGGTAGAAGAGCCAAGAGTATGCCTTGGTTGCTATGCGAGCGACCTAAAGACTGGGATGGATTAGCGTGGAGTCGACGATTCTTGGTTTTTGCCCTGGATAGCACATCACCGACTACCTACCATCTTTAGTCAATCGTGTACGTGCGGAAAGGCAGGGAACCCCCAACAGACCATGTGCTTGCTATCGAGTCATGGGTGAGGTTGGCCCGTAGGAAAGTGGGGCTATAGTGGGGCCGTGGAGTGGTTCTTATACATGATTTTTCTTGGATTGCCTTTCAGTAGTTGAGGGAGGGGTCACGTGGGACCATAGCCACGGGTACAAAAACAGACCTTGATATCTGCATCGGCAGATGATTTAAAGCTCCCGACCGAGTTCCGTATTTCTTGATTTGCCCTGGCACGGAACTCAGATGGCACATTGGGGAACATGTGCATCTAGACATGGAAAACGATTCACGATACATACGTGGGATCAAGGGCGCGGTTGACGGGTGGCGTAATCCCTAGTGGTCCTAGGTGGCCAAAACCCAAACCGAGACATGGAAATGTTCATTAGGTAGCATAATCCCTAGCGGCCCTAGGTGGCATAAATCCTAAGTGGATGCGCGATAGCTCATGGTAGGGAAACACAACTAGATCAAGGGTTGCAGTCCAAGACAACTTCAAGGATAAAACGTTTACATGGGAAAGCCCGTACGGCCTACGGCAAAGGACTGATCTTATACATGGAAAGAAACATATGAGTGGGAAAACCTACATATGCTATATATTAGGTTGACATGGACCATTACATGACCTTGGGCAAGGGACATTCATGGTTAACACGTGACGCGGGTTGGGATACTAGTACGAGAGGTGCAGAGCAAATATACATGTTAGAACTAGGAAGAATATACATAATAGATATAGTGGGATGTTAGACGGGGCAGATACCTTGGGATAATGTACTCGATAGAAATCTGACGATGTGATACCTTGACTTATCGTAACACCGTAGTATCATGATACCTTAGTTTACCTTGCCACAGTAGTTCAACCGGCTACCCTGGTTTAGTTTATCTATCTCGTAGTTATCCTTATGTTTACTTTCAGTTTATGCATGTCATGTTACCTTTACCTGTTTTTATACTGGAAGTAGATAGGACTTACTCAGTCTTTTTGACTGACCCGTTTTGTTTCGCCTCTTTTCTTCCGTTTCCCCCCTCCAGGTTACAGGGAGGAAACAATGCTGTTTAGTTCGGACTTCTTCTGCTTGAAGGTCATCATGGATGGCTTGGACTTTTCTTGGCTATGGCTACTTTGCTGTTTTATTTGGGGAATAATTTATGAAAAAGTCTTTATGCTTCTTTACTATTGCAAGACAGGTTTGATGTACTCTGATGTAAAAGGATTTAGACCTTAATTATTAATGTTTATGAAAGTTCGATTTTACTTCCGCTATTTTATATGTTCTGTCTTGTGATATTTCTATGCATGTTTACCTTGATAATGCTTCACCAAACCTAGTGCATTCCCTTTGTGAGTGACCCTAGCGGAGGTGGGGTGTTACATTTGGTATCAGAGCAGAAGGTTACCAGACTGGGCAAAAGTTTTTAAAAACCTTCTGAAAACTATTTGAAAAACCGTTTAGAAAGAAGCATTTTTCAAGAAAAGTTTGTTTTAAGAAGTCTATTCCCCAAAAGCCATTAGCACCATCCTTTGATTCCTCGATTGAATCTCGTTTCCTTTCTTTCCTCCATCTGTGGTCACAGTAGTTCTAACTGTGACTAATCTTTGTCTAGCCACGTAGGTGTTTCCCGTACGATGGAGGTGGTTCTCGAGAGACCTGTTGTCGTGGTACAAGGAAGGATAATAAGAGTAAGGGTAAAGGATACCAGCTTAAGGATAAGCAACTGTTGTTATGGCTTAGTCCATCAAGGAGGACAAGGACAAGATCATCAGAGAGGGAAATTGTACGCTCTCATTTCTAGGGTACCTAAAAGAAATGGTACCGTTTCTGGTAAAGGTTTAATTGTTATTTTCTATCATCCCGTCCAGACTTTGTTTTGATCACTGCATCATTTAAGTATGCTTGGATAGTGAGTCTCTGCACCTTAGTACTAGCATGGTAGAGGATCCCAGTTTTATCCCAAAAACCTGGTTGGAGAGTTGGTCCATTCCTTCATGACTTGGTTGGATTTGAGAGTGCCCATGTTTTTGGAACTATGGATGGATTCTAGGGGTAAAGTGGTTATGCTGTAAGGGAAGCCATTCTCGGTTTTGGAAAGAGGGTAGTTAGACTCTCGACTCATCTTTGTGATACCCTCGAAGTCCCGTGTAACCTTTTTGGGTTCTGTCATGGTTAGTTACCTAGAATCCCGGGATGCAGTTGTTGGTAATCCGTTCAAATAGGATTCGCCGCTAAGGCGGATGGTTCGTTTCGATTATGCATGGGTTATGGCAATCACCCTAGTAAGAACCCTTGGCAACATGGATCGGCATCGGAGAACGAGATCCAGAATTCACTAGTGAATTTTGGAGAGCTTGCATGAGTACGCAGATATGTTTGAGCCAAGCATACGAGGGAAAGACTAAGTGAAACGAGAGGCGACAGTGAAATGAGTTCCACTCACCCCTTGGAAGTAGGAATCAAGAAGCTACGAAATCATGAAGTCAAAGGCGGTCAAGGCATGATGGAATTAAGCCCATGGAAATGCGGCTTAGACGAGCGCATCACGTCTCTTTTTAAGAGTATATCTTTGATCCTTGGTTCACCTGTAAAGCTTACTTGCATGCTATCGCTTGGTGGATATCCTCTCGGTCCTGTTTCTGTTACAAACCCCGTAAGGAGTTTGTCTTGTTTATCTTCTCGATCTTATTTTGGGAACCTTAGGTAGAACGCTATGGATGTGAACATGTATTTGAGACATGTTATGATTGATATGATTGCAAATGGTTGCAAGTGGTTGCTCGTGGATGCGCGAATACACGTTAGATACTAGATTGATGCGATCACGTTTCATGTTGCATATGCACGAGTATTTATACTTGTTTATGGATGAAATCGAATGTGTTATCATGCGGTTGTTACATATGAATGAATGATTGTGCACGCATATAGTATCTATATGACTAGGACTATTTGCATACATGTTGGATTCATGGCACTATACATATTTTTGCATTAGAAAGATTATTCAGGCCTGATCATTAGCATTAGCTAAGGAACATGTACACGCACGTTTTGCATATATTCATACAGCATTAGAAATCATCTAAGGACAATGGTTGCTTGTGGATGATGTTTTGAGTAGATGGATGATGGATGGTAGGATATGTTCTTCCTAACTTAGAGATTTCGGGGACGAAATCCTAAAAGGTGGGGAGAATGTAACAACCCGTATTTCGATAGCATGTTAAAACGAGAATCAAGGCAGAATTTAATTTTAAATTCTGAATCGAGTAAAACGGGCTGTGCCATTGCGTTCGTCTCGGAAAAATACGCAAAATAGAGTCCGAAATTTTGTAAATCGGAGTCCGTATGACCCGGTTAAGGCCCAAAGAAGTTTTCGGGAAATTTGAATTTCGAAACATGCAGAAATGGGGCCAGGCGGGAAAATTCCCGCCCAGACAAGTCGACTGGGCTGTCGACTTGCAAGTCGACAGGCATGTCGACAGGCAAGTCGACAGGGCTGTCGACTTGCCCTGTCGGCTGATTCTGGCCTGGTGCACCTATTTTCTATCTTGGCTAGGTTTTTGGGCCTGGTTTGAAATCTGACGGTTCAGGTTGGTCCTAGGGTTAATCTAAGGGCCTAAAACTATCCTAATCTCTATAAAAAGACCCTAAACCTACCCCTAAACCCTCATTATTCACTCATGTAACTAAACTATGGCCAAATTTCTACTCTCATGGCCTCCATCTCAAATCCCTAGAGCCTATGCATTCAAATCGGGTTCAAATCAAAAGGTGCAAGCTTGCTACACCAAATAGAGGCCAAATCAACATTTCTATGCGAGTTTCATGAAGGTTCTTCTTCGAAGGAGCCACCTTTCTTCGTCAAGATGATGCATGACCCCTTTTCTAAGCCTTGCCTATGTAAGTTCTAGCTACTTTTGGATCAAAACGGTATTTTTAATGTTGACATGGGATAAAATGAGATAAAGCATAAGTATGCATGTATGTGAACCTAACTTTGTCCCTTTTCTATGATCTATGACCTTAGACTAAGATGTAGCAACTTCATCATGTCACTCATGTTATGTTTAGCCTAGTTTATCTTGCAAGTTTGGATCTTTGTCTATGGAAGATTTGCATGAACCTTTGGGAACCATTTGACTTGTGAAACATAGGCAAATACATGACCTTGGGGCTTATGCATGCATATGAACACAAACCCCTTATGTTTCATGCATGTTTGTGGCAAAACCTCCTTATGATATTATGCAAGTTTGTGGCCAAATCCTATATGATAGTATGCATGCTTATGGTAAATCCCTATATGACTCTATCATGCATGTTTTAAGGCCAAACCCCCTTATGACGCCATGCATGTTTGGAGCCAATCCCTTTTGTGGCATCGTGCATGTTTTGGGGTCTACATGTAGCCATAGTATACCTACTATGTTGACTCGCTTTGCTTGCGTTGGGAAAACACGATTTTGGATAGTTAGATAAACATGAACATGTCGCGAAATCTTAACTTGAATATGACATGTGTTTATACTTGAAAATATGACTTGAAAGATAACATGGAAGTTGACATGTAAGTATGCATAAAAGCATGAGCTTGGGAATTTACCTATTAAGTTAGGTCTACCCTTTGGGAATTTACCTATTAAGTTAGGTCTACCCAAATGCTTGAAAAACTTGTAACAGGTTTTGGAAACATGATGAACTTAGATAATATAAGTGTGGCCAACTCGAGGTTGGGTTGAGTTTGCAACGTAAAACTACCCGGAACCGACCGGCCTAACTAGTAGTTGCAAACAATAGGACCCAATGTGAGAAGTTGGTCATGTCGCGCTTAAGACCCGAGGTTAGACTAGGTTGTGGTGTAAATCTACCCGGACCCGCCCGGCTTAACTAGTAACCACAACAAGGTCTAATGTGAGAGGTTAAGAGTGCATTAATTAAATTAATGCCACATGATAAGGTTAAGTAAATTTGACTAATGACACTTAACCGATATGACACGAATGGGTAGGTTAAGTGGGACCGGGCTTGATTTCCTTAATGACACTTAACCATGCAAGATGATTAGGGGATGGGGTTAAGTAATTTACACTTAACTAATCCGACTGGGTAATTAGATGGGGTTAAGTAATCCACACTTAACTAATCTAAACACGGTAATTCGATGGGGTTAAGTTAAACACTTAACCAATTTAAACTTGGTAATTCAATGAGGTTAAGTAACCAATACTTAACCAACTTAACGTGATAATTTAATGGGGTTAAGCAACTTATACTTAACCAATTATACATGAAGATTTGATGTGGTTAAGTGACCTAAACTTAACCAATCTAACTCGTTAATTTGATGTGGTTAAGTGACCTAAACTTAACCAATCTAACTCATTAATTTGATGTGGTTAAGTGAACTAAACTTAACCAATCTAACTCGTTAATTGGATGTGGTTAAGTGACCTATACTTAGCCAATCTAACTCGTGAATTTATGGGGGTTAAGTTAACCCATACTTAACCAATATAACGTGAAAACATGACAAGGCTAAGTCATGAATCGCTTGAATACACTTGACCGGTTTGACTAAGTAATTTGATAGGGTCAAGTTAATATATACTTAACCAACTTGTAGGGCTAAGTCTTGAACTTAAATACTTAGCCAATCTTGACGTGATTCGTGGGCGGGTTAAGGCATGGACTTGAATGATAACACTTAACCCAATAAGACAAACCCTAGTTAGAAGAACTAGGTAGAAAACCGTGGTTAATCAAGGATAACGGGAAGGGAAGCTAAGTGGTAAACCTTAGTTAAGGGTAACTAAGTAATAATTCTTAGCTAAGGACATAGGACTAGTTCGCAAAGCGATGAGTAACCTGATACGGTAGGTCATCGCTTAGTATACGAGGAGGAGCAAGTTATCTGACTTGGATAAAAGCTCCAGCGCACTGGGTGTCGAAGCCGAAGCTTCGGGGGACGTGAGGATACTCTTGGTATCCCTCTGTGAGGTTGCAGATGATCCGCCTGGGCTCACAAGAGGTTAAGGTCTGCGGTAGAAGAGCCAAGAGTATGCCTTGGTTGCTATGCGAGCGACCTAAAGACTGGGATGGATTAGCGTGGAGTCGACGATTCTTGGTTTTTGCCCTGGATAGCACATCACCGACTACCTACCATCTTTAGTCAATCGTGTACGTGCGGAAAGGCAGGGAACCCCCAACAGACCATGTGCTTGCTATCGAGTCATGGGTGAGGTTGGCCCGTAGGAAAGTGGGGCTATAGTGGGGCCGTGGAGTGGTTCTTATACATGATTTTTCTTGGATTGCCTTTCAGTAGTTGAGGGAGGGGTCACGTGGGACCATAGCCACGGGTACAAAAACAGACCTTGATATCTGCATCGGCAGATGATTTAAAGCTCCCGACCGAGTTCCGTATTTCTTGATTTGCCCTGGCACGGAACTCGGATGACACATTGGGGAACATGTGCATCTAGACATGGAAAACGATTCACGATACATACGTGGGATCAAGGGCGCGGTTGACGGGTGGCGTAATCCCTAGTGGTCCTAGGTGGCCAAAACCCAAACCGAGACACGGAAATGTTCATTAGGTAGCATAATCCCTAGCGGCCCTAGGTGGCATAAATCCTAAGTGGATGCGCGATAGCTCATGGTAGGGAAACACAACTAGATCAAGGGTTGCAGTCCAAGAAAACTTCAAGGATAAAACGTTTACATGGGAAAGCCCGTACGGCCTACGGCAAAGGACTGATCTTATACATGGAAAGAAACATATGAGTGGGAAAATCTACATATGCTATATATTAGGTTGACATGGACCATTACATGACTTTGGGCAAGGGACATTCATGGTTAACACGTGACGCGGGTTGGGATACTAGTACGAGAGGTGCAGAGCAAATATACATGTTAGAACTAGGAAGAATATACATAATAGATATAGTGGGATGTTAGACGGGGCAGATACCTTGGGATAATGTACTCGATAGAAATCTGACGATGTGATACCTTGACTTATCGTAACACCGTAGTATCATGATACCTTAGTTTACCTTGCCATAGTAGTTCAACCGGCTACCCTGGTTTAGTTTATCTATCTCGTAGTTATCCTTATGTTTACTTTTAGTTTATGCATGTCATGTTACCTTTACCTGTTTTTATACTGGAAGTAGATCGGACTTACTCAGTCTTTTTGACTGACCCGTTTTGTTTCGCCTCTTTTCTTCCGTTCCCCCCCCCCTCCAGGTTACAGGGAGGAAACAATGCTGTTTAGTTCAGACTTCTTCTGCTCGAAGGTCATCATGGATGGCTTGGACTTTTCTTGGCTATGGCTACTTTACTGTTTTATTTGGGGAATAATTTATGAAAAAGTCTTTATGCTTCTTTACTATTGCAAGACAGGTTTGATGTACTCTGATGTAAAAGGCTTTAGACCTTAATTATTAATGTTTATGAAAGTTCGATTTTACTTCCGCTATTTTATATGTTCTGTCTTGTGATATTTCTGTGCATGTTTACCTTGATAATGCTTCACCAAACCTAGTGCATTCCCTTTGTGAGTGACCCTAGCGGAGGTGGGGTGTTACATTGACTCAGAAACACACTTCGATCGAGCTCAGAATCCCTTTGTTCGACGAGAATCAGAACCCTAGCTCGTTCATACCCACGCTGGTATTTCCGCAGCAACCAAAACTAACATCGAACCCAAAAATGTTTATACCAAGTAGAAGAGAATTTGATGAGGATTACAAATATACTTGAGTTTGAATTTGTAGAATTTTTCTTGTATTGTTAATGATTTTATATGAGATGAAGAAAAGAAGAGCGGCGGAATTTGGTTGACCAGAAAATGAAGAGATTAGGTTTAGAAAGGGTATGTGTTGTATTTATAGAGTAAGTATATTATTTTATAAATATTTAATCAAACACTATTTGTATTTATCATTAAAAGTCCCTATGATCACGTATAATAACCAAATTCGATGAAATTGGACATGCGGCTATAGTTTGACAATATGGAACCAACGAAACTGGTTTCGTCGAATTCCGACTTCGTTTACTCACACAGCGTATTTTTAAAGTCGAACTTTTGATTGATTTTCATATTAAAAATCCATACGGCCACACACAGACCCCAAAAATCACGAAAATTGAAAACTAGCAGTAACTTAATATTGCGGATCCAACAAAATTAGTTTCGTCGAAAACGGAGGTCATTTGCAAAACTGTTTTTTTAAAGCTCTAAATAAACCCGATTCAAGTATTAATATAATTAAAAATAATTAAATTTAATATTTATAAATAAATACTATCGTATATATTCACAATAAAATATCATACAGCTCCGATATTCAAATCCCGGTTGAATCGATATTCAATTTATATTGAAAAATTCATTTAAAATATAAATAAATCGTTATAAATTATAAAGGAATTCCATGGCGACTCTTCGAAAATTTGATTTGTACATAAATCAAAATCTACATGACGAAATCCCGATTTTTCTCTTCCGTTAGAAAAATATACTTTACCAGCTCTGAACATTTTTTGTTTCACAGAAATCCGACTTAAAACAGATTCTGTATATTCGTTTAAAGTTCGAATGGCCAAATTACGAACTGCAGCGCCATTTCGAGCTCGATTATAATTATAATATAATTATATATTCAACTGTCGTTTAAATAATATATTTGTTATTCAAAAAATCAATTCTAAACTGTATTCTACCTTACATACGATCCAATTCACTCTGTATTGTGAATTCAACTATTTTTGATTATTTCGAAATTATAATATATTTTTATATTATAAATATTAATTAAACATTCAATATTATTTAATTAAACCATTTTAAATCTCTAAATTGTTGTTTAAAAAATTAAATAAATTAATTATTATGCTGTAAAAATACGAGACATTGCATTCTCCATGCCTTAAAATAATTTCATCCTCGAAATTGCTATGTTAGAAAATAAACCTTATTGACTGGTTAGAAATTATTTGTCCACTTCTTAATTTCAGTTTCAATTGAACCAATTTAATTTAAATTATATATTTATTCATTCCTACTAACAAAAAATTTCAAAAATCCTAAAAAATTTCTAACACCTTAACTTTTCGAAAAATTTCGCTAGCACCTCCTCTGTACTGGTCAATAGCTCAAACTCCAACCCGCCTCTCTAGGCCTTCTTCAACCCAAAAGAAAATCAAACAACTAAGTGTCTTGCCAATTCGGCTCATCAAAATCTCAAACCCATATAAAATATAAACTGGTACCTTTTTGTTGGGCATATCAATACATCATTTCCATCTGCTACCAATTCAACTTATTCAAATGTTATCCCAATCCTTCGGTTATACCCAAGCCGCATTTTGTTCTTAACACAGATACCATTTTTAATTTCAACTTTAACTTACCAGTATAATTCCATTTCGGATTATCTCTAATCCAAATCTTATTTGATATTTTCTATCTCAATTCATTTTCCACTTAACTGGTTTTAATTCAATTTCTATTTCTATTTGCTTTTGCAAATTCTAATTTAATTTGTTTTAATTCAGACAATCTTCCCCAGGGAATTTCAAACAGTTTAGCTTTTCTAAATCCATATATCCCCTTTTAGGATTCAAAACAACTTGCTTTTCACAGTACAATTCAAAAACAAAATCTTTGGTAGTAATCCGTCACTTAGCAACTCAAAAATGAATACTAATGATGTCGTGATTCATCATCAGGGTTATTTCCCAGCTATCGAAGTGAGTTCAATACTATATCACTTTTTAAAATCATTTCTAAACATTTTCATTTTGAAATCAGTTCAAAATATCATTTTCAATGCTTGTAACAAATTTAAAATCTCCCAGGATTTTAAAATTCACATATATTTAACCCAGAATCATTTACAAACACTTTTATAACCTTCCAGGGTTTTAATTCCAATTCTGATTTAAATTCAGATTTAATTCATCTGATTTCACGTATTTCACTTATATGAATTCTGATTGACTATTTACATAACCATTTCAATTATAATCTCATTCGATTACAATAACAACGAACACATCCAATGAACTATAATATTTCCAATATCTATATTTTCTTTATATCAAAATATATTTTAGGTAAGATTATTCCATTTACCCTCTTTTTAAAAAATACAGTGTCAGTTCATCGCCTTCGAGTGTTTATAAATCCCTACCGATACAGTGGATCAAACTGATCGACTAGAGCCCATAAACAACTCAACTAATAAATCTCCACAATATAAAACCATTTTTATATCAAATAACATATACGCGCTCATATATATATATATACACACACACACACTTAAACTCAATATAGGGTATTGCTAACCCCATCTCTACTGAGTCACGCCACAGATCCAAGGTAATCACTTAACCTTAAGCTCTGATACCACTGTAACGACCCGTGTTTTCGCGATCCTGGTTATCGACACCAAACACGATGTCGACTATTCAAGCATCGGAAACATCAGATAGTCCATGAAAGAAATTAGAGGGTGAGAATAAATAAGATAGAAACTTAGAATAGAAGAAGAAGAAGAACGTACAACATCAGAGTAAACACGAATCTCACAGTGGAACGAACAATATATAACAGATACATAATTTTGAAATAAAATCAGTATATGTATACAAAACCATTATCAAAGTACATCACTTACAGCACAGCGGAAATAACAATAGCTATATAATCCTGAAGTCTCTTGCTCCAAGCTCTTAGTATATCTATAAAATCCCGACTACTTGACTGCCCGTACAAAATTGGGCACCCAAGAGTTTATGGAAAACAACACAAAATAAACTCTGGGTCAGTCATGGGACTGGTATGAGTAAACTCCAACCATTTGTTTAACTTTTAAAATCCTTATAAAAGAAAGGATAATCGTAAGACCAATCCACAAATAAACACAGATGGTTTTTACCTTACGATAACCCCAAACATTCTTTTAAAAATCCATACTCTTCTGATATTATCATAATGTCTAAATCACATAAATAACTGTCTAGTAGAACGCTTTTATCTCACGTTCTACATATATAATATACAATTAAAAACCTCGAGCTCTTAATGGGTAACGGATTCCAACTGGCAATGTATGGGACCACCTTTCGACAGTGTATCTCTATAGAGGAATACACCGGGTTAAACAAGAACATCTTGTAACCCATGCTAAACATGACCGGTCACTCATTTCGCTTGAGTGTACCGAATGTATTATCACCAACGGTTGGGATCAGCAACCGTTTGCCGAAAGGGACAGCATCGAAATAGATTATAGAAGTAAATGGAATTTCTCTAGATCAGGTGACAATACACCATAATTGGCAGCTAACCGCTTAGCCATGCGACCTACCCGATTTTATACCATTTCCGGTTGTGAGGCTAGAGGTCATAACGTATCCTTTACAAACCACATTTTCATTCACTTTGAATGTCACATCGTCATACTCGCTAAATCAAAAAATGATTTCTCCAAAACATATCACGGGTAAACAGCTAAGAGAAATGAATTACTCCACCACCAAACGTAAATACGTTTGAAGATATCAACTTACGCAATCTATTAAATATACTCCGTCTGACATTCTTCCATACAGGTCGCCGTGGGACTGGATAAACCGAAGGCACTATTCTGTAAATAGGACAGCCCTTGCATAACTCCGTCTTTTATTATCTTCATCGTATTTGATCGCAACGCTAATGCCCATACATAATGGTTTTCAAAAAATGAATCTGATCCCGGTCTCCCCGTATTGACAATGGAAAAATGGTCAAAAACTTCGATAGTCGGTGATTTAACTATCAAAGAAAACATGTGTGCAAACAATGATATTACTTCCAGATGGAAATTCTATCGATCAATCATCAATCAACATTTATTCTTTTCCCCATTTCTCATTTCCATATATTCATCAAATCCTTATTTTCTAATTTTAGAAAATATACTTTATTAACTTTGGAAAACGTTATCATTTCTGATTCACACATCACTATCTTCTCACATATATCAGTCTCTAACTGTAAACTAGTAAGAGAATGACCCCCTACGTATTAACCGGAAGGCCGAAACCAACATCAGATCAATACCCAGATAGTTGTTCAATTTAACTAATCTCCAGTCAGTTTCTAATTCCTTTAACTCCATTTTAATTCCTATTTCAAACCCTATATCCTTTATAAATATTTTATTTGAAAAATATTTACTAAATCCTTTATTCACATTAAATGTAAATAATATTTCTTCTTTACAATAAGTACAGTTTGATTTCGTTATTAAAACAATATCCCAAATCCAATTTCTATTTATACTTCTAATTATAGAATTATTTATACAAATCTTCTTTTTTATTTCTAACATTTAAATCTCAATTATAATTCCCTTTATATAATTCTATTTATTTTATATAATTCCCTTTTTATAATTCTATTTATTCTATATAAAAATATTTCATTTTCAATATTCACTTTGAAAATTTCCTTTTATACATTCTAGTAATTCATATGGTATTTAAATACCAAATAACATGACCAGTGTCATCATAATCACAGATTATGTATCACATCATATACCACAATATATGAAAACAAACAGTATTATAAATATTGAGGAATCCAGTTGGATCCCTCCAACCTGTTTCCCTGCATCATAGATGTTAAACAATATAAATAACATCGATTTCATTTCAATATGAAATATTCTGATAAATAGAATCAATATATGATTAACGATTTATATATATATATATATATATATATATATCGTTATCTATAATTTCAACAATTACATCAACAATTCAACCAAACAATCATCACACAGCAGTCAATCATCATTTATCATTACTAGATTATCTTTATAAAAATATAAACTGATAGAGTTAGTGAGTTTTACTCACTTTGGATGGTCATCGTTAAATAACGATTAACTATTTTTGATTCAGACGGACGTTTTATTTTGCAGTAAATTGTAATGAGCTCAAATTCACTTCCAATCAATTCCATTGTGTAGCTGCCGTCCGTACGATCCCAACGGATCCTGTTTTGTTGAAAATCGGTATCGTATGCATAAGTTATATATTTTTAAAGTTAACGCACTATTTTATATTCATCTAAACTTAAATAATTTAATATGGGCTTTATCCAAATTGTGTCCGTCCATTATCCATTCAAAAATCCATCATGTAGATACCTTCTTCCACGCTCTCGTTTACCATTCCACTATCTTTCAGATGGCCATTGCAACTTGTCCACACGACCACACCTCCTCTAACATTCAACGAAATCACGAACTGAGATTACCAGTCTCATCTCCTTCGCCCGACCTTTCTCCTCCACCCCCTCATGACTAACTCGCACACACTTCGGTGCCCGCGACTCCATGCCATCGATGATCAGTTACAGAGATCGAGCGACCCTTTTCAGAACAAAAATCCACAAAACAACGTGTATAGGTGCCAAATCCTGCTATTTACTCAGAAACACACTTCGATTAAGCTCAAAATCCCTTTGTTCGACGAGAATCAAAACCCTAGCTCGTTCATACCCACGCTGGTATTTCCGCAGCAACCAAAACTAACATCGAACCCAAAAATGTTTATATTAGGTTAAAGAGAATTTGATGAGGATTGCAAATATACTCGAGTTTGAATTTGTAGAATTTTTCTTGAATTGTTAATGATTTTACAAATCACGATTTTACCTGAGATGAAGAAAAGAAGAGCGGCGGAATTTGGTTGACCAGAAAATGAAGAGATTAGGTTTAGAAAGGGTATGTGTTGTATTTATAGAGTAAGTATATTATTTTTATGTTTATTATTTTATAAATTTTTAATCAAACGCTATTTTTATTTATGATTAAAAATCCCTATGATCACGTATAATACCCAAATTTGACGAAAATGGACATACAACTACAATCTGACATTACGGACCCAACGAAACTGGTTTCATCGAATTCCGACTCCGTTTGCTCACACAACGTATTTTTAAAGTCGAACTATCAACTGTTTTCATATTAAAAATCCGTACGGCCACACACTGACCCCAAAAATCACGAAAATTGAAATCTAGTAGTAACATAGGATTGCGGATCCACCAAAATTAGTTTCATAAAAAACATAGGTCGTTTGTAAAACTGGCTATTTTTAAAGCTTTAAATAAACCCTATTTAAATATTAATATATTTAAAAATAATTAAATTTAATATTTATAAATAAATATTATCGTATATATTCACAATAGAATATCATACAACTCCAATTGGATTTATAACTCGATATTCAAATCTCGATTGAATCGATATTCAATTTATATTGAAAAATTCATTTAAATATAAATAAATCGTTATAAATTATAAAGGAATTCCATAGCGACTTTTCGAAAATTTGATTTGGACATAAATCAAAATCTACACGACAAAATTCCGATTTTTCTGTTCCATTAGAAAAATATACTTCACCAGCTCTGAACGTTTCTTGTTTCACAGAAATCCGACTTAAAACGGATTCTGTATATTCGTTTAAAGTTCGAATCGCAAAATTACGAACTACAATGCCATTTCGAGCTCGATTATAATTATAATATAATTATACGTTCAACTTTTGTTTAAATAATATATTCCTTATTCAAAAATTCAATTCTAAACTGTATTCTACCTTACATATGATCTAATTCACACTGTATTGTGAATTCAGCTATTTTTGATTATTTCGGAATTATAATATAATTTTATATTATAAATATTAATTAAATATTCAATATTATTTAATTAAACCATTTTAAATCTCTAAATTACTATTTAAATAATTAAATAAATTAATTATTATACCGTAAAAATACGGGACATTACATTCTTCCCCCCTTAAAATAATTTCGTCCCCGAAATTGCTAAGGTAGAAAATAAACCTTATTGACTGGTTAGAACTTATTGGTTCACTTCTTAATTTCAGTTTCAATTGAACCAATTTAATTTCAATTAAATATTTATTCATTCCTACTAATAAAAATTTTCAAAAATCCTGAAAATTTTCTAACACCTTAACTTTTTGAAAATTTTTGCCAGCAACTCCTTTGTACTTGTCAATAGCTCAAACTCCAACTCGCTTCTCTAGGCCTTCTTCAACCCAAAAGAAAATCAAACAACCAAGTGGCTTTCCAATTCGGCTCATAAAAATCTCAAACCCATATATAATATAAACTGGTACCTTTTTGCCTGGCATATCAATACATCATTTCCATCTGCTACCAATTCAACATATATAAATGTTATCCCAATCCTTCGGTTATACCCAAGCCGCATTCTGTTCTTAACATAAATTCCATTTTTAATTTCAACTCTTAACTTACCAGTTCAATTCCATTTTGGATTATCTCTAATCCAATCTAATTCGATATTTTCTATCTCAATTCATTTTCCACTTAACTGGTTTTAATTCAATTTCTATTTCTATTTGCTTTTACAAATTCTAATTTAATTTGTTTTAATTCATACAATCTTCCCTAGGGAATTTCAAATAGTTTAGCTTTTCTAAAACCAGATATCCCCTTTCAGGATTCAAAACAGTTTGCTTTTCACAAAACAATTCAAAAACAAAATCTTTGGTAGTAATCTGTCACTTAGCAACTCAAAAATGGACCCTAATAATGTCGCGATTCATCATCAGGGTTATTTCTCAGCTATCGAAGTGAGTTCAATAATATATCGCTTTTTAAAATCATTTCTAAACACTTTCATTTTGAAATCAGTTCAAAATATCATTTTCAATGCTTGTAACAAATTTAAAATCTCCCAGGATTTTAAAATTCACATATATTTAACCCAGAATCATTTACAAACACTTTTATAACCTTCCAGGGTTTTAATTCCAATTCTGATTTAAATTCATATTTAATTCATCTGATTTCACGTATTTCACTTATATGAATTCTGATTGGCTATTTATATAACCATTTCAATTATAATCTCATTCGATTATAATAACAACGAACACATCCAATAAACTATAATATTTCCAATATCTATATTTTCTTTATATCAAAATACATTTTGGGTAAAATTATTCCATTTACCCTGTTTTAAAAACATACAGTGTCGGTTCATCGCCTTCGAGTGTTTATATATCCCTACCGATACAGTGGATCAAACTGATCGACCAGAACCCATAAATAACTCAACCAATAAATCTCCACAATATAAAACCATTTTTATATCAAATAACAAATACACGCTCATATATATATACTCAAACTCAATCTAGGGTATTGCTAACTCCATCTCTACTGAGTCACGCCACAGAGCCAAGGTAATCACTTTACCTTAAGCTCTGACACCACTGTAACGACCCGGGTTTTCGCGATCCTGGTTATTGACGCCAAACACGATGTCGACTATTCAAGCATCGGAAACACCGGATGGTCCATGAAAGAAATTAGAGAGTGAGAATAGATAAGATAGAAACTCAGAATAGAAGAATAAGAAGAACATACAACATCAAAGTAAACACGAATCTCACAGCAGAACGAACAATATATAATAGATACATAACTTTGAAATAAAATAAGTATATGTATACAATAACATTATCAGAATACATCACTTACAGCACAACAGAAATAATAATAGCTATATAATCCTGAAGCCTCCTGCTCCAAGCTCTCAGTATATCTGTAAAATCCCGACTACTTGACTGCCCATACAAAATTGGGCTTCCAAGAGTTTAGGGAAAACAACACAAAATAAACTCCGGGTCAATCATGGGACTGGTGTGAGTAAACTCCAACCATTTGTATAACTTTTAAAATCCTTTTAAAAGAAAGAATAATCGTAAGACCAATCCACAAATAAACACAGATGGTTTTTACCTTACGATAACCCTAAACATTCTTTTAAAAATTCATACTCTTCTGATATTATCATAATGTTTAAATCACATAAATAATAATCTAGTAGAAAGCTTTCATCTCATGTTCTACATATATAATATACAATCAAAAACCGCGGGCTCTTGTTGGGTAACGGATTCCAATTGGCAAGGTACGGGACCATCTTCCGACAATGTATCTCTAGAGAGGAATACACCGGGTTCAACAAGAACATCTTATAACCCAGGCTAAACATGACCGGTCACTCATTTCGCTTGAGTGTGCTGAATGTATTATCACCAACGGTTGGGATCAGCAATCGTTTCTCGAAAGGGACAGCATTGAAATTGATTATAGAAGTAAATGGAATTTCTCTAGATCAGGTGACAATACACACTAATTGGCAGCTAACCACTTAGCCATGCGACCTACCCGATTTTATACCATTTCCGGTTGTGAGGCTAGAGGTCATAACGTATCCTTTACAAACCACATCTTCATTCACTTTGAATGTCACGTCGTCATACCCGCTAAATCACAAATTTATTTCTCCAAAACATATCACGGATAAAGAGCTAAGAGAAACGAATTCCTCCGCCACCAAACGCAAATACGTTTGAAGAGATCAACTTACGCGATCTATTAAATATACTCCATCAGACATTCTTCCATACAGGTCGTCCTGGGACTGGACAAACCGAAGGCACTATTCTGTAAACAGGACAGCCATTGCATAACTCCGTCTTCAATTATCTTCATCATATTTGATCGCAACACTAAACAGAGTGGTTTTCAAAAAAATGAATCTGATCCCGGTCTCTCCGTATTGACAACGGAAAAATGGTCAAAAACTTCAATAGTCGGTGATTTAACTATCAAAGGAAAACATGTGTGCAAAAAACGATATTATTTCCAGATGAAAATTCTATCAATCAACATTTATTCATTTCCCCATTTCTTGTTTCCATATATTCATCAAATCCTTATTTTCTAATTTTAGAAAATATACGTTATTAACTTTGGAAAACGTTTCCATTTCTGATTCATGTATTAATATCTTCTCACATATATCAGTCTCTAATTGTAAACTAGTAAGAGAACAACCCCCTACGTATTAACCCCGAAGGCCGAAACCAACATCAGATCAATACCCAGACAGCTGTTCAAATTAACTAATCTCCAGTTTGTTTCTAATTCCTTTAACTTCATTTTAATTCCTATTTCAAACCCTATTTCCTTTATAAATATTTTATTTGCAAAATATTTACTTAAATCCTTTTTTCACATTAAATGTAAATAATATTTCTTCTTTACAATCAAAACAGTTTGATTTCGTGTTTAAAACAATATCCCAAATCCAATTTCTATTTATACTTCTAATTATAGAATTATATATCCCAAATGCAAAACAGTTTGATTTTATCTGAGATGAAGAAAAGAAGAGCGGCGGAATTTGGTTGACCCGAAAATGAAGAGATTAGGTTTAGAAAGGGTGTGTGTTGTATTTATAGAGTAAGTATATTATTTTATATTTATTATTTTATAAATTTTTAATCAAACGCTATTTGTAATTATCATTAAAAATCCATGTGATCACGTATAATACCCAAATTCAACGAAAACGGACATACAACTACAGTTTGACATTACGGACCAAAACGAAACTGGTTTGTCGAATTCCAACTCCGTTTGCTCACACAACGTATTTTTAAAGTCGAACTATCGACTGTTTTTCATATTAAAAATCCGTACGGCTACACAGACCCCAAAAATCACGAAAATTGAAATCTAGTAATAACTTAATATCGCGGATCGAACAAAATTAGTTTCGTCGAAAACGGAGGTCGTCTGCAAAACTGGCTATTTTTAAAGCTCTAAATAAACCCTATTTAAATATTAATATATTTAAAAATAATTAAATTTAATATTCATAAATAAATATTATCGTATATATTCACAATAGAATATCATACAGCTTCAATTGGATTTATAACTCGATATTCAAATCTCGGTTGAATCGATATTCAATTTATATTTAAAAATTCATTTAAAATATAAATAAATCGTTATAAATTATAAAGGAATTCCATAGTGACTTTTCAAAAATTTGATTTGGACATAAATCAAAATCTACACGACGAAATCCCGATTTTTCTCTTCCATAGAAAAATATACTTCCCCAGCTCTGAACATTTCTTATTTCACTGAAATCCGACTTAAAACGGATTCTGTATATTCGTTTAAAGTTCGAATCGCCAAATTACGAACTGCAGCGCCAGTTCGAGCTCGATTATAATTATAATATAATTATACATTCAACCATCGTTTAATAATATATTCATTATTCAAAAATTCAATTCTACTGTATTCTACCTTACATATGATCCAATTCACACTATATTGTGAATTCAGCTATTTTTGATTATTCCGGAATTATAATATATTTTTATAATATAAATATTAATTAAATATTCAATATTATTTAATTAAACCATTTTAAATCTCTAAATTACTATTTAAATGATTAAATAAATTAATTATTATACTGTAAAAATACGGGACATTACAGTTCAAATGTACACATCAAACGGTTGGCTCTCGGTCCGAAAACTCCTCGAAAAGATAAAGTATGCGACTATAAGCCCACTGCATGCAATCCACTTTCATATTACCTATCCTAGCTCATATTGCATTGCACGTAATCACGTGCAAACTTGTGATTGCATTCACAATTATGACCTGATGATGAACTGTTTACACTTCGACGCAATCGGGAGTCGGCAACTAACGTTTACTGATTTTAATCTACAGGAACTAAATGCCTTGGACAGGTTCCAACCCAAGCCGCAAGACTCAAGCAAGTCAAAACTCTTAGCATTGTTGGAATCCTAAGCTCATACCTGCATATTCCGACAAGGCGTCCCAACCGCTCCAAGCCGTGCACTTTCGGCATACAACTCAAGAGGAAGGTCATAACTAATCGCTAAGCACCGCATGGAGATGTTGACGCCCATATTAAACTCATCTCACTTCAAAGCACGTCCCGTTAACCCAAGACATACTTTGAGGGGTCAAATGTTAACCGAACTTTTGGTTCGGTTCCCAAAAATACGCAAGACATGCTCGACTCAACATATCGCGTGATATTACAACCCAGAGGTGTTTCTAGTACCAGAAGACTCGAGCCTGGCCACTAGTAGAATGTCGCATCCCTCGAACGTAAGCTCCATTAGTATCCATCCGCAGCCGAGCCGAAGGCGAGCCATGCTCTGAGCCGAAGCTGAGCCGTCAAGCGGGCCCGGGCGCAGTGCTAGTGGGGGTCCGGGGCCCCACAGTCTCGACGACGATCGGCCTAACCGGTTAGGTCGAAACAGTGGGCACCGCCCCGATTCATCCAATTTTCGCCAACAAGTGTGTTGCCCGGAATCACCAGATCGATTCAAACTCAGGATTCAGCCAGCAGCTTCCGTGAACCTCGCCGCCCCTTTAAACATTGCCAAACCAAGACCTCGCAATGCGAGCCGTGAACCCGAACCTCGGGCCAACAAAACACTCATATCCATGGCCTGCGCATCGCCTATAAGGCGACCTTCATACCCCTCGGGGTGCGAAGTTCGAACCCCTAAGGGGTGCGAAATTCGCACCCAGTGGGTGCGAAACTCGCACCCAGTGGGTGCGAAACTCGTACCCAGCTGGGTGCGAAATTCGTACCCTGGGTTGTGAATTTCGCATCTCGGGAGGTACAAATTTCGCACCCTGCGAGGTGCGAAATTTGCAGCCCAGGGTTGGGTGTGAAATTCTGGTATGTGCATGGTTTAGTTGCGAATTTCTGGGTGTGGTCCCCTATTTCTACCTACTCCTACCTAACCCATCTCCTATAAATACCCCATGGCATCATACTTCAAAAGGGTTGGAATTTGTGAGCTCAAGATCCCTAGAGAGCTACTTTAATGGCATCTCCCATTTGAGGAAGAAGAAGGGCAAAATGGTCTTTTTCCTAATACATTAAATATATGATAACTATGACATCATATATGAGAGTGATGATATCATGTCTTAGAGATGACATCATATAGCCTTAGAGATGACACATATAGCTTAGAGATGACATCATATAGCCTAAAAGCTAATGTTATGAAATGTCATGCGATGGTCTCAACCTTGTAACCTTTCGTGATCAATAATATTCCAACAACTCTTCAAAGTGGACGCCCTCACAAGGCTGAACCACTATAAATCTCTTGTGTTATTTACTGCTTCCCACTCTTGTCTGTATGACCAAATTAATTATTCCTAATAATTGGAATCTTTGGTGTTTATGACATTTTTTGCCATCAACAAATGGTGTTTTGTAATAAGTTGTGGTTAAATACCCAATATTGCGTACTTAAAGATTGGAAAATAATAAATATAGTAAAATAATGTCTTTGAAACATTAAAAGTGTAAGGATCCAAAGATTCAGCTAGTTGAACGGTTGAATTATAACTTAAGTATAATAGGGTAACATCTACTGTAACACTTATATAATTGCGATAACTAAGAAACCATAACATTTGGTAAGAAATGCTACCATGGCCTCTCTTCTCCATGCATGGACTAGTGTCTTGGGCACTTGTTAATATGCATGTGACCATGCATGGAAGAAGGACATGTTTCCTTAAGGTAGCACCAATTTAAGGCCTCTCATTTCCAATATATACCACCCTCAACCCCTTCATTTTCATCATCTCACTCTCCTCTCCATTCTCTTCTCCCTTCTCTTCCTTTCTCCACCGTTTTCTTCACCATTTCCTTCTCCTTCTTCCCCCCTCCTCCTCAACTCCATTCGGCCACCATCATTCCTCCTCTCCACCACCCAAACCCGCCACCATTCAACCACCAAGCCATGATCAAAAGTCACCCCCAAACCCACCTTCTCTTGGCCCACATCCACGCCTCAAGCATCACCTATATTCTCTAACTCACTACCACCTTTGTGCCTTCCCCAACCCTCGACCAAGCACCACTACCAAGCCCCATGCTTGCCTCCTACATATATATATATAGAGAAAAAAAATTAAGGTTAATATATATATATATATATATTGGTGAAAGAAAACCTAGAGTACGATGCGAGGTTACGTTAACCCGAGTACGCTGTCAATATTCGCATTCTAGAGTCTGTCGGTTAAAGATTGGTGGAGTGAAAGCCTCGGTGAGGAACCATGCACTTCTATATTTTTATAGTTGTTATGATAGTTTAGAAATATCTATTTGATATTGGCTGAATGGTTGTATAGATAGTTCTATTTATACTGATAAGCATTAACTACTGTAAAAGCTTATTTCATAATTAATAACATTTAGTTAATGACAGTGTTGATTACATGTCATGGATGTTTATATGGTTGTTATGATTGCTAGTATGTCACCATACAATTATTATACCCTAATTTACTGAATTATATGGGTATTGGATATGCCTCTTTCTAATTTATAAATATGAATGATTTTTATATTTATTTGAATCGGAAATAAGATTTAAAAACAAAAGTTGGAATTTTAGTTTTGAAACTGGTTAGAAATGAAATTAAAGTGTTGTGGAAAACTTTTGTAAAGGTGGAAATCAATTTGTAAAAGGTTTTGTTATAACAAGGCTTGATCAATTTCTAAACTGATTTGAAATTATAATTTAAGAAAAATTGATTTTGAGTTAGCTTATAAACTATGTTTAAAACTCAAACCAATTGTTTCAATAAGCTTATATAATATTTAATTTGATTTTTGCAAAGTTAGAGTTCGAAAGATAATTTTGTTGTAAAATATTAATATTATAATATTAAATTATTCAATTATAAAAGATAATTGAATTTTAAGTTTAAAATTGAAATATTAATTTGAAATTTAGTTTAAAATGTTTTTGAATGGTTTATAAACATATTAGAAGCAATCTGGGTTATTTTTAATATAAGGTTGTACAATGATCAGAGTAGAGCTCGTCATGCTATGGTAGTTCGCGAATTTCAACCTTAAACTTCAAATGGATATACCGGATAAAATTTAAATCGTATTTTCCTAAAACGAAAAATGCTTTCTTTCTAATGATAATAGCTTTCCAGTAATAGGAAATTTCAAATTTTAATGTATAGTTTTTCAATTATGTCTAAAACTAGTTTAAAATAAAATCGTGGTTTTGCAATTCGTTGAACGAATTTGGAAACGGTTGAAACAGGCCTCATAAAATTCGGTAAAAACATGAAAAAATTATGATAAATTATAATAAATGGTTTTAAAGTGATTTGGATGGAAAAAATGAAGTTTTAGATAAAAGTTGAAATTTGATAAATGGTTTATCAAAAGAGAGAGGCTTAATTGAGATCCTGTATAGTCAATACAGTTTTTATAACCACGCTAATTATTCAAAAGGATTAGGATTGGATATGGGGTATATTTATTCAAAAACCACTTTGAATAATGTTACGTCGTAATGAAAACTTGTAGATATTAAAGACGATGGTAGAAGACCGGAGCACTTCACGTCGAAGAGACTACTTGTTGACGTCTCTATTGGGAGACATCTTATAATGAGGTTATTATAGCAGTGATCCCGACGTACTTAGAGAGATTTAGGATTGCAAGGACTTCTCTCCTTTATTGGATGAGAAATAAAGAGCCTTTGGTTTCGTTCAGTCTCTACGAACTTTATGGATGTGTGTCTAACATTGTATTTTTTTAATGTATTAACTGATTTTTACTAAACATATTTCTGTTTGGCTTCAGAGAATTTATTCTCTTTGCTTAAAACCCTTCTTTGAGACCTACGAGCTCAAAGGTGATATGGTTAATAATTATTAGTTGCATGTTATGAAATGATAATGTGGCATGTGAAGTGTTAAAAGCTGTAGATGATCAAAGCATGGCTTAGTTAAAGTGTAGCTTTGTATTTAACGAGAACTCAAGCCTCACAACGCGGTAATGACCTAAAAAATGATTGTTGCAGCAAGGTAATGTGGGTCATTCCCTTGTAGATAAAAGTTGTATCATGGTATGGAGCTCAGATACTTTATTTATGTGGATGATGGTAAGAACGAGCGGTCAGTTATGACCGGGGAATGGCATATTCTAGTTGCCATCTAGTGGGTTTGCATATAAAGATAACCCGACCATGTGTTGGTAGAGATTCATTAGTTGTTTCTCAAGAAACATCCCTCTAGAGATGTTCCCATCGGTTAAGGAAGATCCTTTGCCTTGGTCATTATTGGCATCCAATACTCCAATACGAACTTATGGTTTTTAAATTAAAGGTACAATAACGACTGAAATTTAATAAATATAACAATTTTGGATAATTCAACTATGTTTATTTGAAAAGGATTTAAAAGATTAAGCATTAATAATAATATCAATGGTTTTGATAAAGTAAGTATTTTGGTTATCATAAGGGAAAAACTCGTTCTGCACTTGCGGTGTGGTCTTATGAGATACCTTTCTTTGTTTTCAAAATAACCGTTCTAAGTTTCTTACACCAGTCCCTTGACTAACTCGGAGTTTATTGTTTTCCACCTAAACTCTGGGTGCCCTTATTTTTCACATGGGAAACCTAGTAGTTAGGTAGCTATAGATTAGAGCTATATTTATGAGTAATGTTGGATTTAAGCTGGAGCTAGAGTTGGAGCTTTGTTAATCGATGTAATATGATGTAAATTATTGTAAAGTAATACAAGCTCATTTTGTTTTTGTTATGATGTGTTACTACTACCCCCAAACAATCCGCCTTTCCGGATTTTAGGTTTCGGCACGTGAATATCGTGGACGCATTAAGTGTCGATTCTCGAGGGTCGAGAAGGAGGATCATTACAAAAAGCGTAAAAATAGTTAATAAGTAGTAATTTATATAATTCCTAGAAGTTTATGGCTTAAAATTGCAATTAATTAATAACACAGGGGTTTTGTGAAAATTACGTATTTATATAAAGTTATGTTGAAATGATTGTGAAAATCATCTAAAAAGAGTTTGGAAAATATTTATATGTGTAGTATTAGGAATATTTTGTGTTTGGAAATTTTCTTGAGATTAAATAGTGTGTTTGGAACGATTAAACCTTTACAAATATTTTCTTGCTCAAAATAAATATAAAAGATTCATTTTTGAATAAAATGTATATTTTAAGGAAAGGTAAGTTAATAAGAGTAACTGAGATTGTTAAAATGTTTTAAAACATACTTTGATATTTTAACAGAATGGTTGGGTGAAAATTTATAAGTTTTAAGTGGAATTTGTATAATTAAAAGAAGAAAATACTTAAAACTGTTGTAAATAGAGGCCTTAACACCCTTTAATTACTTTGCTAAGCCTAAATCTTTAATCAAACACCTTGTTAGGGCCTAATTAGCCTGCTAATTATGATTAATGAGGAGTTTTATAGAAAACATACGTAGCTTTCCTCCTACAGACAAAAACTTCTTACTCATCCTTTACTGCAAAAAAAAATAAAAAATTCATGGCCTCCTTTAGGGATGAGCAGAAAAACCGATTACAAACCGAAACCGAACCGAAACCGCAAAAAACCGATGAAAACCGCATCTTAAAAAACCGCACCGAAGTAAAACCGCAAAACCGATGAAACCGCACCATTAGTATGGTCTGGTTTCGGTTTCTATCCTTTTTCAAACCGCAAAACCGAAACCGCACCGAATATTATTTATATATAAATTTTAATGTTACCTTGCATTTTTTGCGTACATGCATTAACATATGCGAAGTATTGTGTGTGTTTTTACAGTGGTGCATGCATTTGTATGTAGATGTGTGCCCTCATTTTTGTTGCTTTTATGCTGCAAGCGTGCAAGTATCAATTCTTTATTGTAATCTGCATGTTTAATTAATAAATCAACATGAAGATTACAATAACGAATTATAGTGGGAGTGGCTCCATCCCAGGCTATAATACTAATAGCATTTCAGTAAGTAAATATGAGACTGGTACAGGTTATATTTTTAGGCAAATATTGATTGTTGCGACTGGGTTGTGTTTATATATGCTAGCGTTATGTTCATGTTGTTGTTGTGTGGGTTTTTGTGTGGTGCATGATTTTGTATGTAGTAAAGCATGAGTTTCATGTGCGTGTATATAATGGTGTTGTTTTGTATGAGCAGGTTAGGGAACAATGCTTTTTTTTGGTCAAACGGTTTTGGAACCGAAACCGCACTTTTAAAACCGAAACCGCACTTTTAAAACTGAAACCGCACCAACGGTTTTTGGTCCGGTTCTGGTTCCTACTTTTAGAAACCGCACCCTAGCGGTTCCGGGTGCGGTTTTAAGCCAAAACCGCACCAAACCGCACCATGCTCATCCCTAGCCTCTGTGTGCTGACTTTAATCCCTAGCTTTCGAGAACAAACTAAAGTAAAGATCGAAGCCTAAAGCTAGCATCTTGATAGGTAATCCATAAAAAGATCATGAATTTCATCTCAATTTTGTTTAGTTGCAAAAATCATTTACTGTAAATTTTTGCATGTCCCTATAGTTGATTCTACATGCTCTAAAGCGCAAGCAGGAGCACCAAAATGCCATCTTTGATCGGAATCCAAGATAAATTCTAGCCAACTTTGTTGTAAATTAAGGTAGGGTTCTCCCTCACACTTTCTAACTTGAAATTTGTGATTATACTAAGTGTTGGGTTGTCTCCGTTGAAAGTTGTTTAGTGTAATTTCAGATTTGTGTCTCTGTGTGAATTTTTGTTTATAGTCCAACTTCAAGGAAGAACTTTCTCATTTTATATATGTTTCATGTGATATTCATTTCGTTGGGTAGCTTGAATATTGATCTCAATATCTAGAAAGTTTCAACTCAAGTTGTTGAGTTCTGATCGACTAAAAACTGGCTCGAACATTCAAGTGCAGTTGGCGAACCCCACCTGGATTTCGCGTCCAGGGGGTCGACCTCCCCTAGGGCCAGGTCGACCGCCCAAACGACCTGTACTAGAGAGGGGATCGACCCCTCTAAACATGAAATCCAGAGAGGTTGAGTACTTTTTGCTTCCTTAGCTAAGCACAAGTTAGAGCCTTTTTTGTCTCACCTTTTGTTCGGTTCTCGAGCCCAAGTGGCAACATATAATGATACCAAATCTGGACCATTTTAACAGTCTATATTTGGTTGAATTCGGGTGTTGTTTTGGATGTATGTTACTGCTAAACCACATGTTTATTATTGAGTTTTCATTATAGGTCTATACATTGTGCACATTTTAAATTAAACGATTTCATTACGGATTTCTACAAACAAAACCATGTAGCTTTAGGACGAATTTTTAAAGAATATATATATATAGTGAACCAATCACGAAGCAATAATATTGGTAATATTTTCTTATTTTATAAAGATATAAGCCAAACGTTTCGAAAATCGTTTTCTATAAACTCGCTTTCTCAAACCCTGTATTTTCTATATATAAAACCATACATTTTTGCACCCTTCGAGAAGACATGATTATGATTAAATGATATCATAAACCTAATAGTATGTGACACGAAGGCATGTGGGATCAGTTAGTTATATATTCATTTAATTAAAGTTGTGATTCCTTGTGTTCTCTCTACTTTCTTGTGCTCCTTTTTGATTTCTAGTATGGAATCTTATAACAATTAGTAAACCAGCAGTGAAAACATGTGGTATGGGACACACAATTACTACTATTCTTGTTATTCTTGTGAGTTTGTTACACATTCATTTGTGATCGCCAATACTAGACCTTCGTGTCATTTCTATGTGAATCTCATGGACCTTCGAGTCAATCATGTGGTATTATAACCGTAAGGTCAATCAAGCTGTAATTTTACCTTTGGGTCAGTCATGTTTTATAAGGTACCCTCATGTGGATATTGTTACTGGTTATGCCTTAAGCCATCATGTGTGATAGCACATGTAGGCATAGCTTCAGCTTCGTGTTATTGGATCCAAAATCATGTTTTTTTGTGATTGGTTGATAATTTCACCACTTTGAGATAATTATTAGTATGTGTGTGTGTGTGTATATGCACATACATATCTTCTAGTGTACGAAGATTATCATGTATGTATATGTTGATTTAATTTATGTGGATTAAACTCTAAATAGAGTTTTCGTGTATTAATGATTCTTGTGGATTAATGTTCCCTTCGTATGGTTTCCGTAATGCTACTTATGTACCTTAGTGAAGGAATCCTTGTGAAAACTATGACATTTCATTCCTTTATGACTTACAGGAATGTTCCCATAATGATTTATTTCCTTTATCTCACCTTTTAATTATTATCTTGTTCAAATTAGACTGACCAATTTTTTCATTCCTCGGGTTAGACCAAGTTGCAAGTTAGGTCCTTCTTGCATATGTTTTGCAGTTCGTCTTTCAGTATCATGTTCTACCCTTTCAGATCGCATAGTTTTTGTGTTGATCTTTTGTAGTTCTTTTGGGACAAGTTGATGCATGTTCTTTTATGGGGATTATGATGTATATACATATGTGTAGTGGCTTATCTGATCACTTACGTAGTATGATGTATTGTACACGATGTATTTATATATACGTATATCTGTGTCTGTTGTTTTGCAGTCTACGTATATTATTTATATTGTATTTTGTTCTGCATAGGTCCTTTAGCCATCGTAGTAGTTTATTGGATATGAATTAAGTATGTCGATCCGTGCAGGAAAAAAACTTAGCATATTTAATACTTGTTTGATGCAATATTACAGATAGTCACTCCTAACAAGTCATATTCTCTGCATTAACAGACAATATTACTTGATATACTCTTTATTAATATGGATCTCGGAGTAGGGCATCATGGCTTGGTATCAGAGTTGTTTTCAGATTATAATGTGATATAAATACGGAATAGTTTGTACATTGCAATATATCGATGTATAATTCTAGTACAACCATCATCCCCAACCAATGTGATCGTTGTCGTGTCCTTAACCTTTCTTATATCCAATTGGTATAGTTTTGGGGGAATACGTCTAGGAACGTATAACTTTAAATTCCATAGTATTCCTTTCGTATTTAATTTCATTGATAATATCTTATTCCAGCAAATAATCCTATCTTATCTTAACTTTCAGCTTATGTCAGGAAGATGCAGAGGTCGTACTTCGGGTGTTGGGCCATCCAGTGGATCATGCCTTCAAAGAGAGAGTCGAGTTGTCTAGTGGCTCCCACCCTAAAGGGATATATATGTGTGTGCGTTTGTGTGCGTGTGCGTGCGTGTGTGTGTTGATTGACTAGATTCTAGAGCTTATCATGAGCACTCATCCTCCTACACCTCCTCGTTCTTCTCCTCCACACAAATACACATGTTTAGTGATTCCACCCATCTCGGTGGAAAGCTATTTAGAGGAACCAATACTATTTTTGAGATTCGGCATGGCTTCGCACTTGTGAGCGTATTTTTACGCAGATGAATATTTCAAACCATCAACGCGTTCTGTAGCATCAAGCATGGTACAAGATCACGCGCTTGATCTGTATGAGTTGTTAATGTCGGAAGTTGATGAATCCACCCTAAAGTGGAACCAGTTTAAGGAGAGGTTGGAACTCAAGTTTGTGGCCGAGTTCAATAAATAGATCCTAGCCTGTCGCTTCCTTGATCTTAATCAAGGAAAGTCGACTGTATCCGAGTATGTAGCATCATTTAATGCTTTGTCTAAGTATGGCCTAGAGAATATATCCACTTCCTATAAGAAGAATCTTAAGTTCGTGAATGGACTTTAGAAGTATCTCAAGAAGCCACTTATGTTACAACTCAAACCGACTTTCGAAAAGTTAGTGGATGCAACACTCCATCTCGAGGCAGTCGAGAGGGAGAAAGATAGTGATGATGAGGCAATTTTTCGGGGAAGTCCGAACAAGAAGCAATTTCCTTTCTCTAAACCCAAGCCTTTCCACCAAAGAAAGAAAAGAAGCATAGTGGTTCTAGTTCTCAGTCTCACGTGACACGTCCTTTATCTTCAGCGAGGGGACGTTACAACTGTAGGACTTTCGATCATTTTGTCAAGGCATGTTTGAAGCCTCATTTATGTAAATATTGCAAAAAAGAGGGTCATGAGTTTCTTCTTGTCCAAAGGGGACTAATTCTGGTAATCTTTATATGGAAAGAGCTTCTAGCAGTCCTTCTCAAGCAAGAGATACGCCTCCAATTAATAAGGGCTTACTATTTGGAGATCGATCGATCCAAGTTTTATTCGATATGGGTGCGTCACATTCATCCATATCAAAAGAACTCGTCGACGCCTTATCTTTAGATGTTGTGTGCATGTTGACTTCTCTTCGGATTGCGATCGGGGTATCCGCAATGCCCGGTTTGATGTGTGAGAAAGTTGAGTTATTTCTATGTGGCTTCTCTTTCCATGTGAATCTATACATGATTTATCCTTTGGGGTTTGATATGATTCTTGATATGGAATGGCTTGTGCGATACAAAACTGGGATTCTTTGTGTTGAGAGGGTCTAATACCTTCGACATCCCGACTCTCCGGATCAATTATCCCTCATTCTTCTGGATGCCAATCTTGACTCTGATGCATCTTTGTTTTCTTTGGCGTCTCGAGACTATGATGATAAGAACGATGTGTCCTGTATTCCAGTAGTGTGCAACTTTGCAGATTTATTCGAGCCATTTTCTAATTTTACCACCCAAACCACCGATCGAGTTTCGCATCAACTTAGTTCCGGTGCTCAGCTAGTGAGCCGACATCCAACTAGGATGTCGATTAGAAAATTGAGGGACTTAGGAAGAAACTTATCGAGCTTGAGGCTAAGCATTTTATTCGATCTAGTTCCTCACCGTGGGGTGCCACCGTGATATTCTTGAGGAAGTCCGATGGGACTCTTAGGCACGGCGTTGATTATCGCTAGCTTAATGAGTTAACCATCAAAAATCGATATTCGTTGCCCAAGATTGGCGATATGTTCGACCAATTGAATGGAGCGAAGATATTTTCTCAATTTGATCTAGTTATGGGATTTCATCAGCTTCGAGTTGCCGAGGACATCACTCCTCTTACCTTATTCTACTCTAGATGTAGCTCTTATGAGTGGCTCGTCATTCCATTCGATTTGACGAATGCCCCAGCGTATTTTGTCGATCTTATGAATCGAGTATTCTGGGAATAACTGGATGAACTTGTCCTCGTATTAATTGATGATATTCCAGTGTACTCCAAGTCTAAATCTAAGCATGAAAATCATTTGAGAGTTGTTTTGAGTACCCTTCAACAACATCAACTCAAAGCCAAACTTTCTAAGTGTCATTTCTAGGTAAGGCAAATTAAGTTCTTAGGCCATATTGTATCTCCCGATGGTATTTCAGTTGACATTTATAAAATTGAGGCCATTCAAAATTGGAAGAGGCCTAAGAATGTTTCTGAGATTTGTAGCTTCTTGAGGTTAGAGGGTTATTATTATCATTTAATCATAGATTTTTCTCATATTATGTTACCACTTATAAACTCGTTCGTAAGGGCGTTCGATTTATTTGGTCTGATCGTTGCGAAGCTTACTTTTAGTAGCTTACGTAGCTTCTCACTCATTGCTTATCTTAGTAATTCCCAAAGGGAACCAAGATCTTGTTATTTACACTGATGCAATCCATAGTGGTCTTGATGTTGTACTTATGCAACGTAATTGGGTGGTTGCCTATGCTTCAAGGTAACCACGCTCGAACGAAGTTCGCTATGCCACCGATGATCTTGAGCTTACTGCCATCGTCTTGCATTGAAGATTTAGCACCATTATTTATTAGCTGAGAACTTCATTCTCTATACCAATCAAAATTACTCAAATATCTATTTTCTTATAAGGAGCTCAATATGCGTCAGCAACGTTGGCTTAAGTTCCTTACATCTTATAACATTGATATCCAGTATATCCTTAGGAAGGGGAATCGTGTAACCGATGCTTTGAGTCGGAAGCAAACGTCCATTGTTTCCATGATAGGCGAGTGAAAAGATTTAGAATTTGTATCCTTGTGTGATGTTCATGATCGAGCTACCTCATCGCATTCTCCTATTTTATTGTGTAGCAAAAAGGCTCGACCATCTCTTTTAGATCGGATTGCCGAGGCTCAACGCCAAGATTCCAATATTTCATGTCTTATTCGGAAGTGTAAGTCCGAGTCCCACGATGAATTTGAGCTTAGGGACTTCGGCATTGTTATCTTGGCATGCCTTTGTAAGAAAGGAAAATTAATGATGCCTCCTATTTTAGAGCTTAGGCGAGACATTCTAGCATAATGTCATCGTTCTAAGTATAACATTCATCTGAGCAGCAACAAGATATATGCTGGCATGCATCATTTATATTATTGGGATGGCATGAAACGAGATGTTGCAAATTATGGAAGCAATTGCATGACTTATTAGCTCATGAAAGTTGAGCACCAACGACCTAGCTATCTTCGTCAGCCCTTAGAGGTCAAGTGGAATTGAGACCAGGTTTCTATGGATTTGGTGGACGGTTTACCTCATTTGAGGTTGGGCCATTTTAGTATCTGGGTTATTGTATATCATCTCACTATGTCCACACATTATTAAGTCTAATAGGACAACATCTACTCTCTCGCGGCTTTATATTAAGGAAATTGTGTGATTGCAAGGTATTCCTAGTTCTGTTGTATGTGACTGTGATCGGCTCTTTAGGAACCATTTCTGGAAGATTCTCTATTTATCTTTGGGTACAAAGCAAAACTTCAGCACTGCTTTCCGCCCGCAGTCTGAAGGATAGACTAAGCAGACGAATAATATATTGATGAACATTCTTCGAGCATGTATTCTTGATTTTGGGGGTAGTTAGGAGGATCATCTCCCACTAGTTGAGTTTACTTATAATAATAGCTACCGGCCTTGTATTGGTATGGCTCCATTTGAGACTTTATATGAGAGACCGTGTCGTTCTCTAATTTGCTGGCTTAAGTCCGGGAAAAAAACTTATTTTTGTCCTTGATTCTATTCGTGAAGCATCCAAGAAGATTTTATTAGAAGGAGTATGAGAGGCTCAAAGTCGCTAGAAATCTTAAGCGGACAACCGTAGGAAGCCTCTCGAGTTTTCTGTTGATGATCTTGTGTATACTCGGCTTTCTCCTTTGAAGGAAGTGATACGCTTCAGTCTGACACAGAAATTGGAAGCACCATACATTGGGCCATTTCTTATTCAGAATGTATTGTCCCAGTTGCTTATAAAGTGGCATTTCCTGATAGATTATCTGGTATTCATGACGTATTTCACGCCTCTCAACTAAAGAAGTGTTTGCGTGATTCTGATTCTGTGATTAACATTCATGCCTTAGAAGATCTTGAGATATTCCCTAACTTGTCTATTGTGCACCATCCCATTCGTATTCATGGAATGGAGGTTAAACGCCTTTGAAACAAGAATGTGCCACTTGTGAAAATTCAGTGGTTCAAGAATCCAAATGATTGCACTTGGGAAACAAGAGAGTTCATCGAGCGGGCATATCCTGATCTTTTATATTCTTGTGTCACGGGTGAGAAAATCCTTATATCATGATTTATTTTATTGTACATTTTCTTTGAATGACATGAAATTGGGTTAAATACAACTTTTTCCTCAGGAAATTGCGGGGATGTATTTTATATAAGGGGGAGTCAGTAACAACCCAGTCTTATGCGATAACCTATTCTTGATTATAATAATGAATTATAAAGAAATTATAAATTATTAATGAAGTATTAGTTGTTGTTAGAGAGCATAATTTGAATAAAATCATCCAAGTGTAATAAATGTAAAATTTGGGAATTTATTTGGGAGACGATTTAATAAAATGGGTATTAATTGCTTAAATATGAGCAAGATGGGAATTTGTGAAATTTTAATTAGGCTTAAATAAGCTAATGTAAAATAAGCTTAACAACGTGTTGGTGTCAATTTGGGAGAATATACGTGTTTTGTGCTAAGATGGTCTTTTGTAATAAGTTGGGGTTAAATACACAATATTGTGTACTTAAAGATTAGAAAATAATCGATATATTAAAATTAAGTCTTTGAAACATTAAAAGTGTAAAAATAGTTAATAAGTAGGAATTTATATAATTCCTAGAAGTTCAATTCTTAAAATTGCAATAAATCAATAATACAGGGATTTTTGTGAAAATTACATATTTACTTAAAGTTATGTTGAAATGAATGTGAAAATCATATAAAAAATTTATCGAAAAATATTTATATGTGTGGTATTAGAAATATTTTGATTTTGGAAATTTTCATGTGACTAAATAGTGTGTTTAGAACAATTAAAACTTTAAAAATGTTCTTTTGCTCAAAATAAATATAAAAGGTTCAATTTTAAATAAAATGTAAATTTTGAGGAAATGCAAGTTGATGAGAATAACCGAGGTTGTTAAAATGTGTTAAAAACATACTTTGATATTCTAATAGAATGGTTGGGTGAAAATTTGTAAGTTTTATGTGGAATTTGTGTGATTAAAAGAACAAAATACTTAAAACTTGTGTAAATAGGGCCTTAACATCCTCTAACTACTTTGCCAACCAAAATATTTAATTAAACACCTTGGTAAGGCCTAATTGGCCTCTTAATTATGATTAACGAGGAGTTTTCTGGAAAACATACATAGTTTTCCTTCTATAGACAAAAACTTCTTCCTCCTCCTTTACGCTAAAAAAAGAAGAAATTCATGGCCTCCTTATGATAACTTCAATACCTAACTTTCTAAATCAAACTAAAGTAAAGATTGAAGCCTAAAACTAGTGTTTTAACAGGTAATCCACAGGAAGATCATGAATTTCATCTCAATTTTGTTCAGTTGCTAAATTCATTTACTATAAGTTTTGCCATGTCTTTGTAATTGATTCTACAGATGCTAAAGCTTAAGAAAAAGCCCTGAAATCCCATCTTTGATCGGAATCCAGGATAAATCCTAGCTGACTTCGCTATAAATCTAGGTGAAGTGCTTCCTCGCACTTTCTAACTTGAACTTTGTGATTATACTGAGTTTTGGTTTGTCTCTATTGAAATTGTTTACTATAAATTCGGATTTGTGTCTATGTGAATTCGTGTCTATAGTCCAACTTCGAGAGAAAAGAACTTTCTCATTTTATATCCATTTCGTGTGATTTTCATTTCTTTGGGGAAGTTGAATGTTGATCTCACAACCAGGAAAATTTCAACTCAGATCGTTGAGTTTTGATTGGCCAAAATTGGCTCAAACATTCAAGTGTAAGGGATGAACCCCACCTGGATTTCGTGTCCGGGAGGTCGACCTCCCCCAGGGCTAGGTTGACCACCCGGTCAACCTAGATCAGAGAGGGGGTCGACTCCTCTGGACGTGAAATCCAAAGTGGTCGACTCCTCTTTGTTTCATTGTTTGAGCACAAGTTGGAGCCTGTTTTGTCTCACCTTTTGTTTGATTCTTGAGCCCAAGTGGCGGCATATAGAAATACCAAAGTTTTACCATTTTAGTAGTCTATAATTGGTCGAATTCAAGTATTGTTTTGGATGTATGTTGCTGCTAAACCGTGTGTTTACTGTTGAGTTTTCATTATGGGTTATACATTGAGCACATTTTAAATAAAATGATTTCATTACTGATTTCTATAAACAAAACCATATAGATTTGTGATGAATTTTCCAAGAATATATATATATATATATATATATATATATATATTGAACTATGTAAAAGTAATAGTATCAATAATATTTTTTGATTTTATAAAGATATAAGCCAAATGTTTTGAAAACCATTTTTGTAACTCACTTTCTCAAACCATGTATTTTCTTTATATAAAACACCACACTTTTTGCACCCTTTGAGGAGACGTGATTGTGATTAAACAACATCATAAACCTCATGGTATGGGATACAAAGGCATATAGATTAGTTAATTATATACTCGTTTAATTAAAGCTATGATTCCTTGTGTTCTCTCGTGCTTTCTTGTGTTCCTTTGTGATTTCTAGTGTGGAATCGACTAATAATTAGTAAACCAATAATGAGAACATATGGTATGGGACATATAATTACCATAATTTCGGTTACTTCCTATGAGTCTCTGACACATTCCCTGTGATCGCCAGTACTAGACCTTCGGGTCACTTATATGTAAATCTCGTGGACCTTCGGCTCAATCCTATGGTATTGTGACTATTAGGTCAACCATGTTGTAATTTGACCTTCGGGTCAATCATGTTGTATAAGGTACCCTCATGAGGATATTGGTACAGGCTATGGCCTTGGGCCATCATATGTGCCAGCAGTGTAAGCATAGCTTCGGCTTGCCAATCATGTTGTTGGATCCAAAATCAAGTGTTTTTGTGATTGGTTGATAATTTCACCACTTTGGTTTAATTATTAGTATATATATGCATATATCCTAGTGTACGAAGATTTGTTGATTTCATTTATGTGGATTAAACTCTCAATAAAGTTTCCGAGTTTCTTTGATTTTGTAGATTAATGTTCCCTTCATGCGATTTCCATGATACCACTTGTGTACCTTAGTGAATGAATTGCTGTGGAAACTATGACATTTCATTCCTTCATGACCTAGAGGAATGTTTCCCTTAGTGATTTATTTTCTTTATCTCACCTTATACTAATTATCTGGTTCAAGTTAGATTGACCTATGTGTCCAATCCTCGAGTAAAACCAAGTTGCAAGTTAGGTCCTTCTGTCATATGTTTTGCAGCTCGTTTTTGGATACCATGTTTTACCCTTTCAGATAGATTAGTTTTTGTAGTGATCTTTTGTATTTCTTTCGGGACATGTTGATGTTTATTCTTTTATGTGGATTATGATGTATATACATATATGTAGTGGCTTACCTGACAACCTACATAGTATGATGTATTGTACATGGTGTATTTATATATACGTATATCTGTGTCTAATGTTCTATAATATGTGCATATTGTTTATATTATGTTTTGTTCTGGATACAACCTTTAGCCATCGGAATAGTGTAGTGGATAAGAATTAAGTATGTCGATCCGCGAAGGAAAAAACTTAGCATATTTAATACTTGTTTGATGGAATATTACAAATGGTCACTCTTAACAAGCCCTATTCTCTATGTTAGCAAACAATATTACTTGTTAATATTCTTTGTTAATATGGATCTCGAGGTGGGGGCATCACACTTGGCTCAAGTGGGAATGTGCAAAGAATTTGGATAGTGATGGAACTGCTGACTTTGGTTCGGTATCAAACCCGCTCATTGGATCAATCTCAATCCGAACTTAAACGTCATGGATAGGTATACTTCTTCTAGATTGAACACGGAGGGCACTGATGTGGAAGTGGATATGACTGGCGAGAGTTTCTTAGTAATGTAAATCGAATTATGAATGTTATTCATCGATTTTCTCGAGGTAGTATGTCTCAACCGGACATGGACTGTGTTAACCGCACCCTCTTCACTCAAGAATTTTGGAACTCACCGGACCTCAAATTGCCAATGTTGGAAGCTTACAAGGGTTGAAAAGATCCTACTGTCCATCTCATGCTCTACATCCGACACCTGATATTGGTATCGACGTCGAACAACGTCATGGAAAAGTGCTTCCCATTCTATCTCATGGATATTGCTGTCATTTTATTTGGGCTGTTGGAATCGGAATTGATAGGCAGTCGTAATGTTTCGGTTGAAAGGTTTATTAAACAATTCAAGGTCCATATTTCTCGATCCAAAAATACAATGACACTCAGAACGATCAAGCAGAGGATTGGATAAACTCTGTGCTGTTTTCTCGAAACATTTAATGCAACGGTGGCGCGGTGGATCGACCGAAACCACCTACGGTGCTCATTGTTGCTGTCTTTGGAATACTAGATAAGTCAAACTTTAAGATCTCACCAGAAAGGGATCCGTTGAGGGACCTTGGCGAAATTTATTTTGAAGTAGACAGATTTCTAAGGGAAGAGGATGCGAGAGCTAACAAGATAGTTCTCGAGATTAATATGGTTGAGGGTAGAGGACCGTCCGGATCTGGCAAAAGAAAGAATAAGGGCAAAGGAAAAGTCCCAACTGGGAAATGATTGAAATGTTCGACCGTGGAGAGAATGTAAATTCTCTTCATACACGGAGCTTACATCTTCTCTAGAAGACATTTATCTGGGTATTCATGGAACTTCTCGATTCAGAATGCCTCCCAAGTGGGAGCCAACCCAAGGGGAGAGGAAGTCTAGAAAAAACTATTTTTTTCATGAGCTTGATGACCATAATATAAATGAGTGTTGGTATTTGCAGGATATGATTGAGGAACATGTCAGACATGGAGAGCTAGCATAGTATGTTTGGAATCAAACTGTAGTAGCGAGACAAGTATTGTTGCCTACTACCCCTCGGAATAGGAATGAACCATGACCTAGCTCGTGTGGTTTAATCATCAACTAATTCAGATCTCTCTGGACTTTGGACTCTTTAAATTTAGGTTTTAGGACTTTGTTTTTTATGATTTTGGATTTTATCTCTTTAGATTTCGGTTTTGGATGGCTACGTCATTCCATCCATGTGCAGGATTAGGACTTAACCCCTAGGCATCCTCTGTACCCGACATCTTAGACAATAAATTCGTAATTAAAAATGACTAAGTTGACTCACCAACATAGGTGGGTAGAATTTAACTCATAGTCACGCTCATACTCGACGATAAATTGTTAGGTTTTTTTTGAATTTGCAATAACGTAGAACTCTGGAAGCTTAATAAAATTACTTCACTTGTATGGATTATGCTTGTGAAGTATGAAATCGAAAATTGAAATTTAAAAACTTAATAAACTGGTCCCAAGTTTGGAATATGTTTGGGAAGAGACAGGTCATCTTGTCAAGACTTGGCAAGGTCGCTCGGTCATGGCTTGAGTATGGACTATACTCGATTGGATTTGAATTGTTTCATCAGGACTTGGCAAAGTAATTTACTTGGTTTTTTACATATATAGATTATACCAACATTGGCTTGGCCCGGAGAGGCTATGAATTTCAAAAATAGATTTTGGATTGGATATTTTGGATTTTGGATTTCTCGAATTTATCAAATTTTTATGATTTTCTGGATATTAGGATTTCTCTAAATTGGATTTTGGATATTACAGATTCGGTTTTCTCTTATATTATGATACAGAGAGATCATGGAATTCTATTGGCGTTCGGATTCTGGTTTTCTATTAATACGATCTGGTGTGATTGTGGATTTTTTTATTTTTGGTCTTCGGTTATTGGATTTCTATTTGACTTCTATCTAATTACGGCTTCAGATTCATGGATTATGGATCATAGAAAACACATCATCCACAGAAAGACATGTTTTAGGAGGCAAGTGTTGACTCGCCTTATTACAAGGACGTTACGCTTTGAATTTTTGGTTGTTGAAGTGCTTAGGACTTAAGTATGGACTTAGACAAACTTAGAAAGACTTGGTTGAAGTCATGGAGTTCGCAGAAACTTGGAGTTTGGTTGGCATTACTCCCATCAATTGGATCGGCATTACTCCCTAATGGTTCGGATCAACATCTTCACCCAACCCCAGATCAGTAGTACTCCAAGTGGAACCAGATAGGTGCTCATGCCTTAGTTCTGATCGGCACAACTCTGTACCAAGCGGGATCGACATAACTAGATCGACATGGCAAAGGAAGAAACTTACTTCCTGAATCGCTGCTCGAGTCGGTACCTATTCGTATTCAGATCGACACTGTTCTGAGACACTTTGGATTGACCAATCTGAAACAATCCACTCTCCCCACTCCATACTTGGTCTCTTTGAGATCTATTTATGCATGTTATTCTGGCCGATCCGAGTTTGATTGCACTTATAAATATAGAAGGATTTGGACATTTCAAAGGATTTTCTTTGGCTTTTTGGCACTTATATGCTGGATTCTGCCATTGCCATCACTAACTCTGTTATTTTCTACATTAATGTAATCCAAAAGGACTATATTTGTAATCGTACAATATAAACAATAAAGTTAACCTCAAAGTGGACGTAGACAGGATTTGTCGAACCACTATAAAATATTGTGTTCATTTACTTTATCGTATTTTATGTATGGATTCATATTTTTATTCTGTGATTACAACCCGGATTTGTGTGTTGGTGTTTGATTGGCCAAAATATACGTCAACAACAATGCAAATGTATGTAATAAACTATTTTAGCATACAACCAATTAAATTATAGGTATAAATAAAACAAACATGATTATATTGGATTAACATTGTTAATTGCAATATCTGGAAGTAGACATTGCATTTGATAATTTTTAGTTAATTGTTAGCCATGTCAC
Source organism: Allium sativum (assembly GCA_030737875.1). Lineage (NCBI taxonomy): Eukaryota > Viridiplantae > Streptophyta > Magnoliopsida > Asparagales > Amaryllidaceae > Allium > Allium sativum. The sequence continues at coordinate 430,907,901 of CM060912.1, read as the reverse complement.
CTTATCATTTTACTCAACGTTAGTACTGGTGATAAAATTGTAAACTAGCAGTATGTCATTTAGCTTTATTAAAACTAGTGTGCAACACGTGCATTACACATGTTAATATTGTTACAAATAATACTTATTTTTTAATATTTATTGGAATATATTTTACTATGCAATAAATGAAAATTTTATTATGTTAAATTAATCACAAATTAAAATGACATTTGATTTTCAGATAAAAGGGGGGTTCAATCCTTGCTAACTACATATCTTTGTAAAATTTAATGTCACAATAAAAAAAATATTAACATTGTAAATGTAAATAATTTATATTTTTTTCTTGATATTAAAACTAATTATGTAATATATATTTTAGAATGTATGAGTGAATAAAAAACCTTACCATTTTATTAATATGATTTTTTTCATCCTCTTTTTGATTAAAACAACTTCAACTGGACGTAGAAAACTCATACAAACTTGGATTGAACTGAAATTTGAGGGGAACACTTAGAAGACATAAAAGAAGGCTTATAAGAAAAAATGGAATCACTTGAATAAGATCTTGGATCGAATCTGTACCATCTTGGTTAGGCCCCAACACCTGTGATCCTAAGTCCCACACATTATATAGAGTGCACTCTCAAAGTTTCGTGTCAATTAGACAAGTATTGAGTGAGTTATGGATGGATCTTGTACAAATGTAGTAAGTTCGATGGGCTAAATTTAACCTATGAGGAGTATGCCTTACGGCTTGTGACTCATGGGAGGGGCTTTCTGCCCATTTGCAATGAATGTGTGAGGTTTCATGCCATTTGGTAAAGTATCAAGGGGGTTATTCGTGAATCTTCCTTTACGAACTTGAACGATCCAGAAATAAGCTAAACAGATGGATTGGTGTCGATCATCTCCTATGGATCAATCCCGATCCATAATCAATGGGTATGACCATCATGGTTATACCATCTTGATCCTTATCACCCCATTAGTCTACCCTGCAAGTTTGGTTGCATTTCGATGTCTCTAACTCAAGTTATTTGTAAGGACCACACCTATGTATCCATATTATATCGTCCTAGAGTATTACAAAGTAATACTATCGAACAATATAGAGAATGAGGCTACAGGCGCACACACATAGAAATTATCTTGGATTTAACATGGTACATTTTAATTTTTTTGAAATATAACTCACCTACATGTACATAATATCAGTACAAAATAATAATACATGTGCCTCCAGGATACAACAATACATAATATACCAAATAAAGAGATCGTAGATTCAATCACAACGATATAATATAATATACATAGGTTTACAACATACAACCCATTAGTATATATACGCTAGAGTCCATACAATACAAGATTATATATATAATAAATATCTATACTCCTCTATGCCCTGTAAATCGCAAGCTGGTCTCAATGTACCTGTACTTGTAATGTCTCAGACACCCAAATATTATATAAATAATAAACGGGTCAGACTATATCTAAATCCAATATAAATAACATAGGGTATTTAGAGTATACAAAATAACATAAAGAACTCTCATTCCAAATTGATCTAAAATATCATCACCAGGATATTCCAATAAAACAAGAACCATGGAACCAATATAATTAGGTAAATCAAACAAAGACAATAATTCTCGTTCGAACCCAAATCATCTCAAAAAGGATTTTACAATGTATAAATGGATTATAATCAAATAAGTCAAAATTTCACATAATCACTGTAAATATAATATCATTCACATCCATAAACAAATATTAATACACAAAATCATAGAAAATGGCGATGAATATCAATGAAGGATAAAAAAAACAGACAGAATCTCAATTATGGTGCAAACACCACAAATATCGTATAAAAGTATTTGGTGATATGCTGAAGTATCATAATACAACATATAAAACAATAATAATTGGTGATGCACCAAAAATAAGAACATTAGGTGACCCATGTCAATGAAGAACTTGAGGACTGATGATACTCAGGATTCTGCCTCTGGTATAATCTTGTATTAGACATTGCACTAAACCTGAACTAGAGAGGGAGACTGGAGGACACGTTTTCTCCAAGAAACCACACCCATGATGATTTATGAACATGATAAACGTAATACGCCGAGACTGTCTCCTATAGTCATCGGTTACCGTTACCTCAGGCCCAATAGTAAGGTGGTAATGTTCCATCATTGGTTCATTTACATGTAAGCTCTTTGGACATGATACTAACACCTACCATAGTGGTAAGCGACTATTGGCCTAGGTGTCACTTGGTGCAACACATATTCCAACTTATAGTAGTAGACTAAATGAAAAATGTGTGGGCGCGACCCCACGATCAGGCCAATAGGGTGGATACTGGCCATTCTAGCTGACTTCTATTATAGGTAGGAAGATAGTTAGTGGTAGTCTGATTCTACTAACCCCATATATATAATATAAAATAACAGGTGAATCATAATGCATGGAATTATGCAAATACTGATCTAATGCAAAATATCTTCACCAACTTACGGTATAGTGTATAGCTGAAGCATGACTAAATATAGTCATAGATTATTAAATGACTACTATCTACATACGTATTCACCACAACAAATACCGTACTTCTTATCTACGTATTAATAGGGTTGTCAATGAATACCCGAAAAATCCGAATTCGTATCCGAAATATATTTTACCCGGCATTATCCGAAAAGCGGATCTGGATGTCCGATATCCGAAAAGCTTTTCAGATACGGATATGGTTATAGTGGTATCCATATCCGAAAAATATCCGTCCGACTAATTGATGTAATATATATAACACAAAATAGAAAAATAGAGTTAATAATTATTTTGTAACTGTTGGATGCTACTATGATATAAAATTTTGTCCATTTTTAGTGAAAAATGGTAGTTTTGTTGTTTAATTTTGGAATATTTTCGGATATGCCTATGGAAATTAGTAAAAAAAATTCATCATCACAATTCTTTATTTTCTGGTTTTTTACAAACATTAGTGTAAAAATTATTTTATATTGATCCAAATTTTGTTGTTTATACTCTTAAATTTATTAATTACTGGCGGAGCGGATAAATATCTGATATCCGTCGTATCCAAAAATTAAGCGGATACGGATATCCGATACCCGAAATTTAAACAGATACAGATATCCGATATCCGAAAATAATTTCGGATACGAATACGGATATGGCACTATCCGTATCCGAAAGCATCCGTTGACAACCCTACACATTAAATGTTATACACAAGCAAAAGATAACCAAATAAATAACTGGTCGGCGTCTCATACCACCGCATTTACTAATTTGCTTATTTAGTTCTCGTACATCACATGTACTATTCGATACTTTATACGACAAATCCAGTAAGTGACCAGGAAAGTGATGCTGAAAGTCTCATACTAAACGGTATCACTAGGCGTTTATTTAGATTTCTCATCACATAGAATGCAAATATTATCAAAGCATATAAAAGATGTCATCACCAAATCATATTCAAACCATTGATAAATTCAACATCAACAACGAACAATTCACAATATTGGAATCAACATAGTACATAGGAAATCAGAAAAAAATAGAAATCTTAGTAAATAGGGAAAATATAGGAATCTTATATAAAATTATGATAAAATTTAAAATGAAATAATAAAAAAAATGATAACAAAATATATCACGAATCTTTCAAAAAGATTATTCCAAACATAAAAATACAAATATACGTATATAAGTCTACAAAAGCGGTTTTATTAATATAATTTCTTATTAAAAACCAGTAAGATTTTATATAGAAAATATTTCATAACCTAATAAAATATAAATTTCTCAAATAATTTGTTTAAAACTATTATAATTTACTTTTATATAAATTAGTTCAATAAAGTAAAATTTTCTAATTATTGTTTTCCAATATATTGAACAATTAGTGAAATTTGTATAATCAAATTAACTGGTCTTATTTATATACTACTTGAAATATAGATTAATCAACTAACACTTATTTAAAATATATTTTTTGGATTCAATTTATTTATCATATTATACAAACCAATATTTGGAAATACGTGAATATCTTAATGTTTTACAATAATTTTCACAGCTAATTTAAGATCATATAGTTAATCAAACCTTGAAATATAATAAACAACATATTTTGGAATAAATTACATTTTTTGAATAAAAATGAACCGCTTTGCGTTTATATTTCCGAACATCCACCAACCATCCTCATCAATTAACCAGCTACCAATGTCTTGAAACCTAATCAACTTTCGCAAATAAATAATTTTCAACTTACTCGATCTAATATATTTACCAATCGAATCTCAACAACCAAACAATTCAATGATAATTGAGGTAGAAATATGTAAAATGTACAAATGATTTAAATGTAGTTGTGAGTGAGTTGTACTCACTGAATTTGAGCTTGAACTACAGAAATAATACTTTCATTACAGCTGCCTACACATCTCCAGACTAATGACTGCTGCCCCCACCTTGCCTCACTTCGTTATTGTGAGCGTCGCCCCCTCATCCATCGCAAACTCCACTGTATGCGTCCTAACTTTTCCAATTAAATCCCGACACAAGCTTTACCACCATAATCATTGCAAGCTCCAATCTTCGCTTCCTAAAGTTCACCTACCTTCCTTCGCACGAGCTAGCAATCGTGTCTCGCCCAGTATGCACACCCTTCCTCCAGCATGTGTTCGTGCTTCCGACTCAGCCTTAAACTAAAGACAATCGCGTGTTTTTGTTTCCTCGATGATGAAATCAATTTGAGGATCGTGAAATTAGGGCACCAAAATTGATATTTATGGTTTTCTTATTCTTGAGGTTTAAGAAGTAATATGAGAGCATGCAAAAATGTCCAAACACTGGTTGACTTAGGCCATTTTATTTGTTTAGATTTTTATTCATGTTATTTATAAGTTCAATATAATGACAACTGAACAACTTTATTCAATCTAACACTCATTTATTTTAATTTCTATAATCCATTGTACAATTAACAATAAACCTAATTTTCTGTTATTTCATTAAATGTGATATTGCAGACAAAACTTTGTTATAATTTAATTCATTTACTCAATTGTTAAATGGTAAAAAGTCAAATTTAAACTCTTTTATTTTATTTAAATACATATATAACTCCGATGTCGGGATTGTTAACAACTTCCCCCTTTAATAAAATTGTATCATCGCTATTTCTTATACAAACACTTCAAACAAGATTCATACCTTAACTTCCTATGTATTCTGCTACCATTTCTTTATGTAGCTTTATACTTTGTATTCAGTTGCTTTTGAAGCGAATTTAAACGTATTAGTTATTAATGTTTTTTAACATACTATATAATTTGTATGAAAAATTTTCTAACTTCCGGGATTTCAAGAAATTTTGGCAGTTTTCTTTGTACGGATGGACTTCTATAATTTTACTATTATAACATACACAATATACATCGACCGCATGGTCGAAAACATAATATATATTCCAATATTAATATTGTTGTATTTAATCAGAAAACATACTTTTTATTTGCATTTACAAGCAAATTGCTTTTGTAAAGCGAGCAAAAACCAGTTTGCGCTAATAGTGCTAATCCAAATAGCCTTCACGAACCTATACTTAACTCATATCAAATACATAAGCTCATATAAACCAAAATTTAAGAACGCTGTGGCCATTCAACTAAATATACATATTTAAAAAAAAATCCTTTACTCTTTAAGTGTCATAATTGCAAAAATTATTTTGTGTACCCATAATGGAAGTCTTGTCATATCCAATTAGCTTCCCGAAGTATTCTTTGGTTGCAAAAATACGGTGTACATCCATGTTATTATGGTTTTACTCAAAATTAAACTTTGAAATGAATTTTAATACGCAGGCCACTTGTGTATAACCCCAGTTTCACCTAGTAAATGTCAAAAAACTCATAACTCATAAAACAATAGTTGTTATATTATCATAACTCATAAAACAATAGTTGTTACTTATTGTCTCGACTTTCCATAAAGTATTAGACTCTAAAAAAACAGACAGGATTGTTGAAAGTTAAGATCAACATTCTAGAGTACTCTAGTTTAGCAAATCCTTATAAACCAGAATTTCATTTCACACATGAAATGAGTTTAAATATTAACAAATTTCAAAGTTTTAAAATATGAAAAACGTAAATGTTGCTTTGTATTGAAATATCTTTCAAAAATAAGAATCATTAAATTCTGACAAATAAATTAAAACTTATAGCTAAATGAGCACACCATGACATGGTAATGCAAATACAACTCATGTGAACATGCATACAACTGCATATGAACATACCACAAGATAGCAACTAGCAAAGTGTCAAGTGTGATGAATTGATACATGTTAGGCAAAATCAAACACACACATGAAAAATAAAAGGTGGCATCATATACAAGTGCACAATAATCAAAGTGCAAGTGTGCGTCTCAAATAAACATCATAATGCAGATTACTCACAATCTAAGCACGGGGGAACAACACAATAAAGTGTGTGATATAGTGACCACAAACACCACACAATTGACTCGATACACACATAACATCCATACATATGTGTATATACCCAATTCATATGCATAGACAACAATTCAAGGTTGCTCACTACAACAACCTGGGCATCTCACAAATAAAAATATGCATAAATTCGCAACCATACACATATGCATCTATAAATACATAAACATAGACAGATGTATATCCTCATAAATAAAATTTTGTACAATACTAGCACACAAAACACAAGTAAAAACTAACTACATACTCTAAATATATTATAATATATAATTACAAACAAAATCCTACATCACACCCTTGGGGATAGGGACTCTATGTCTCTGCCATGGTCTAGACTCGTGTCTTTAATATATAATGTATTGTTCTTAACCTTGCTATGATAACAAACTATAAAGACCCACCTATATACGCATATTTTCCAAGAGTATTACATATTATATTATCAAACAATACTAAGAGTGAGATTGTAGGAGCATATATGTGAAAATTTTCTAGGACTAACATTGGTACGTATTAATTTTTTTGAAATATAACTTACGCAATATCAGTACAAAACAGTAGCAGGTGTGCTCTAGGATAGAACAATACATAATATACAAAATAAAGTGATCAGAGTTAGTCGCAGTTATAGAATATAACAAATATACATAGGTTACAATACATATTTAGTACATACATCCCATATACATATACACACACACAGAGATACACATACACATACGAGAATCCATATAATATAAGATAATTTCATATATATATATATACACATACATATTAAATATCTATAGTCCTTTATGCCTAGTTAAGTACAAGATAGTCTCAATGTCCTTGTACCTATAATATCTCGGACTGATCCAAGTATTAAATAAATAATAATCAGTTCAGATTATGTCTAAGTCCAATATAAATAACATAATGTGTTTGGAGTATATAGAATAACATAAAGAAATCTCATTTCCAAACTAATCTAAAATAGCGTCACTCAAAAATTCCATCAAAACAAGAACCATGGAATCAATATAATTAGGTAAATAAAATATCGGAAAATAGGAAGAAGGCCAAACTTAGCAAAAAAATTGGCCAAAAGTATGCTAAGTTTGGAATTTGGCCAAAAGGCCAACTTTTAGTGCAAAATGAAAAATACGGTGGAACCCCCTGAAATCCACCTTTGCACTAAAAAGTGACTTTGGCCAAATAACAGACTTCGCATACTTTTGGCTAAAAAATATGCAAAGTTTGTCCTTCTCCCTAAAATCCTCTATAAAATAACAGGAAAATATCCTGAAGGACAAGATCAACAAAAGGTTATTCCATAAGGACAAGGGGGCAAAATTTTATCCATAAGGACAAGTGCTAGTGTAAATGCAGGAATATAGTGGACCCCTGAATTCCTCTCTTTACACTAAATTTTGTCTTTGAGGATAAAATTTTGCCCTTTGTCCTTATGGAACAACTTTTTGTTCGTTTTATCCTTGAGGGTAAAACCCCATAAAATAAACCCAATAGTTCTGATTCAAATCCCAAATCATCTCAAAAAGGATTTTATAATGTATAAATGGACTGTAAATAAATAATTCAAAATATCATTTAATCATTATAAATATACTATCTTTTGCATCCATAAACAAATATCAATACTCAAAATCAAAGAAAAGGGCGACAAATGTCAGTAAAGATAAAAAAATCGATAGAATCTCATTTGTGGGATAAACACCACAAATATCACATAAGAGTATTTGGCGATACACTGGAGTATCTTAATACTACATATAAAACAATAATAATTGGTGATACGCCAAAAAATATGAATATTAAGCGATGCATACCAATGAAGAAAATGAGGGCTGATCATAATCGTGATCCTGTCTCTGATATAATCTTATACTAGCTATACATTGAACCCAAACTTGAAAGGGAGACTAAAAATACATTTTCTCCAAGGGACCACACTCACATTGAACTAGTGAAAATGATCAACGTAATCAACCCATATTGTTTCCTACGATCATCGGTTACCATTACTTCTCACCAACTAGTATCATGACAATGATCCACCATTGGTTCGTCTACGTGTAACCTCTTCGGTCATGATACTAATGTTTTCCCTTGTAGTAACAAACTATTAGCCTAGGTGACACTAAGGGAAACACATGTATACCGGCGCATGGTAGCAGATTAAATGAAAAATGCGACATTGATCTAGGGCGTGACCCCGCCATCAGGATGCCAAGGTGGATACTAGTCATTCTAGATCACTGCCACAACAGATAAGAAGTCAATTAGTGACAGTTCAGTACTACTAAACACAAACACACACATATATATAATAGAATAACAAGTGCGATGGAACTAAGCAAACACTGATTTGATACAAAGTATCTTCACCGACATATAGTATAGTGTATAGCTGACGCATGGCTAAATATAATCATAGATTAGTAAATGACTACTACATACATATGTATTCACTGCAGCAAATACTACACCTCTTATTCCCATATTAAGCGTCATACACAAGAAAAACATAACCGAATAAATAACACATTGGTATCTCATACTATCGCCGTTACTAATCTATTTATTTAGTGCTAGTACGTCACACTTACCCTTCAGTACTCTATATAACAAGTCTAGTGAATAACCGAAACGTGATACCGAAAGTCCTACACTAGACAATATCACTAAGCCGTTTATTTAGATTTCTCATTACATAGAATGCAAATATTATCAAAGCATATAAAAAATGTTATCATTGTATCATATTTAAATCATTAATAAATCAATATCAATAGAAAATCATTTGCAATATTGAAATTAACATAGCAAACAGGAAAATTGAAAATAAAAATCTTAGTAAGTAGGAAAAATAAAAAGGATAGAAGTCTTAAATAAAATTGTGATAAAATTTTAAAGTGAAACAATAATAGTGATAATAAAATATATCACGAATCTTTCAGAAAGAGTATTTTAAACATTTAAATAATAAATATACATATATAAGCCAATGAAAACCATTTATTAATATAATTTCTTATTAAAATCAAATAAGACTTTATATCGAAAATATTTCATGTATCTATTACCTATAATATTTGAAACAACTTTGTTTGGTTCAAATCCAACATGGCAGTTTCTAACGTCACTTCATGCTTACCCCTTTTCCGAAAAGTAGCGCCATCGATTAGTTTAATTTCTCCTCTAACGTTAGCATAACTTCCTACGGTTATCTCTCTCTTCTTCCCCTAATTCTTCCCCCAAATCCATCGAGTTCGAATTAACCAGTTCCAAATACACCTGCGATTCTCCAATCGTTTATTATTCCGCTACGGGATTGACTTCTCAGACCGTTCTGTCCACGATGATTTTGACTCCCCGCATCAATCTGGCCATCGAACATCCTCTCCTGCTTCCGTACATACCGAATGCTTTGTGTTCCATGCCTCTACCTTCCAAGGTAGTCAATTTTTTTAAATATATTGGCCGTTTGTTTTTCAGATATGATTTCCATTTACATTCAACATCACCGTATTTCGTTTGTCTCCGCTCCAGCTATGCGTAATAGTTGTTTGTCCGTACTCTTCAACTACTACGAAGTAAAAAAATTGTGGGGAAGTGAAGTGATGGGGATTGTCTTCTCAGAAGTGATGGGGATAGTGAAAAAATTCAACATCACCGTATTTCATTGGCCTGCTACCACACGGTTTTCCACATAAAATTATTAACTGATAACATTGTGAATACTTACAGTATTAGAACTTACGATTTCTTCACAATCCGTTTGGTTAATAGGTGCGATTTTATTTCCTAATTTCAACACAATATTTTTGCTCACTCATGTCTGAATTTGGACGGCGTATATTAATATGTTTTTGTTGTCACTGTATATTCCCAAGTTACTGAGTTTTTGAATTATCCGATTCCATAACTTATTAATCCCGTGGTACGCAGATTTAGATATTCATGTGTCCGCTTAGATTTTTAAATTAATCACAGACGACGATGTCAATGGTAGTGAGTATAAAAACTGTAATTTAGTTCTGAGTTCACAACATTCTACTATACTTATTCTAGCATAAGCTACCAGCCATGACTCCTTACCAAAATCATATCTCCCATCTTTATCTTTACTAATAATCGGAATAGGTTTGGTGTCACACTTTTTTGGTGTACATCTGAACTGACGAAAATGCCCTTACTTGATTATTCTTCCACAATTAAAAGGAAAGGGCAATGAATGTCATTTAACTACCGTAACATTTACTAGAACAGTTACATTTATTTCAGAATCCATATTCAGCATAAATTACCCAATCAATAAAAATTATTATTAGTTTGGAGAAAATGCAAAATTATTCAATGTCCACTGAACGTTTCATTGCTTACTTTATTTGTCGTATATATAAATTGATTGTCATCTTATTTATTGCCATTGTTATATTTAATGTTAATTTAGATATTGCAAATTTTTCTTCACATTTTTCCATTAAATGTTTCACTGCTTATTCTATTAGCCCTCTATCTCGATCTATTTCCTAATTTTTCTCGCAATAAATTAAGAAAATTTTCCATTTTTTTAGTTATTTGAGTTAATGATTTGAAATACATGCTGGGTTTAGTTATGCATTTTTTAATTAATCAAATCAGATTTAATACCTTATAGAACGTGTATGGACAATTATTGAATTGTATACGTCGATTTATATGTATTTAGGATTTGACGTATATATTGATTTTAAATAAGCATTTTCAAATTTGCCCTTTGTCTTGATCTATTTCCTAATTTTTCTCACAATTAATTAAGAAAATTTTCCATTTATTTAGTTTACTTGAATTAAGATTTGAAATACATGCTGGGTTTTGTTGTGCATTCTTTTATTAATTAAATCAAAGTTAATACCTTATAAAACGTATACGGACAATTATTAAATTGTATTTAGAATTTGACATATTAGCATTTTCAAATTAAAACGGAAAACATTTAATTTTCTTCATCGTCCATTTCCGCGTTCTCCACAAAAATAAAGGAAATTCAGCCAAATTAAACAGGTATTTAGAATTTGACATATTAACATTTTCAAATTAAAATGGAAATCATTTAATTTCCTTCATCGTCCATTTCCACGTTCTCCACAAAATAAAGCTAATAAAGGAAGGTTGGTCGAATTCCCACAAAAATAAGCAGGTATTTATTTTTTTACTTTTTATCGGGTACTCAAATCTCCACAAAAATAGCACAATAGAATATCTTATCACCCTTTAAATACCAATTGTAATCCCTACTTCTCTCTTCATTTTCGCTAATCTTTATTGTTCACTTCTCTTGGCTACTGCTGCTGCTATGGTTTCAAGCTTCAGGTTAAATTGTGTAGGTCATAAAAACTTTTTTGTTGGTATGTTATTATATATATAAACATATGTATTGTTTTATTTACAGATATTTTTCTTATTTAAATTATTACTGCTGCGCGCACCACCATAACTCAGGTGCTTACTACATCATACCTTGAAGATCTACTTTATATCGTCAAAATGTTTACCTTACGCCATGCTTTTTGAAGCTGGAGCTTCTTTTTTGTTTGGATTTTTGCCTGCTGTTCTCTGTGTTTTTTCAGCAAAAATTCTAGGGGCTTCTTTTTCCTTCTACATTGAATGTTTAATTTTCTGGAGTTCAAAATCAACGATGGACAGGGTCGAATGCAGCAAATACTTTCAACTATTACTCAAGGAGTCGAAAAGGATTGCTGGAGCTGTAGTATCTTCTTCTACTGGCTTGAAGAAATCTAAGATTTCTTCCTATCTTTTTCCTTTAATTGTAATTGGTTTCAATATATTGATATCTTTGCGGATTAAGAAATACTCCTCTGGATTAGTTGTCACTGACGATCAAAAGCCACATTTACCTAGGAAAAGCAATTGAGATTGTGAACATGTGGCACTTTAATTATCTGTTGTTCTTGCAGTTTCATGATGATGAAAGTTAAGATTACTCATAGAATCTGTGCATAGATTGATATTGCATTGATCTTAGATTTATATCGTCGTTGTTTTTACTTTTAAAAAAACTTTATATCATCAACGTTACTTTCACATCTTTATTAAAAATTATGTTGAAAACACATATTTTTTGTGCGACCATGAAATGCCAGAATTGCATAATATTTAAATTAAAAAAGTATCCCATAAAAATAGGATTCGTGCAACTGATTTTTTGTCCTTTAAAACTTTATTTTTGTATGCGTTGAACTCTTGAATAATGAGTCAATAACAATCCACATGCGGAGCTCATGCCACAACCACATGCGGAGCGCGTGTCGTGTAAAATACATAACATATGAGGAAAAAAAATCCACGCGCGAAGCACGTGCCGTGACGCTCGTAAAAACATAATTAAATAACACAGTCTCAGCATGTTCATTATTTTTTGAGGTATTTCACCTTCTATCTCAGTAGCACATGATGCCTTTACTTAAACAGGGAGTCCACTGTATGTCATTTGGTTCTCTTATCGACTACTATTTACCACTTCCAATCTGTTTTTTGGGCTGAAACCTTATGGAGATATGGTTGTCAATTTACCCCGCTTTTGTGTGCCTGGTTGTGATTGATTTACCCTACGCTATGTTAGTGCATCACTAAAACAACAGATAACTTGTTTTGTACTGACAAAACAATTTTTTGTATTTGTGGCAGTTAGTCGACTTGGACTGCATTTTATGCAGGACGACCAATAGCTGAAGCTTGTCATGGTTTGGAAAATTTGTTGGACAATGCTTTTTTATGGCAGCCAAACTTTGCTTATTCGGTTATGTCAACCAGTGGAACTTCAGGCCAGGAATACAGAGGAAGATTGTGGGGTAAAGAGAGTGACTCCTACTTGCAATATCCGTCAATTGAATACATGAATATTGATATATATGAAAGGTATAGTTTATTTGCATAAATATTGATGTATTCTCTTACAGCAAAATAGTATATCATGCCTTTACCAAACCATATTTCTTCACCATTGTAGGAAACTCAGGTTATACACGAGTCTGCATATCTAATATCCTCAGGTCATGTATAACATAATTGCACCATGTTTTTTTATATGCATTTAGTTTGAACTTGACAAAAATCATCGTCTGTAATTTTGAATCCCAAGTTCAAATTGGGTCGACAGTAGGCAAGACGAAAAAGGCTTAATTTTTTTGGCAAAGCCGACCGGGTTTTAAGGTGACCACAAACACCTTTTAATTATGGCAAATTCTATTTAAACCCATAAATGTGCTGAGTATACCCATGAAACTCTAAAAAAATGTTAAACCCATCGTTTTGTTGAGTTTACCCATATACAATGAAAAAAAAGACAATTTTGTCCTCTCACATAAGAACCCTACGTGGTGCCATAAAGGCACCACGTAGAGCAACTACGTGGTGCCTTTAGGACACCACGTTGACCCCTACGTGGTGCCTTCATGGTACCACGTAATGGTCCTACGTGGTGCCCTAAAGGCACCACGTATCTTTTCTACGAGGTGTACTGAGAAACTTTAAAAAAAACAATTGTCGAATAGGGGTAGTTTTGTCTAATTTTTTTTTATAAAAAAAATGGGTATACTCAGCAGATTTCTGAGTTGAAATAGAATTTGCCTTTTATTATTATCAGTAATAAAAAAATACAGTATAGTACGGGTGATTGTGGTTTACAATCAGCTAATTTCGGTTTTTAAGGTGGACCATCCGCCGCCTACGACATTTAACATGGGTCGTCCATAGTATCTAGATTATAGTATAGGAGCTAGCAAATGTACTAGACTACTATATATCTCCACACAGGGAGCAATTTACATACTAAGAAAACAGTAAAATACATGAAAAACATATCAATGTGGAGTGCTGTCAAATAGCTTCACATGCTAATCCTTGAGCCATATAAAAGCATCAAGAAACCAACAGATTTCACGGCAAGATTACTTGCTTCGAGCCACACAAACCCCAACTCCCAAAATTACATGACATACTGCCGCATAAGAGTATAGAAGTGAAATATCATTTGCAACAGAGACTTTGAGCCCACAATCACACTGCCAAGCTGACAGAAGCAACTAAAGGAGCATATAGCATATTAGTTAGCATGCAATGACCAGAAAATAAGGCTTGATGCACCAGAGACATTGCAGAGTTGTCCAGGCAGAAAACAAAGGAGCTACCAATGGAACACTCAGACTGGTAATTTTTCCTACCCGTGAGAGGCTAAGATCAGGGACAATGCCTCTCGTGTATAGCCAACAAGTCGAAAAAATGCATCTAAGCACACCAAGTTGTACTCAAGAATAAACCAAACACTAGACAACCTAAAAGCACTAACATATTTCAATTCTGTTCTGCAAGATAACAAGACCGAGTAGCATATACTCAGATAGGCAAAAGCACTACTATGATCCAAGCTACGGCTAGTGCAAAAGCATCTCATATATAGCCAGAATCACAGAAGTATACCCATCCTTATAGACATTACACGATGCAAAGCAGGCAGACAGAGGCTTACAAGAAAGAAATGAGCACCAGAGAACCGAGTTGTGAAACCAAAACACCCAAACAAAAGACTTCAGCCAAATTAAACAGTTCGATCTACCAGCAAGACAAACCATGGATAACATTGAATACCCTTAAAGTCGTGAATCAGTGCATAACATAAACAAAAGGGAGTTGTTGCTATTAGTAGAATTCCACGATGGTGCCAGACACCTTACAACAGCAGTGATAACTTGTTGAATAACAAGAACAAAGCTTGTAGTTGCATGCAGATGCCACCGATAGAGGTAGGGTGGTAGTCAGGAACGTTAAGTAGGAGAAGAGGTTTGAGAGGATGAGGGTGAAGACAATTGTGATTAATTATGCTTAGATCTGTTTCGAGTACGATCTTAGATCTAAACAAAGCTTCGCGTAGTGAAGATTTCGAGGGGTAGCTTAGATCTGAAAGTGACAAAACGATAAACAGTGGAGAAATCATGCATAACATAAACAAGCGGTGTGGAAGAAAAGAGAAGTGATGAGAGAAGCGCATATGCAGAGGAGATGGTTTGGGAAGAGAAGAACGGATATAAAGATGAAGGCTTGACACCATTAATAGTTTCTCCACTAAAGGCTGAGCTTTTTGGCTAATCTTGAAAAAAAAGGCTTAAATTGTAACTACTAATCTAATTTATCGAGTACAAATCATAAATCGGTGCATAAGGAAAAAAACCTGGAAGCGTAGCAACCATATAGGATAGTCGATGTCGAACAGTGATCAAATTCCGACCGGTAATGACTGAATCCAACAATGTGCAGCGGATTTGGCGATTTGTTTTGTTGGTTGGAAAGAAGTTGAAGAGAAAATCAGAAACATGGTTGATTAGGGCAATTCGGTTGTTTAGTTTTGAAGTAGGTAAGGAGAGTGGACATGGAAAGAGGGGATGGGAGAAGAAAAATATACGGGTCGACAAAATTCAGGGTCACGTGCGAAGGAAGGATGTTAAAAAATTATGGGGAAATGTACAGCGTTTCAACATGGAGGAAAAGATGGAAGCGGAGTGTGTCCACATAAAATTGGGAATAGTCCTGCCATTATGTTTAATAGTTTAAGTAATAGATATGAAGATAACTATGTTCTCAGTTTCATGAAAATACAAATTTATTACATTTAAACATACACATATTTCACTAAACTATTATGAAACTTTATTATAAACCATATATATATTTATTTAAATTAGATGGTTTGTAACAACATGGAATTTCACAACCAATTTAAAAATTATTTTTAATGTAATTTTATCAAAAAATGCGTCAAAATTTAAAAATTCGATTTTTAAATCATCGCATAGCCCTTAAAAAGTGAAATTTGACAGCGACCTCAGAATCCGTGGAGAAATTTTTTTGTTGGATTTGGAATAATCAATCAGTTCGAGATTTCAAATTTCATGTTAAACGGAGTTAGCACGTGGCCGTGAGAGGCAGACACATTTGCTAAGAAACTGACGCTCAGTTTACAAAGGAACATTATTGAGACGATCTCGGAATTCGATGACACTTTTTTCTGGGTTCATATCATTAAATAATCATATCAAATAATGGAATAATCCTAAGTTTCATAATTTTTGGGGTAACGTGTGGGCGTGTAAGAAGTAAGTGTATGCTAAAATCGCATTTATTGAAGTTAATTTGAGCTAGAGAGAAAAATAAAACGGAAGGTCAAACGAACTCGGAATTCAATGTAACTTGATTCGTTGGATTCGTAATGACATGTATTATCTTGTGCCGAAATTTCATAGCAAACGGAGATTGTTTGCAGTCGGGCAATCGAATGGAGTGGGAGATAAATTCTTACTTAAATTCACTTTCTTCCCTTTCTCTCTTCACTTACTCTCATTTCCTCCTACTTCCTTCTTTCTAAAATCAATGGCCTCCTCCCATGACCTAACCCTAGCATCCTCCTCCTCTCCCTCCCCCTAGTCGTCGCCCTACCACACGTCGGCAGTACTCCCCTGTGTGTGACGCACGACAGCCCCCTCTTCTTCCTCCAAAACTCCTCCTTCCTCTTCCCGAAGCTCCATACACCTCCTATCTTCCTTTCTAGCTTCTCCGACACCCTTTGAGCTTTCCAAAGTCTCTCCTTTGCCGCTACAACTCCGAACAGCGAAAGCTCCTCTTTGAGCTCCTCCATTCATGCTTAAATTCATCTCCATCGAGCGTTAAAAAGCATTAGAGCAAGGTTAGAGCAAGGTTAGAGCAACGTAGACCTTGGACTCACTACACCATATATGCTAATTAGGCTGTATTTTTAGCCATATCTAAAGCAGTTAGGCATGGTAAAAAGCCATATCAAAAACTATCATTTTAAATTATTAGATATAGCTATAAACCGTATCTCACTAAAGTAACATACGGCTCTTAGCCGTATCTAAAGTGTAATCAGACAGGGCCTTTGACCATATCTAATTATATGTGTGTACACACACACATATGTGTGTATATATATATATATATATCATATATGTGTAACATATTTTTCATAACACAGAGCATATATACCACAAATTATATACAGGAATAACACTATATATATATATACACACACACACACTCAAAGCATTACAAGTTTTGTCATAACACGAACATAATGTACATACAAACATATACAATAAAAGAAAGTTGTCAAAGATTTTCATCACATTACGAACTAACAAAAAAAGGTAAAAATATATTAGCCTGATAAAACTTCAGTCGAGGCCGGGAAGATTGAGCGTGATAACTAGCCTGAGTTCAAGTATCATTTGGCAGCAAAATTGAATCGTGATATATAGTCTGCAGTCTGAGTTCCAGCAGCACAAAATCACCAAAATCTCCAATAGGACTGCCTATAAAATACAAGAAACAAGCTACAAATACTTCACTGGACAGGAGATCGACATTCTAACTCACTGTAACTGAGATGCAAACATGAATACAAGATAAGTGTATGTCGATCAGTGTGTTTGTGTACACCGGTAGTCAATCACTGTAAGGGGTTTGGATCGACCAGTCGATCAGTGTGTTTGTGTAATTTCACTGGACACTAACAACAGTGAAGGGCATATCGTGTCGACCAGTGTGTTTGTGTAATTTCACGGTAATCAATTAGTGTGTTTGTGTACAAATACTTCACTGGACACCGATAACAATCTAGTCAAATCAACTAGTTAATTAGTCGACTAATTTCTACCCATGCGCCCGAAATTCATACATAAAGCAAGTCAAGACTTTATGTCGATGGTTTGATCTCGATTAGTAGACTAGTTGATGACTAGTCGCAACTAGTCGAGCGCCATACTGATAACAGTGAAGGGCATATCGTGTCTTTGTGTTCCATTGTGCATATTAGTTAATTGTATCTATGATTCTATCTTAACATGTTTATGATGCTAATGACATGATTTCACGAACTTGCATAGACAACCTAGAAACATACCAGCATCTCACATGCTTTGTGGTTTAACATGACCTCCAACATTGTATATAGGAGATTGACATTGTACACATGAATACAGAGAAACTAAAATAACACTCGGTTCGATCAGTATATGTCCGAAAATGAATGGATACATATTGTAAACTAGTTTTGCTATGACTTTAGGATTTTAAATGAAATTAACTGTACATAGGAACGGAAAATTGATAGTTATTAAAAATGCAAACCTAAAAGAAGAATCACCTGAGCTATAGTCGATCTGCAACACCGATAGTTCGTACCCTAGCATACAGAACATCCTACTATACACGCAAAAAGGAAAAAATAAACCAAAAGTGTAAAATAATATACACCTGCTCCAACGTCTAAAGATATCGAATCATCATCTTCGGATGACACATACTCGACTTTCTAATTAAGAATTTACTGGGCGATCCACTAGGTGGATGCATAGTAGCTCACGCGCAGGGTCAGTAATCCACGCTTATTAGCTTTATCCAAATGTCGAATGCCCCTTCACTTAACTTTTGGAAAAAGCTGATTTCACTTGCAACTTTCAGTTTCTTTGAAGCAGACTGTGTAGTGCAACTTACACTACAGTCTCTGTTACAAAGTAGGGGAAGTTGCTAGTGAAAGCAGCTTTTTACTAAGGTTAAGTGCAGCAACATCCGACATTTGGATAAACCTGATAAGCATGGATACCCAACCCTATGCGTGAGCTAAAATGCATCCACCTGGTGGATCGCCTGTTAAAATATTAATCAGAAAGTCTAGTAATTATCCATCTACCAAAATTTTCAACAAACCTGTTAAAATATTTTCAGTACACTTGTTATCTCTCAAAACATAGTAAACTTGTTATAAGACAACCCAATTTAAATTTCAAGCACAAGGCAAACAAACAGTCAAATGACAATGAAATCATGGTTAAATATTGAACTATAATTACCCATTTGCTCGGTTTCAACTACATTTCAGATTCAACGTGGCAAACGATCTAAATAACATATCATCAAATGGCTATTGCAAATAGAACCAGGTTATGGACAATTGACATTAAACATCTTAACGTTAGTAAAGGTTATTGCATCCTTATGACTAACTCATTGTTATTTCTTTGTTTCATGGATATACCGCATTCTTAAATTATACCATACATGTTTCGAATAGCAATTCAGATGTTTTTTAGATTATCACAAAACATGATTCAAATTTGATTTCTCTGATTCTAGGGTATAACCACAGATTCGTCCCTAACACAAAGTAGCAATCAACTAACACACTTACACAAACCAGTTCAATTGAAATAGCTAACACACTAACACAAAGTAGCAATCAATTATCGCACAAAGATTTCAATTTGTTCCCTACTATCAGGCATGCATGCCAAAATTCAATTGAAACACATACCTGTGCTGTCGAAGGAGGGCTAAGGAGACCAAGGGTTGCTGTGTTTCTGCCGAAGGAGAGGGTTGTTCATTTCTGTCGAAGTTGGAGGTATGATTTGTTGATCGAAAACCCTAATTTCGGTTTTCGGTCACCATTAAAGTAAAACAAATGGAAAAGGGAGCAGCCAAATTTTTTATTCTGAGTGCCTAATGTGATGCACAATATGATACGCATTCGATTTGCCCTAAAGCTGTATCAAATTAACTAATCCGGGGATTCGTTGATGGACGGTCAGATTCAGGGCGTTTGGGGTGGTGTAGATCGCAAAATGTAGTTTGATACGGATCTAAGCACTATCAAATATGATACGGCTTTAACCCATATTATATCTCTGCGTCTATCTATGCCAAATTGGTTGTTATCGTGTAGTGAGTAGTCGCACTCTTCCGTATTAAAGAATTAGCGGAGTGGAACTCACGGTGAGAAATCTAAGCTCAAGTTAAAAAGGGATTAGGTAAGTTAATGAATCGTTAGAAAATAATTGCTAAGTTAATTGTTAAGTTAGAACAATCATTATTAGTGGTGAATGAAATTTTATTAAGTTATGAAATAATTTTTAGTTAGTTAAAAATGTGATTTTTTACTAATGAATGCGATGAAAATTAGATAGGCGATATGTAAATAAAACCGTATCAATATCATTAAAGTGTAACTTGAACTGAATGAATAAAATTAACGATTTAAGTGTTAATTGGTTATAGTTAATAATAAAATTAACTGTGAAATATTATGATGAATAAGACATGACCATAATAATTTATTATGATGTTAGTAAGCGATTTACGATGTAAAAATATTGTTTTTTATCGTTAAGTAGGTGAATGCGTAAACTTGCGCCATACTAGAACTAGAAAAATAGTGTAGTAAATTTTATTTGATTAGTAGTTAGAGATTAAAAATATTTAATCTTGTTTGTCGATGCTCGTCACTGCCTATATGAGTTCATTTATAATTTTGTTAGTTCAACACATGAATTATTCACAAATCATTTGCATTAGTAGCGTTGTATGAGTATGTGACACTCGCATTTCATACTACGTGGATGGACACTTGTGGTGCCTTAAAGGGCGTTAGATGATTGAGTATTTATTTATTTATGACTACTGTATGTGAATTGTATGCGAGTGATGGTTTCTTGGATTAATTAAACAAACCATGGGATAGAAAACAGGTATTGGACTGCACTACATAAGCATAGCCCAACATACCCATATAAGCATGTAGTTGATTGATGCTTATATGATGTGAACCGTATTGCAATCATTTATTTGATGTTATACGATGAGAACAAATGACTGGAGATCAGTTATACAACATATTGATCAGATGTGAGCAGAGGACATGATTTGGACAAAATTAAACCTATAAATAATTTTACAAGGTTAAATAATAAACCTTACACAGGTCAGGAAATGACAAAAATATACAAGTCACTCTTCGTAGTTACGGTACATAGGCATTAATTAAATTGTACACATTGCCTGGGGATGGTGTGTAAGGCACAATGGATGTTCTCATGATTCTCAATTCCCACACGGGTGTTGGGATGATTTATTTTTGCATGCCTCCCAATAGAAAATTGTTATATTGATATATTGAGATTTATTGGGGCATGTAGAGGTCATTTGTGATTTTTCTACGCGCTCCGTACATAGGAGGTTATGGTGAAATTTTCCAAAATTCAAAGGTGTTAGTCAAATATTTAGTCAATTAAATAGTTTGATAGTCATTTAACGTGATAGTGACTGGAGGGAGTGCATGCGTTTCTTTCTAGCTAGAAGTGGTGTCATGGTATGGAACCTAGACATATTCACTTATAAGGATGATGGATAGCGAGGTGCCTCGAATATGATTGGTCGACATACTGACCTTGTGATAGGTCCGATAGGACCGGAAAACGTATTGTTCAAGAATAACGAATCCACAAAAGTAAGAGCGGACCGACCCTGAAGATCCAAGGGTTACTAAAGGTGTAATCCTGAGACATTTGCTAGAGTGTCTCGAAACAGGTAAGGAGACATCCCTTTCCTTGACTCATGACAGAAACCCAATTTCCAATACACGACTTTCGGTTTTAGTTGTAAACCTATGTATGGCGACATAATATATGGTACCTATGCCGCCTAGGATTGAAACATTTATTTTGATATTGTTTTAAAACCCTAAACATCAATGATAATATCAAATAATTTTTGATTTCTACGTATCAAGCATATTTGGCCATTATAAGGTAAAACTTTATCCTCCGGCTTGCGTTGCATTGTGTGATAGGACATGAGTCTTATAACGACTTCATTTTTATAAAAAGTATTGCATTGTTTAATTATTTACTTTATGTTATGCACTGACAATTTAGGGGAGGAAACCCGTTCCGTGACATATGACATGGTCCTATGATTTGCCTTATCCATAAACAAGTTAAGTAAATGTAGAATTTCTCATACCTATCCCATGACTAACTCGTAGTTTGTTTTTCCTTTGCAAACTCGGGTGCCCCTATTTTTACAGGGGTATCCAAGTGAACATGTGATTGGCTTTCTTTTGGATATGCACTGTAGCATCAGGTGCTCTTTTGGTTGAAGATGAAGAATTATCTTTTATCGTCTCTTTTGGACTCTTAAGCACTATCTTATGCACGCTTATATTTGATTCTGATGTAGACTTATCTTCTACTTGATGAAACTTGTTATGTACTAAGTAGGATTCTTTATCTGTGTAACTCTATTATTGATGATTATAATTCCGCTATTATGATATGATGTAAATTATTCTTTGACTTTATGTATTATGCTCTATTCTGTAATATGCTAATGTGATAACGTGTTATATTCCAAAGACAGACCTTGCCACCATGGAGCGGGGGTTTGGTTCGTGTCACAGTGGTATCAGAGCTGTGACAGCCCACGTCTGTTAATGTCACTCTTTATCAGAATGCATTAAGTTCCGTGAAGCGTTATAGGTAAACAAACACAGAATTTCACAAGATAGATATAAAATAGCAGCGGAAATATAATACTTTATTTTTCAATATAAAACATCGTGGTCCAAAAATTCAGTTACAACATAAGTCTGAAATACTGAAAACCAATTACATCAAACAAAAGTATTTGCCTTGTACTAAAACCATCAAGGACACAGACCTATTTACAGGTGTATGACGTCTTAATTCGCCAGACAGATCGGACCCATGCACGCACATAACCGCATTGGAACGCGCCATCAGAACACCCCATCCAAATGAACCACTTATAATTAGCTCAGTAAGCATGCCCTGATCCCTACCTAGTGCGGGGTCCCCTTTTAATACTAGAATGAGTTATTGACTAATATGGGTCCCAGAAAATAGATGACACAAGTCAAACTCCTAAACTTGTGTTCCCAAACAACTAGGGGTCTCATAGGTTAAGTTTTACATGGGTTAATAGTGTCCCTACAACCCCAAAAGATTAACAAGTTTACTTAACCCCCAATAGATCAAACAGATTACATAAGTGACATACAGTTCCGTTAACATGTTCTACTTAATCTTTGAATTAAGCTTATGTGTTTACATGTTCATACACCCCATATTTCAGTTATATTCCACATTATTAGTTATGCCCCAAATTTTAGTCATATTCATAGTATAGGTTATGCCCCCAAATTACCATTCCCAATTAATCCCAATTTCTGTTGTACGCATATTTCAGTGGTATTGGCCTAGGCTCGAAGGTACCCTTAGCAACAAAAATAAAAAAAAGAGAAAGAGGGAGAAGAACGGAACAAGCATAAAACAAAATAAGCATATAATAACGGAGATGGGCATATGATAGCAGAAATAGGCATATAAGAACTGAACAGCCGATTAGGCGTACATATAATAGAAGGACTGATTAGGTACGAATCAGATTCTTAACAAGTATAGGTTTAGATCCAGATTTATAAACATGCCAGGATTACTTGTTAAATGTTTATATCTAAAAATAACATGAACTCATAGAGACTTGATCTAAAGAGCAGAGAATAATTAGGCTGAAGCTATAGAAGAAATTCTTGTATGCGTATAAGTTGCTGTTAAAGAAAATAGGCTAATTCAATCCAAGCTGGGACATCTTCTCGTTGTCTCCATTGTTTTAGGTGAATAAAACAATAGAAATGTTGTCCTATAAATAGCCTACTGCCAAAGAATCTCACTCAGAAACAAGTCCAGGTTCAGGAAATGAACCCGGTCAGATTTGGGGTGGGTCGACCAAAGGGTCGAGACACCCTTGAGTGGATCGACTCATGGTTGACAGCCCCTCCACCCCCCCCCCCCGGATGTTCGATCCCCAATGGGTCAAAATCCCGCGTGGCCTTCCTGCTTTCGATTTTGAACTGTTTTGAAAACTCTGGATTGATTTATTAATATATAATATTCTTATATGTACACAAACTTCTAAGCTTCATGTCTTCTTCATACGATGTCTGTTTTACGCAAACTCGGAGTCCATCTTAAGCAGAATTCCAAGATGAATGCAATGATACAATCCGTTTTACTTAATTCCCAATATTTAATTAACTATTTTATATTTTATCTATATAATGTCTTTTAAAATTACGGGGTGTTACATTCTCCCCTACTTAAAGGACTTCGTCCCCGAAATCTCTACGTTAAGAATAATGTTTATCCTAACATCCATCAACCATCTACTCATCCATCAATCACATGCATCCATTGTCCTTAAAAGAATTCTAATGCTTGCATGAACTTATGCAAAGGTGTGTGTATATGTCCCTATGCTAATGTGAAAAATCAGGCAGTCTGTTGATTCAGTTGACCTCCTTAATGCAATGTATGTTAGTACCATGAATCCAATATGTATGCAAATAATCCTAGTATATCATATAAACGTTATATGTGTGCACAATCATCCAACCAAATGCAACATCCATATGATGATACAATCATTTCCATTCATAAAAATTTAAAATGCACACATATTCATATGCAATATGTAAGTGATCGAACCGATCTAGTGCCTAGTGTGTGTATCCATCCATGAGTAACCACTAGCAAACACTTGTATCCATCAAACATAACATGTTTCAAACACTTGTTTACATCCATTGGTTTTCCACCTAAAGGTCGAAGATTTGATCGATAGGATATACTGAAACGACAGAAGAAAGTATGAATAAAATCTTGGAAAAAGAAGTTTAGAACATACCCTGAAAAAGAAAAGGGTACGAACCGCAAATCTTATCTTCAGTCTCCCAAGTTGCATCTTCGCGATCTTCTCCCCATTGAACTTTCAGCAATTTGACTTCTCGATTGCGAAGCTTTTTAACCTCTGATCCAAGTATAAGGGTAGGAACTCGTCTAACTGTCGCCTCATGCTTTATCTCTACTTCCTCAAGCATGCTGGACGCAACTATCTCTACTGTATCGTGCAGACACGTCCATAAATGAGAAATATGGAAAACATCATGAACACCTGTTGTGGAAAACATCACGAACACATGCCAATCTCTCTGGTAGCTTTCTCTATAGGTCATCTGACTTATTCTTTCCATTATGAGAAATGGCCCTACGAACCTTGGCGCCAACATCGTACAGATCAAACGCGAACTACATTCCTCAAAGGTGATACTTTAATGAAAACCATGCCCTCCACCTCAAACTCAATATTTGTCCTTCTCTTATCTGTGTAGGACTTCTGCCTGCCCTGAGTTGTCTTCATACGTCTGCAGATAAGATCAATCTTTTCTAAAGTTTCTCTAATCATCTCAGGTCCAAGTAGAAGTCTATCCGTAGACTCCTACCAACAAGTCGGGGATTTGCAAGGTCATCCGTATAGTGCCTCGAAGGGTGCCATGCTAATGCTAGTCTGATAACTGTTGTTGTAGGCAAACTCTACCAATGGAAGATGCTCCTCCCATGTCCCTCCGAAGTCTAGGATACACAGCCTCAAAAGATCCTCAATAACTCTATTCACCCTCTCTGTCTGAGTGTGATATGCAGTGCTCAAACATAACTGTGTACATAATGCCTCTTGTAGGCTCTTCCAGAACTCACTAGTGAAGAATGGATCACGATCACTGAATATGCTAGAAGGTACTCCATGTAGATGGACTATCTCATGAAGATAAGCTGATGCCAACCATGCTGCCGTTCTCTTACTCTTAACGAGAACAAAATGAGCACTCCTAGTAAGCCTGTCTACTATAACTCAGATGCTAGTATTGTCCTTCCTCGATCTAGGCAAACCATCGATGAAATCCAAAGAGATGCTCTCCCACTTCCACTATGGGACCTCAAAGAATGAAGCAAACCGCCAGGCTTCCTCTGATCAGCTTTAACTTGCTAGCAAATCAAACATTGGGAGACAAACTCCACTTCATTTTTCTTCATCCCAGCCCAAAAGAAAACCCTCTTCATATCTTTATACATCTTATCACCGCCCTGGATGAATAGTCATCCTAGAACGATGAGCTTCCTGAAAGACTGTCTTCAACAGACTCCCAACTCGAGGAACACAAAGCCTCCCATCTCGTCGTAGCCATCCTCTTACATCCACAAAATATTTACTAAGGTCACTAGAAATCTCCCTCTACTGAGCCTATCCAAGGTGTCTGTTATCTAGTGGGTCCTCTCGCTGCGAAGATCCGATCTGATCCATAAGAGCAGGTTGCACCTCTAAGGATGCTAACAAACCAGGTGTAAGATCCGTAGAAGGCCTAAAATCGAAGGTCGATATGTACTCCAAGCTCCGCCTATTTATGAATAAAGGACTCAAGGTCATCCTTTGCCTACTCAATGCATCCGCCACTACATTACCCTTGCCAGGGTTATAAGCAATCTCAAAGTCATAGGACGTTAGGAACTCCATCCATCTCTGTTGTCTCAAATTGAGATCCTTCTGCGAGAACAGATACTTGAGAGATTTATAGCCCGTGTATAACTCGAACCTCTCTCCAAGTAGATAATGTCGCCAAGACTTAAGCGCAAACACTACAGTAGCCAATTTCAATTCGTGAGTGGGGTAGTTTTTCTCATGAACCTTCAACTGTCTACTTCCACAGCATACTACCCTTCCCTCTTGCATCAAAACAGCACCGAGTCATGTACCACATGCGTCAAAATACACTGTAAACACCTTCCTCCCATCAAGCAATGTAACTGGGGCTGTTGTCAGAGTCTTTTTTAATCGCTGAAAAGCATCCTTACAATCATTACTCCAACCAACGTTAGAATCTTCTTCGTAGTCTGGTGAATGTGGTTGATATCCTTGCGAAGTCCTTAATAAACTTCCTATAGTAGCTCGCTAAACCAAGAAAACTTCTCACCTCCATTGCATTCTTTGGAACTTTCCAATCTTGAACTGCAGCTACTTTTGTGGGATCCTCTGCTATCCCTTCCTTGGATACCAAATTCCCTAAAAATCTCACCTCCTTTCTCCAAAATTGGCACTTGGAGAATTTATCCTTAAGCTGGTATATTATGAGAGTCCTCAAGACCTCTCCTAAATGTTGGGCATGATCTTCTTCATTCTTCGAGAAAATCAGAATGCCATCCATAATGACCACAACGAATTTATTCAGAAACTCCCTAAACATCTTACTCATCAGATCCACAAAATATATGGGTGTAATCGTCAAACCAAAATGCATGACTAACCACTCAAAGAAACCATCTGGAGTTCTGAAAGTTGTATTATCTATACTGTCTTCAGCCACCCTCAACCGATGAAATCCCATAGCCAAATCTAACTGTGAGAAAATAGAT
Organism: Allium sativum; assembly: GCA_030737875.1. Lineage (NCBI taxonomy): Eukaryota > Viridiplantae > Streptophyta > Magnoliopsida > Asparagales > Amaryllidaceae > Allium > Allium sativum. The sequence continues at coordinate 430,880,172 of CM060912.1, read as the reverse complement.
GTGCCAGCAAGCTGGTCAAACATATCGTCAATCCTCGGGAGTGGGTGACTATTATTCTTAGTGAGCTTCTTCAACTCCCTGTAATCCACACATATGTGAAGCGATTCATCCGCCTTAGTTGCAAAGACGACTGCAGCACCCCATTCTGATATACTTCGCCTAATAAACCCCTTCTCAAGTAGCTCCCCTACTTGCTTGCTAAGCTCCCTCCTCTTCCTAGGAGCCATGTGGCATACATGTAATGCGACTGGCTTCGCATTATGCAACAAATACATCTGGAAATCAATCTTGCGCATCGGAGGTAACTAACCTCATTAAAAACATCTAGATACTCATAGACTATAGGTACCGATCACAAATCATTTACAGAAGCATCAAGTGACTCTAGGAAACTAAGCATGATATACCCCCTTGGGTCACAGGAAATCTTGAGAGTCCTCCCATGGCAAGTCAAAAGTCTAACGACCCTCCTCACACAGTCTAGAATGGCACCATACATGGCTAGCCAATCCATCTCTTGAATCAAACCGTAGCCCATGAAACCAAGTACGTATGTGTCGCACTCAAACTCAACGCCCAACACAGATATCCTCGAACCCCGACAAATCATAAACAAATGAGCTGTGCCCCCAATTGGGTTTGAGACAATAACGAGATCAGAAATAATACTAGTACTAAGGTGCAGAGACTCAACCACAGAATCAAATATAAAAGAATGAGAAGTGCCAGAATCATAAAGAGTCCTAACTGGATGATCAGAAAGAGAAATCAAACCTTCAATAGAAACTTTCTTACCTATGTTTGATCTGCTAGCCTCGAGAGCATGCATTTGCTTTTCAGAAGGTCCTGCCCTTTACCCCTATCCTTGTTTCTTCGAGCATTCCCTACTATAGTATTCAGTTTCACCGTAGTTGAAACAAGAATTATTCCTTTTTCTACAATCTTTGATCACATGCCCCAAGCCTTCACAACCATGACATTTCTTCTTATTCTGGATTTTTTTCGTTATTTCCATCTTTCTTTAGCTGTTCTTTCTTGGTCCACACTTTCTTGTTTTGCGTCTCCTCAGTCTTAGCCTCATTTTTCTCATTCTTACTATCTTCATGCATTAGCGCCATATCGACCAGTCTCTCAAAATTTGCTCCCATAGGTATGTGAGATAATGCTAATGCTTGAAGTGGTCTCTCAAAAGAAAGCTTTCTTTTGTGGGGTATTCACCAGCTCCAAACTAAACCTTGCCAACTGACTGAACTTATTGACAGTCAAGCTCCCTTGCTTAAGTGCTAGAAAATTTTCAATCTGCATACTCTCTTCTGTTTGAGAGAGAAGCTTCATCTCGAATCTCTATCGAAAATCATCCCAAGTTTCCACTGGACGCCCAGCTTGCATCACTTCCCACTAGCATGAAGCCTCATCCTTCAGCTGCCATGCGGCCACTGAATCTTCCTACGGTAGTCAACCTCGAAAATCCCAAACAAATCCTCCCTCTCTTTAAACCAATTCCGTGCTTCCACAAAGCTTTCAGTTCCACGGAATGGTTTTCCTCCCATAGCACAGAAGTCCTTGCATATCTTAGAGAAATTATCCACTCATAGTGGAGGAACAACGGCTGCATCTGGGGGAGGGGCGTTTGCTTAGCCTCTGGCAAACGTCGTAACCTCAAGATATCTATGGAACCAAGATGGTATATGAACGCCCTCGGGAATATTGGTTCCCTAAGCTGAAAAGAAAAGGAAAAAGGATTCAAAGAGAGAATCGAAAGATATTTTATATGGCTTTGGGTATTATGTTTTTCAAAAACAGATATTTCTTTAAACTTTTTGATACTTTTTGAAAATTAGTTTCAAAACCTTTTATCTGATCTTGTAACCTTCAGCTCTGATACCAAATGTGACAACCCACGTCCGTTAATGTCACTCTTTATCAAAAGGCATTAAGTTTCATGAAGCGTTATAGCTAAACAGAGACACAGAATTTCATAAGACAGATATAAAATAGCAGCGGAAATTTAAAACTTTATTTTCCAACAGAAAACATCATGGTCCAAAAATCCAGTTACAACATAATTCTGAAATACTGAAAACCAGTTACATCAAATTAAAGTATTTTCCTTGTACTAAAACTATCAGAGTACATAGTCCCCATAAGTAGCCATAAACAAGTAGAAAAGAAGTCAAAGCGGTACATCGAAGCAAATCCAAATCCAAGCAGAAATAGAAGAGGGAGTCCTAATCGAGCCCGAGAGTTCCCACCCTCAGAACCGAGGGAGGGGGCAGGAGAGAGAGAGACAAAAGGAAACAAAATGGGTCAGACATAAAGTCTGGCGAGTCCAGTGACTTTTAGCATATAAAGAAATAAAAGTATCAAGACAATAAATAATTTGGATTAGATATAGCTGTAGCATATAACAGGTATAAGTAGGATAGATAGGATAAATAGAATAAATAGAATGGACTATGCTTCTCAAATACTTTTCTCTGCACTAATAGTAATATATTGAATTAAGTGTTTTCCAATTATTTAACAGAAACAGAATGACCCAACAAAACATAAATGGTAGACTTAGGTGTACTTCTAGCAACGGGTTTTACCCCCAAACAGAAATAACAAGTACCTAAACAGAAATAACGGGTGTTACCCCAAACAAAAGTAACAGGTACCTGAACAGAACTAGATGTACCCTAATTACTACCCCAATGATCGGCTCCCTACCGCGTAAATACCCTATACCGGCCCTACAGTAGGGTGTATTACTTCCTAAAATGGCAACCATCAGAAGGACACAGACCTATTTACAGGTGTTATGGCGTCTTATTTTCCCAGACAGACCGGACCCATGCACGCATATTACCCTGTTGGAACGCGCCATCAGAACACCCCATCCTAAATGAACCACTTATAATTAGCTCAGTAAGCGTGCCCTGACCCCTACCTAGTGCGTTGTCCCCTTTTAATACCAGAATGGGTTACTAACTAATATGGGTCCCACACAAAAGACGACATAAGTTAAACCCCTAATTGTGTCCCCAATCCACTAGGATTTCCACAGGTGAGTTCCACATGGGTTAATGGTGTCCCTACAACCCCAACACATTAACAAGTTTACTTAACCCCCAACAGATAAAACAGATTGCATAAGTGACATACAGTTCCATTAACATGCTCCACTTAATCTTTGAATTAGGACTACGTGTTTACATGTTCATACGCCCCATATTTCAGTTATATTACATAGTATAAGTTATGCCCCAAATTTTAGTCATATTCATAGTACATGTTATGCCCCCAAATTACCACTCCCAATCATTCCCAATTAATCCCAATTTTGTTTGTACACTTATTTCAGTGGTATTGGCCTAGGCTTGAAGGTATCCTAGGCTGTAAAAATAAAAAAGGGAAAGATAGTAGAACGGAACAGACATAAAATAAAATAAGCATATAATAACATAGACGGGCACATGATAACAGAAATAGGCATATAAGAACTAAACAGCAAATCAGGTGTACATGTAATAACATGACTGATTAGGTATGGATTAGATTCTTAACAGGTATAGGTTTAGATCCAGATTTATAAACATGTCAGGATTACTTATCAAAGGTTTATATATGAAAATAACATGAACTCACAGAGACTGGATTTAAAGAACAGAGAATAATTAGACTGAAGTTGCAGAAGAAATTCTTGTATGCGTATAAGCTGTTGTTGAAGAAAATAGGCTAATTCAATCCATGGTGGGGCAGCATCTCGTTGTCTCCATTGTTTTAGGTGAATAAAACAATAGAAATGTTGTCCTATGCATAGCCTACTACCAACGAATCTTGCTCAGAAACAAGTCCAAGTTCAGGAAATGAACCTAGGTAGATCTGGGGTGGGTCGACACACCCTTGAGTGGATCGACCCATGGGTCGGCCCCCCGGGGTGTGGGTCGACCCCCAATGGGCCAAAATCCCATGTGGCCTTCCTGCCTTCGATTTTGAACTATTTTGAAAATTCTGGACTGATTTGTTTATGTATAATACTCTTATATGTATACAAACTTCTAAGCTTCATGTCTTCTTCATACGATGTCCGTTTTACGCGAACTCGGAGTCCATCTTAAGCAAAATTCCGAGACGAACACAATAGTACGGTCCATTTTACTTAATTTCCAATATTTGATTAAAGATTCTATAGTTTATCTATATAATGTCTTTTAAAATTATGGGGTGTTACAAGAGCTTTGGTTAACCCTAGCTCTAGAATAAAACATATTCAACGACTAGTCAGAGATATAATGAGTAGTATTATAGGACGAGTAACTCATTAGAGATACTATTAGTGATATCCTAGAATGAGTACATTAGATTAGCATATAACTTCATTATTACATCATTATTCATGCATATGTCTTTTTGCTTTTAAAATTTCTTAAGATATATATTCTGTTGGCCTGACTCTTTTCTTGCTACTCGCAGAAGTAAAAGAAAATGAGTGGACGAGGCTGAGGCAGCAGAGGCTGAGGAAGGGGTGGTATCCCCATTGCTAATAATTAGCATAAGCTCAATGAAGTAGAATCTGAAGTTAACAACGAGGCTACATTGCACAGCAACCCCCACCACAACCGTTTGATCTTGACGCTATCGCTAAGAAATATAAGAACTAGGCGGTGTGCCCTTCACAAGCATCAGGACTGTAGTCGAAGCTCAAGCTTGGATGAGGTATTATGAACGAATACTCACAGGCCTAGAATTGGCTGATAACAGGAAAAATTCTTAGCATCCTGGTTACTTAAAGACGAGGCCCTAATCTGGTGGGAAACAGTGATAGTAGGTGATCTAGAAGTTGATATGACATGGGCCCGGTTTAAAGAAGTCTTTGAGGAAGATTTGTTCTGCGATAGGAAGTTGAGCGCTTGCATGATGAATTTGCTAACCTCCAGCAAGGTAACAGAACCATCCATGAGTATGTCAGCAAGTTTAATGAACTCACTTGCTATGGACCGTAATTAATACAGGAACCGATCAGGAAGAACAAGCGATTCATTGACGGTCTTCAGTGGAGAAACCACAACAGAGTGGCAACCCATATAGAACTTCCATTTGCTAAGATTGTGGAGATGACTTGTAGATATGAGGGTATCGATAAGAAAAACTCTCAAGCGGATCGAGAAAGAAGCCAAGCTAGTAACAAGTGAAAGCTTCCCGATGCAAAGTATGATACAAGCAAGACTGAAGCAGCTAATCCTTCATAAGACAAGTGAGAAAAGACTAAATGCTTCAATTGTGACCAGTATGGGCATTGAGCTAATCAGTGCAATGCTCCTAAGAGGCCAAAGAAGAGTGACTACGAATCTAGTCAGAAGCCTCGAGATACTAGAGAATGCTAAATTGCCATAGGACATGGCATATTGTCAAGTATTGTTTGCTGCTGAAAAAGTCCGAAGTGGCTCATGTGTATAATGGGGCGAATGCACCAGCTTCTTGTACTGACAGAGGAAGACCAGATGTTTTGGGAGGTAACTTATTATTAAAGATATTCCTATCAAATTATTATTTGATACCGATGCATCATGAAGTTTTATTTCAAGTAAAATTGTTAAGAAATTGAATTTATATTTGAGAAATTTTAAAGAATCAATTAGTGTTCATAACCCGATAAGAGGTTATCTTGTTCTCTGTTTATGTTATAGAGTGTCTGTTTCTTATTCTTGTTACCGGTTTTCTTCCGATTTGATTGTCATGAATCTTTCCGGTTTCGTTATTATTCTTGGGCTGGATTGGTTAACTAAATATGAACCTGAAGTTAAATGTGCCAAAAGAGCTTTTAAGGTTAAAACGAAGCTTGGTGATATTATTATACCATGCGAAGGATCAAATTCAGATAGAAATGAATTTTGGTCAGCGCTTGAGGTTTCTCCCAATTCCATAGAGAATATTCCCGTTATAAGGGGTTATGCAGATGTGTTCGAAGAAGTTGATAGTTTACCCCCACGAAGGGAAATTGATTTCAGAATCGATCTAGTTCTAAATGCAAGACCAGTTGCGCATGGAATTCGAAGAATGACGCTGAAAGAGAAGGAAGAGTTGAGTGATCAAACTCAGCAACTTATATGGAAAGGTTCGATCAGGCCTAGTTTCTCAAGTTGGGGAGCAGTAGTGGTATTTGTTTCTAAGTCAGACGGTACTCTCAAAGTGTGTGACATTATCGAGACCTCAATAAGCAAACATTGAAGAATAAATATCCATTACTGCGTATAGATGATTTGTTATATCGCTTGATTGTAGCTCACGTGTTTTCAAAGATGAACCTAGCCACAAGTTTCCATCAATTGCGAATGCCGAAGAATGTGTTCCTTTGACAACTTTCAGAGGTCCAGACTTATTTAATGAATGGTTAGTAATGTCGTTCTGTTTATGTAACGCTCCTGCCTATTTTGTTGATTTGATGAATCGAGTATTTCGCGGAGTTTTGAATAAATTTGGGCTAGTTTTCATTGATGATATTTTAATCTTCCTTAAGTCAGCTAGCGAGCACACGAAGCATTTGGAACAGGTTTTGGAAATTCTAAGAAAGAATGTGTTAAAAGACAAATTCTCGAAATGCCTCTTCTGGGAAGAAGTGAAGTTCCTCGGTCATGTGGTATCAAAGGAAGGAATTTCAGTAAATCCAGGCAAGATTACAACCATTTGATATTGGAAGTAACCTAGCACTCCCACAGAAGTCCGAAGTTTTCTGGGATTGACATGTTATTATCGGAAATTCACTAAGGATTTTTTGAAGCTATAGTCTATTGACGAAGCTTACAAAGAAGCATGCAAGGTTTAATTGGATGACGGAATGTAAGGCAGCTTTCCAGGAGCTGAAAGTAAGATTGATTACTGCCCCACTATTGACTATTATATATGGCAATCAGGATTTGACTGTCTATACAGATGCTTCTCATGAAGGAGTAGGTGCGGTATTGATGTAGAAAGGCCAAGTAGTTGCTTATGCTAGCCGTCAGTTGAAGCCGCATGAGAAGAGGTATGTTACACACGATCTAGACATGCTAGCTGTAGTATTTGCCCTGAAAATATGGAGGCATTATCTTTTGGATGAGAAGTTCAAATTATGTACAAATCATAAATCATTGAAGTATCTGTTCACCCAGAAAGACTTGAATTTGAGACAACAGCGTTGGTTAGAATTTGTTGCAGCATACGATCTAGATATTTTTGTACACTCCAGGGAAGGCCAGTGTTGTAGCTGATGCACTTAGTAGGAAGAATGCTATTGTCGCTAATCTTATTATCACACCTTCGCTGATTGAGAAGATTTTTGTTCTTCAGAAAGATGATGGATTCATTCAGAAGATTGTTAAGAGAATTCCAGAAGGTGAAGTCTTGAGTTTCTAGATTTAAGCAAGGGAATTCTGAGATTATTAGGCTGTATTTGTGTTCCGAATATCCCTGAACTCAGAAGAGAAATAATGGATGAATGTCACAAGTCCAAGCTTAGTATCCATCCAGGAGTAAGCAAGATGTATCACAATCTTCAGCGCACATTATGGTGGAAGTCGATGAAGAGGGACATTTTGATATATGTTAGCAGGTGTTTTACTTGTCAACAAATCAAGAGTGATCATAAGAAGGTCGATGGTTTGTTGTAACCGTTAGAGGTTCCAGAGTGGAAGTGGGACCAAATTTCCATGGATTTCATCGATGGTTCACCTAGAACCAAGAAAGGCAGTGATAATATTTGGTTTATTGCTGATCGTTTTACGAAGATTGCCCATTTTATTCTAGTGAAATCGACTAAAACCGCTCAGAGCCTCACTCAGATATATGTGAGAGAGATTATCAGATTGCATGGAGTTCCCAGCATAATTGTCAGTGATCGAGATCCGATCTTTGCTAGTAAGTTCTGGGAATCATTCCAATTGAAATTGGGACGAAGATTAATCTTAGCACCTCATATCATTCTCAGACAGACGGCTAGACTGAGAGGGTGAATCATGTATTGGAAGATTTATTGTGGGCTTATATTCTCGACTTTGGTGGGTCTTGGGAAGATCACATACACTTGGTGGAATTTTCATATAATAATAGCTACCAAGCAAGTTTGAAATTATCTCCATTTGAGGCATTGTATTGTAGACCGTGTAGATCTCCTACATGTTGGATAGAGCCAGATAATCGATTAGTGTTGGGTCTAGATATGATCCAAGAAGCTTCAGATAAAGTGGATTTCACTAAGAAGCGACCGCAAGCAGCACAAAGCTGACAGAAGAGTTATGCAGATTCTAAAAAAGAGATTTGGCATTTTCTGTTGGTGATCGTGTATATTTGAGAGTTTCTCCGATGAGAAGAGCGGCTCGATTTAGGAAGACGAGAAAGTTGGCACCTAGATATATTGGTCCGTTTCCTATACTCGAGTGGATTGGAACTCTAGCTTACAAGGTCCAGTTGCTAGATTGGTTGCCCGAAGTGCATGATGTGTTCCACGTCTCTCAGCTTCGGAAGCATGTACATGACCCAGACTTGATTTTGGAAGAGGCATCACAACTGATATCGGATATTCCTCCGAGTTTGGCTGTGCATAGAGAGCCGCTAAAGATTATAGGTTGAGAACCAGAAATTTAAGGAATAAGAAAGTGCATTTGGTTAAAGTGCAATGGAGCGGAAATCCTAGAGACTGTACATAGGCAACATAAGATAACATTAAACAGGCTTATCCCAAGTGCAGAGTGGATATCTCTGATTAGCTCTAGTGAGAGGTACGTTTATGTTATGTTACATTACTGTTTTGTTTCCTACTTTGCTGTTGTTTCCTTTTCGGGGACGACTGGGGGAGATTGCAACAACCCGGAATTTCACAACCAATTTAAAAATTATTTTTAACCTAATTTTATCGGAAAATGCGTCAGAATTTAAAAATTCGATTTTTAGATCATCGCATAGTGCTTAAAAAATGAAATTTTGATATCAACCTCAGAATCCACTAAGAAAAATTTTCCTTGGATTCAGAATAATCAATATTTTCTAGATTTCAAATTTCACGTTAAACGGAGTTAGCATGTGGTCGTGAGAGGCAGACACATTTGATAAGAAACTGACACTCAATTTACAAAGGAACATTATTGAGACGATCTAGAAATTCGAAGAAACTTTTCTTCTGATTCATATCGTCAAATAATGGAAGAATCCTAAATTTCATAATTTTTGGAGTTAGCAAGTGGGCGTGCAATAAGTAAGTGTACGCTAAAATCGCATTTTTTGATGCTAATTTGGGCTAGAGAGAAAAATAAAACGGAAGGTCAAATGAACTCGGAATTCAACGAAACTTGATTTGTTGGATTCGTAATGATATGTATTATCTTGTATCGAAATTTCATGACAAATAGAGATTGTTTGTAGTCATGCAATCAGATGGAGTGGGAGATAAATTCTTACTTAAATTCACTTTCTTCCCTTTCTCTCATTTCCTCCTGCCTCCTTCCTAAAATCAATGGCCTCCTCCCATTACCTAACGCTAGCTTCCTCCTCCTCTCCCTTCCCCTAGCCACCGCCCTACCCTCTACCCTACCCCACACCGGTAGTACGCCCTACGTGCGACACACGACAACCCCCCTTCCCTCTTCCTCCTCTAAAACTCTTCCTTCCTCCACCCGAAGCTCTATACACCTCCTATCTTCCTTTCTAGCTTCTCCTACACCCTCTAAGCTTTCCAAAGACTCTCCTTTTTGCCGCTAAAACTCCGAACAGCGGAAGCTCCTCTTTGAGCTCCTCCGTCCGTGCTTAAATTCATCTCCATCGAGTGTTAGAGGGCATTGGAGCAAGGTTAGAGCACCGCGGACGAGTAATCGCATTCTTTCCCTATTAAAGAATTAGCGGAGTGGAACTCGCGGTGAGAAATCTAAACTTAATTTAAAATGGGTTAGATAAGTTAATGAATCGCTAGAAAATATTTGCTAAGTTAATTGTTAAGTTAGAACAATCATTGTTAGTGGTGAATGAAAATTTATTAAGTTATGAAATAATTTTTAGTTAGTTAAAAATGTATTTTTTACTAACGAATGTGATGAAAATTAGATAGGCAATATGTAAATAAAGACTGTATCGATATCATTAAAGTGTAACTTGGACTAATTGAATAAAATTAACGATTTAGGTGTTATTTGGTTATAGTTAATAATAAAATTAACTGCGAAATATTACGATGAATAATACATGAACATAATATATTTTTTATGATGTTAGTAAGCGATTTACGATGTAAAAATGTTATTTTTAATCGTTAAGTAAGTGTATATTTAAACTTGCGCCAAACTAGGACTGGCAAAATAGTATAGTAAATTTTATTTGATTAGTATTTGGTGATTAAAAATATTTAATCAAGTTTGTTGATGCTAATCACTGCTTATATGAGTTCATTTATAGTCTTATTAGTTTAACACATGAACTATTCACAACTCATTTGCATTAGAAGCGTTGTATGAGTATGTGACACTCGCATTTCATACTACGTGGATGGACACTTGTGGCGCCTTAAATGACATTGGATGATTGAGTATTTATTTATTTATAACTATTGTGGGTGAGTTGTATACGAGTGATGGTTTCTTGGATTAATTAAACAGCACCATGGGATATAAAACAGGTATTGGACTACACTACATAAGCATAGCCCAACATACCTATATGCATGCAACTATTTGTGCTTATATGATGTGAACCGTATTGCAATCATTTATTTGAAGTTATACGACGATAACAAATGACTGGAGATTAGGTATATTGCATATTGATCAGATGTGAGTAGAGGACATGATTTGGACAAATTTAAACCTATAGATAAAATTGCAGGATTTAATAATAAACCCAACACAGATCAGGAGATTACAAAAATATACACGTCACTTTTGCGTAGTTATGGTACATGGGCAATGGGGTAATTAAATTGTACACATTGCCTGGGCTGGTGTGTAAGGCATAATGGATGTTCACATGATTTTTAGTTCCCATACGGATGTTGGGATGATTTATTTTGGCACGTCTCCCAACCGACAATTGTTGTATTGATATACAGTGATTTATTGGTGCCTGTAGAGGCCATTTGTGATTTTTCTGAACATTTCGTACAAAAGGAGATTATGGCGAAATTTTCCAAAATTTAAAGCTGTTAGCAAAATATTTGGTCAATTAAATAGTTTGGAAGTCGTTTAACGAAATACATTTTTATATGAAAATAATAAATTAAATTAAACGAATCACATAATGGTAGTTCGTATTTTCGACTCGTAATTTTAAACGAGTATACCAGAAGATCCGACCATCAGATCTTTCCTGAAATTAGAACCGTTGGATTCGTTTCGAAAAGATATTTTCAATGATAATAAATAGGCTAAGATCCAATGATTTGATCTTTGGAAATGTTTAATCCAAAATTGAATGAAAACAACACCAGTGCAGTCGAATGACTTGAAACATCATTCGGCTAAATTGAGCTATATATATATATATATATATATATATATATATATATATAATAGCGAAAAATCGTTTTGAACTAGTATAAGCGATTTAGAATATGGGTAAACCAATTTTACTTAGTTCGTAAAATAAAAGGGTTAAATACGATTTAGCATGAAAACTTTTTATGCGAATTTTGAATACTTTGTGATTTGAGTATTAATTCGACGATCGAATTAAATTCTCGATTAAATCTTTTTATTTAGGGAAATGGATTTTGAAAGCCAAATAGCTTAACCAGAAGAAAGAACTTGATTTGATTTATATATGCGAGAATTATTTGAAGAGATCGAGTTAATTCTCATTTCAAATAATTAAACGATGACTAAAAGTTAAAGATAATAAAGACAGTGCGAGACCAGCGATCTTCACATCGAGTGGATTGCTATTGATGCCTTCAATATGGGTAGCTCCCTTGAATAAGTTATAATGGTAGTTGTCCGGATGTACTTGTTGATTGTTCGGATATGCGAGGACATATCCCTGTACTGGACATATGAGATGAGGAATAAGGTGCATTCGGTTTCGTCTAGGCCTATAACATACTTGTAAATGGATTGCGTGTCTGACGTGGAATTTCATTACATATTGATTGGTTTTTATTAAATATATATCTGTTTGGTGGCGGAGAATTTTTTTTTTCTCTTGCTTAACACCCTTCTCTGAGACGTATGAGCATACAGGTTATATATTGACAGACATCAGTTGTATGATATCGATTGTCAATGTGGCATGCTAAGATGAAATGATCAAAGCTTTTGTTGAAAAGCAGGGCTTTGTGGATGGTGATCAAAGCACATCTTTAAATATCATAGCTTTGTGCAGCGTTAATTCGCGAGCCTCAAACCCCGGTATGAGCCAAAAGCGAGATAGTGACTGTAGGGAGTGCATGCATTTCTTTCAAGCTAGAAGTGGTGTAATGGTATAGAGGCCAGACATTTTTACTTGTGTGAATGATGAATAGCGAGACGCCTCAGATTTGATTGGTTGACGTACTGACCATGTGACAGGTCCGATAAGACCGGGAAACGTATTGTTCAGGAATAATCAATCCACAAAAGTAAGACTGGACCGACCCTGAAGATCTAAGTGTTACTAAGGATGTAATCCTGAGGCGTTTGCTAGAGTGTTTCTAAACTGGTAAGGAGACATCCCTTACCTTGACTCATGATAGAAACCCAATATCCAATACGCGATTTTCGGTTTTAGTTGTAAACCTATGTATGGCGACATAATATATGGTACCTATGCCGCTTAGGATTGATACATTTATTTTAAAATTGTTTTAAATCCTAGACACTAATGATAATATCAAATTATTTTTGTTTTCTACGTATCAAGCATATTTGGCCATTATAAGGTAAAACTTTATTCTCCGGCTTGCGTTGCATTTGTGATGAGACTTGAGTCTTATAACGACTTCATTTTTATAAAAAGCATTGTGTTGTTTATTTATTTACTTTATGTTATGCACCAGCAATCTAGGGGAGTAAACCTGTTTCGTGACATATGGCGTGGTCCTGTGATTTGCCTTGTCCTTAAATAACTTAAGTAAATGTAGAATTTCTCATGCCGGTCCCATGAATGACTCGTAGTTTGTTTTACCTTTGCAAACTCGGGTGTCCCTATTTTTTACATGGGCAACCAAGTGAACTTGTGATTACTTTCTTTTGGATATGCACCGTAGCATCAGTTGCCCTTTTGGCTGAAGATGAAGACTTATCTTTTATCGTTTCTTTTGGACTGTTAAGCACTATCTTATGCATGCTTATATTTGGTTCCACTGTAGACTTATTTTTTACTCGATGAAACTTGTTATGTACTAAGTAGATTCCTGTATCTATGTAACTCTGTTGTTGTTGATTATAATTTCGATGTAATAATAATATAAATTATTCTCTGACTTTATGTATTATGCTATATTCTGTAATCTGGTGATGTGATTAATGTGTTATATTCCAAAGACCGACCTTGCCATCGTGGAGGGGGGTTTGGTTCGTGTCGTGGTTACATATGCAAATAGATTGTCGTAGGTTAACTTGCTCGCATTTTTTAAAACCGACAGTATGAGAAATTAGCTATTTCCGTAGGTCCAAAATCAATTTTTTTACTTAGACAAGAAAGGTTTTTGTTGGCCCTATGGACTATTTATTAAGTGAAATACCATTTCAGACTAATTATAAATCAACATGTCCTAATTTAGTTGAAGAGGGAAAAGAAATCACCGTGAATTCATATCTAGCTGCAGCAATGGCCTACAAACAAAATTACTTATATCAGACAAGCTACAATTTAAATCTTTTTTCCTTTTTCATACAGAAGATGCAGCCTTTTTTGATTTATATTCGGAATAAGCATTTGAGATAGTATGCCTATAAAAATTTCTATGAAATGCATTTATGTCATATTAGTTTTGTTATTGTAGGTTATATGCATTTATATCAAACTTATGTATATTACTACACTAACGCTGATAATTCAAAAGGAACCCCGTGTACTCTCATAATACTTAAACGAAATACCATTTCCTTTTAGTTACCTTTGTACATTTTTGTTGTATTATCCTTTACTAATACAACCAAATTGTTAAATCTGCTTGAAGGATATGGAAAATACATTACTTATTCTTTGCTGAATTAGATGAAAACAATACACCTTTTCAACAGATAATATTCTGCTTGCAATGAAAAGTGCTAATCTGTTTGCATTCTTTGATTGAAAGTTTCAGGCTTTAAATTAAGTTTCATTACTTACTTCACTAAATCAATGAACCCATTTTAATACGTTAACCATCGACTATTTGTTAAACTACACGAGAATAAAATATATCTATGAAACAATAGAAAGCATTGCTTTAATTTTTTTCTCCTTTCTTTAGCCTTAAATGTGTTTAAATTAAGCCACTTCGAAAAGTAAAACGTCTTCAACAGTTGCAACATCCTTGCTTAATTGCTTTAAGAAAACATTCAATAATAGTTAGTCCAATTTTCGGCGTTAGTATAGTTTTTGTAACATTGCTCCATCTGAAATATGTTCCACTAATATTTTTCCACTTCAACTAACAATATCACATCTTACAGACTAACCCTGCATCATTTGAAATATTTCCAACCGAAAGTGGTTATTTATTACTATATTACCGTATTTTACCAATAATTTACTTAGTTGTACTTACGTGCCCCCTTATCCATGTCATTATCGTTGTTAGTTTCTGAATCAATTAAAATATGCATCAGTACACAAATTTACTTTGTGGTTTACAATCTGACAATTGTTGTTAGCTAATACTTGATTTGCACTACATATGCTATGTATATTAGAACCGTGTGACCATAGCAGAGTTTAAAATATATCTCTGTTGTTGGTTGTGGTATCTATGTCTGCATACAATCTCTCATTCTACTTCAACTCATAAAAGAACAAAAAATTATAAATTGTAGGGAAATGGAGCACATAAAATTGGAAGGATTTCCCAACACTTATAAGGGAATGAGGCATCGTTTAAGTTTATAGTTTGTACCAAATAATTATAAGATGAATAATATTGATGCTTTTCTAACTGCTAAAAACAATTACTGAGTCCCAAGCTGTTTCAGAGACGAGTGATGTTCAGTCTCAGGTAGTAACAAAATCATAGTTCCTTTCGTGCATGTTCAATCCCGTTACCATGTTCCATTTTTTAACCTGTTTCATAAACCTTAACTAACTCCTAGAACGATCAAAGTTCTACCTTGGAGCTTCAATTAACTGTCGAGGGACGTAGCTTATAATCTGGAACGGACATTAAAGGATAGAAAAAGTTTATATCGGCCTGGTAAAGATTCTGCAACCATGCATCAGATTCTGGACAGCCTGAAAGAACACATGGATAATTTTAGAAACCATAGGATGATTGATTCGAAACCATAGTTTATAATGTTGTCTACTTGCTACTCTATAAAATTTTAGAAACCATTGAATAATTGATTTGAATATTGTTAGGATGAACAAATATCTTTGTCGTATAGATATTCGTGTCTCAGTTCAAACTAACTGAATCCGTGCCGAGCCGAATTGGATGAATGGCTTACAGAGTCCTTCCACTTTCGGCTTACTGCTGTAGCGTCCCTTCGTTTCTGCCGAACGATGACGATTGCTTTGAATGATAGCGCGGTGGAGTAGGAGCTCCTTGACTGTTGAAATCATTCCATTGTGCAGACACCTGTTTAAATATAAACATAGCAATTTCTGACATATATTTAAAACTTTGTGTTGCTAGAAATGCCTTGCAACGTATTCATATCCTATTCCTCCGAGCATGCTATTTTCCCTTTTATAGCCATATTAAGAAGTTGCCAGGGTAGCTGAATAAATATATAAATGCATCTCCTACCATTTTGCAGTATAGTACCTCACTTTGAAAATTGAACAATGATTTATGACATTAATTATCCACTGTAATTGTGCTATTAAGTTAATCCATTACTTTATCATGGTTTATATTAATATTCCTTTGGGTTTAATTTAATTGATAGTTCCTGAAGAGCTTATGGCTTATCATTTTTATCATCCTTTTTTTAAGCCCAAGCAACATACTTTTTTTAGTAGCTCATTTATTGTTCACATTCTGATGTTAATTTCAAATTTACATTTTTGCATTATTTCATTATTCGCATGTTACTGGAGATTCTAGGAAGATGGTTGTATAGGATGAGTTTATGCATATTAATAGTTTCACAAAAGTAAGATTATATAATGGTATGCCTAATTCAAGTTAAACGTCAAAATGATGACAGTTATAAGTACCGAACTTTTCATGTAAAAATTCTCAAAACTGTTTGCTGCAGTTAATAGTTTCTCACCTGTAATAGGCCGAAAATATGCGTGGAGAGCAGCAGACCAATTGTGTTGAAGTATCTTAATCTAATTGACAAACAGTTTGACCTTTGGACCATCATTTATGTCAAGTATTTATTTCTGCTTTTTTTTTAAGATAAGGGTACTTATATTACATGCAAAGAGTTACAGGTAGGAGTTCAAGCTAGCACCAAAATTACCCATACAAAAAAAATACTGTACAAGAAGCATAAGCTAGCTCGAACAACTTACAAAACAGACACAGAAATACAACATAGAACCACAAACTAGAACACTAGAAACACTGATGACCCACTGAAGATCCACTGAATACAGGATGCCAACTCCCATAAAACTCCAAAAATGACCAAATAAAGATCCCACGAGCCAAATAACAAACCAGCAGAACCACCACGCCGACTATCGAAGCACCAAAAACTTACTATGACTTAACAAGCTACACCAAGACGCAAAGGGATTCCTCCATATACGATCAAAAGCTGGAAAACATGTACAGAAAAAACACTATTTAAGTCACACCACCATTATTGTTACCACCTGAACATCCTCCTCCTTTAGCTTTCCTTGTTTTTGAACGGGTTTGCAATTGATTCCTAAGCTTTATCCACTCCGGATTATCCTAAACCAAAGGTTCATCCGTGGTAAGCTCGTTATCATTTTTGTGAAAGCTATGTTTAAATTTTAATCTTCTCTTTTTAAAACTGTTAGTTGAACTGTAAGAGCTAAAAGAATCATCTGACTCCTCCATATGCACATCTCCGCTTTCATTATCTTCTCCATTTAGGATTTCAGCTGCTAGATTGAAACCTTTTCTAACTTCATTATTATGAACCACATTCAAGTCTACTTTTGAATAATGATCTGTTTTACTTTTAGAAGGCCCAATCATTTCTTCAGAAAATTTCTTTTCTTCTATCTCTTCTTTATTTACCTCAGTCACCATATTAGAGTTGTCCAGCTCTTTACTGTTCACTTTTAATTGCTTCATCGGATTATAGGCTTCCGTTACTAGCTGAGAACTACCAACACTTAATTGATTTTCTGCCTCGTTAATATGATTAGCAACCTTATCAACAGAGTTTGTCATAGAAGAAGAATTATTAACCAACTGACCACCCTTTTCCAGACATACAGTTACATTTTTGTTTTTAAATTGTACTGCTTCATCTATATCCATTTCAGAGAGAACTTTACTATTAGTTATAGGAGACCATACCTTAAGAGAATTGCACACATCCTTTGTATGACCAAAAACTTTGCAAACAGAATAAATAGTAGGAATCCATTCATAACTTACTCTTTGCCATACAATTTCACCTTTATAGTTTTGAATAGGAATGAACTCAGGAAATTGAAAAACTACATTCACTTCAACCAAGACTCTGGCATATGATATTCTAGCTATATTTTCTGTTGAGTTATCTAACTTCAAAGGCTGACCAATTAAAGAGGCAATTCTGCTAATTCCTCCAGAAATCTAAATCTAAGTTAGGAAGATGAATCCAAATCGGTCATGCATGTAAGAATTCTTTACTCAGTTTTAAATTTGGAACCCATTTCTTCATAATAATTAATCTTTTATTGTAATAATAGGGTCCAGCAGCTAGAATCCTATCACAACCCTCTTCATTTTCACACTTAAGGATGTAAAATCCATTTTCTCTTGAAAATAACTGGAATTTACCTTGCAAACCCCAATTCCGATCTATATGACTCTTAAGAAAATGATAATATGGCTTGTTACCAAATACATAAAAAACTATAGAATTAATCCATTTTTCTCTTGCTACGTTGGTTAAATCCTCATTAATAATGGCAACTCTAATGTTCTCCTTAACATCTGGTTCATAAAACTTAAGTTGAATAGCAGATTGATGGAAATGATTCTCCTTTACAATGTCAATCCATGCTTTCTACTGATTCAATCTAACCGGATTTATCTTACTTTGATCCTTAGAAACTAGATCCGGAAAGTCAATTTTTGATTTAGGATCTGAAGAAAAGGGCTTACCTTGGAGATTGAATCTTCCATGTTCTGCATGTCGCCCTGATGATTATAGATCTGGAGGCACGGCGGATCGATGATCTGAATCTAGACAGACGGCAAATTTGTTTCTGGAATTTGGGAATTTAGAAGAGTCTGAAGTCGCCATTTTTTCGCTTGAATTAAATATAATTTTACTTTACGTCTTTAATAATACATTCAGCAATGGAAAGTTTTACAAATCATGTTCTATGTTAATATACACAACATGGCAGAGGATGAAATGCTAATCAAAATACATATGCAAAGTTAAATATCCCCCGAATTGTATACATGCTTCACAATTGCAGTTGATCACAACTTATGGAAGGCCAATAACATTCTCTTTCCTTAGATTTGTATTTCTTTGAAGACCAATTTTGAATACAACGTTTATCACTATTCCACAAATTGGTTCAACAGGGTTGTGTTGCTCAGGTACTGAACTGGGGCCAGGTATACCATACGAGTTGCACATTATATCAGGTTTTGTACTATACGAACAGAAATATAGTACAGTATACTAAAAATTTCAATTATTATAATGATTTAGTCATGAGTAGCATACTCCCTCAGAATACCTGATTCATGGGACTTTTAGTGAGTAACACTAAATAATGGTCAGTTGTTTTCGCCAGTCTTTAATGATTAAATATGAAAAAATAATAACAACTTGACTCAATAATACTAATTTATTCCCGTCTACGTAGCAGGAGCCACCCATTAAATTACGGATGTTGCATCCACCAACAACTGTCATCCGCATATACGGAGTTTGGTAGAAAAGTTAAAAATAAGGTAAGTTTACACTTTCCCAGCACGACAAAATTTACGTCAACGTCAAATAGTTACCACACTAACATTTTACTTCATTGTCCTGACCATTAGGTTGACAACGATGCAGAAACACTTACAACTGAAAAGATAACAACACGTAGATTGAGAAGAAGCGGTCCAACGGAATAATTATCAATGTGAGAGGTTTTTACTATAACTCTCTGTTCACTCAATTTTAACTATTCCTGCTTACCAACCAAGTTTCCACAAGCTACTAACAAGACTCCATTACCATATCCTTATACTCTTTTATACTCTGGTTCTATATACTTATTCCATCTCTTAATAACTCTTCTTTTACTGCCCTATTTCACGACATAGAAGATGAGACTCCAATTGACCTTGCGAAATGATTTGCTGATAGAGGAAAAAAAAAATTAAAACAGCGACATGAACGTATCAAATCACTGTTCTCAATGATTATTTCTAAGATATTTGTTTTAAGACCGTGAAATAGTTCTTCTTATTTGTTTAGATTGTACTTTTATTTTTCTCTATTTCAATTTCTGCATGTACTATTAACGTAAAAGTAATTTGTTTTTTTATTTTCAAATTTTTTTGCACACTTTCCCATCATTGTATTCTACTCCACTTATAATTCTATTGGCCATAAAATGAACACACTTACTAGCAACTTTATTTCAAAAGATACACAGATTCAATGATTATATTATATCACCCCTTCACCGTTACCTTCACTGAATTTGTTATCCTACGCTCCACTGTTGCTAACTGATACACACTTTCTCACTAAAAAGACATCCCTATCCAACCATATCATATTTTTTTGGTTCACTGTACTACCACGTACCCGTATCCGAAGCACGAGCCTCTTATTAATTATTATTTTATTTCTATTACAATTTAGGTTTTCTTGGACTAAAGCAACAAAGTCGCATTTCGTTTGGAGCAACCCATAAGGTATGATCATATATTAGATTAGCTCAGATGAATAAAATGAATATAAGAACTACCTAAAGGGTGCGGTCTATGGTCATTACTATTTTAATATTTATTTTTTTAAGTCAATCCATGTTTTTTATTTTACTAATTTTCTCCTTAACATGATATCATAAATATTTAGGGAGTATCGCATATTTCAGTAACTACACGACATTGGCGTACATTACGTGATGTTACTAATTCACAAGAGATCATAATGTATGTCCAACACAACAAAAAAAGAAGGGTCAAATATGGTTTTCTTTCACATGCAATTCAGTATAAAAGTGAAAAGCGAAGTTATGCAGGAGATTTACTTTGCTCTTACATATACTTATTTAGTCTTTTTCTTCATTGTAAATGCGTTTTCTTTATTTTGTCAACTACATATACAATATTAGTAGTAAATTTAATGATTGATTACTATGTTCTATTTTTTTTGCTTTCATTATGAATTTGTACATCTTTCCATCTTATGCTGTATCAAATTAAATGACTCATTTGGTCATGCATTGCATATTCATCTTTTCTTTTATTTTTCATGAACTATACGAAATCACATTTGAAATAGATGTAAACTATAACTTTAATCGTGACTTGAATAATTGAATACTAAACCTTCGTTTCATTAGCATTTAATATTCGAAAGAGCAACGACAACCTCATTTACATATCTTAATGTAGATTAAAAATCTTTAAATTAAGCTTAATAATGATCGCTTAAACTGGGTTCTCTATTGATTCGGATCTTGGCCTAGAGTGCAAAAATAGCCACATAATGGTAGAATTTTTCCCTTGTCGCATCATTTCAATCAGCGCTCAATACAGGCACTTATGTAACCAAAACTCATAGACACATCACTATAAGTAAAACACACTGACATTTTATGGTACTAAAATGATTATTCCATCATGTTATTCGTGAGCTTAGCACATGCCACCACACATGTGATTCTTATGAAGACTTTGACTTCTCTCGACATGGATATAACTTTTACAAATAGCCTTTTTCTGTCAACACCTTGCCCTTCACACAATAAGACCCAACACTCTCCACGTGCGAAGAAGGGTTCCAATTTAGTAACTTTATAAAATTTAAACTTCTCAAGTAATTTGTTTAAAACTACTTATAATTTATTTTAATACAAATTAGTTCAATCGAGCAAAATTATTCTAATTATTGTTTTCCAATCGATAAATATACTTAGTAAAATTATTATAATCAAGTTAATTGATCCTATTTATATACTTATTGAAATATAGATTGAAACAATAATACGTACTTAAAATATACTATTCACATTCAATCTATTTGTCATACTCTTTGCAAACTAATATTTGGTAATACGTGAATATACTTCAGTTTACATAACAAAATATCTTAAAAGTTTATCTTTCATAACTAATTTAAGGTCAAAAAATTAATCAAACATAGGAATATAATAAAAAATCATACTTCAGAATAAAATATATTTCTAAAATAAAAGTGGGAAGCGCCGCTTTATAATTCCCAACATCCAAACCGACTCAAACATCCTTAATCAATTGGCGAATTACCAACATCTCAAAAACTAATTAACTATCAATAATAAATTGTTTTCAACTTACTCAATTCAATATTTTTATCAATCGAATCGCAACAATTAAGCACAACTTAACTATTCAACGACAATTAGGATGGAAATGTGTAAAATATACGAGCGATTTGATTATAAGCGTGAGTGAGTTGTACTCACTGAATTAGAGCTTGAATTCCTGAAGTAATATTTTCATTCTCGTTGTCTACACATCTCCGAACCACTAACTGTTTCCCCCGCCTTGCCTCACTTTACCATCGCGAGAAGCGCCCTCTCCTCCATCGCAAACAACACTGTCACACACCCTAAATTTTCCAATTAAATTTGGCCCAACCTTTACCACCACAATCATTACAAGCTCTAATCTCCATCGCCTGATGTTCGCCAACCTTCCTCCTCGCGAGCTAGCAATCGCATCTCGCTCCCGTATGCACAACCTCTTTTCAGCGACGCGCTTTCCCCTGGCTCAACCTTAAACCGAATTTGATGGTATGTTTTTTTGCCTTGATGATGAAATCGAACTGAGTATTATGGAAATTGGGCACCTTAATTGATAGGTTTTCTTGTTCTTTAGGTTTTAGGCGTAATAGGAGAGCACACAAAAATGTCCAAACATGGGTTAACTTGGGCCATTTTCCCCGGTCAGATCTTTATTTATGATATTTATAAATTCAATACAACAACTAATTTTTTTATTCAATCCAACGTTCGTTTATTTTAATTTTGATAATCTATCGTTCTGGTAATAATAAACCTATTTTCCGATTATTTCAATAAATTTAAATGATTTGATATCATAGACAATTTTTTTAGTTTAATCCATTTACTTAATTGCCAAATCGTCAGAAGCCAAATTTAAACTCTTGTATTTTATTTAAATACAAGTATAATTCTAACGTGGAAATCATGATAATTACACTATTGATGGGTCATCAAATTTAGAGAACAGTTCAACAAAACTCGAGTATAAAGCATAGTTAATTGAAGTCAAAATGCTGAGAAACTTGGAGAGGGCATCACAGGAAGATAAGAAAGTCAACAAAGATAAGTGCAACATCATGCGACCAACTATTGGTTGGTATTGATCTATCCCTGATGGATTTGTATCGATCCACCTATTTAACTACTATGACCTGAAGCCTTTTAGTGAAACTTCCTACCTTCAATACAAGTGCCTTGGAGCAGTGGGCTATCCCAACTCATCCCCAAACTCCTATAAATACAGGATGATCTTCGGCTATAGAAAGTAGAATTCTGCTTAGCACACTATGACTCTGCTGGATCAGATCTGGAAAGGAACACAATTGGTCAACTGGGTAATCAACTCTTCTTAACTTCCTATCTTCCAAACAATTCTAAACTATTATAATTAAGGCATAAGGTCATACTAGTTCAAATTCGAAGAGATCTAACTAGCAAGATTAATAAAGGATTCGATGTGGATGTAGGCAAGAAATAGCTGAACCACTATAGAATTCTTACGCCTATACTAATTTTCATGTTTTTGATATTTTTATAAGATCTGTGTTGCTAACTATTTGGGTTTCCTTATAGTCTAGTGCTTTCACAATCATTTAGGGTTATAGCCGTCTTTGGTGTTAACATTTAGCGCTTTCATCGAGATGGAGTAAGAAGGAAAACTTGGAAGTTGAAGACCTAAAGAAATGACAAGACTTATAACCAGATATAGAATTGAGAGAAGATCTAAAACTAAAGGGAACCAATCTAAACATATAGAAAATAATTAGTTTTCTTTTGACTCAAACAAATCAAGCTTTGTCATCAAGAATGAGATAGAAGAGATGATGAAGGAGATGAAGATGAGATCCTTAAAAAGCAATAAATGACGATGAAGGATTTTTTTCAAAGGATGGGAGAAGGAATCAGTTCCAAACTCGGGAGTTGATATGGGAACTTCTGAAGCTGGATAAAACAAGTTCAAATAATTCTCTTGTAACCAGAATTCCCGATGCTTGGAGGCGATAATGGAAATGTTACCATTGGAAATGCTGGGATCAACGCTAGATCAAACACTAGAAATGTCGAAGCCAAAATTGGGGTCATTGTAGAAACTCCAGGGACTGGAGGAGATGAAGTGGGAAATGCTGATCTGAATGCTGGAAGAGGACATGTGGAACGATACACACCAAAATTTCATAGAAAAAATAATGTTCAAGATAGAACTAACATTGTAGATGAAAGCTTGAATCAGTGAAGTCCAAAGGAATTTGTCCCTCGATTGGTGATAGGAGTTCCCATAGGACTGGAGGACGGGATGCTAATACGAGTTGAATGCTTCAAACAAATAACATGAATCGAATGACTGAGATGTTAGGATGGTAGTTGTAAGAGGACCGCTATATCAGAGTATAAATGTCACTACGAACCCCTTTATTGTTAACATCTAAAACGCTAAGAATCCCCTTGATTTCAAACTTCGTATGATAGACGCTTATGACGAAAGGTATGATCCCACTGTTCACTTAATGTGATATATCTGACAAATGAAAGTACTTGTAGCTTCAAAGGAGGTGATGGCGCAATGCTTTTCGCTTTTCTCATCTAATTTGCTAACTATGTAATACAGGCAATTGAAGAAGAAAATTTATCTGTTCTTGGAACGAGTTAGTGGAAAAGTTCTTGACGTAATTCAAAGTGCATGTCTCAATATCGAAGAATGTGATGAGTTTATGAAACCAAAGGTCATGAGAAAGACTTCGAAGTTATTTAAAGGTATTCAATGTGGCGATTACTGTAGTTGATAAACCAGATTAATCATTCATTTTGATGGCGACCATTTTAGGAGTTGCTGGAAAGATAAACTTCAATATGGATTCAGACTCTCGGAGAGAGATCCGCCATTTAGATTATCTAAGTTCTATCATGAGTTCGAGAGATATCTGCGATAGGCAGACATGGAGCTAAGGAAACTAGCTTGTTTGAGGAAATCAATGTTGTAGAAGGTGGAGGATCTCTAAAGGGTAGTTTGGAAAGTAAACAAGGAAATAAGAAGGTAGAAGACGACAACATATATTCTAGGGAAGCTAATAAGCCAAGAAAAGCATTCTAGGGACCAAAGATTACTTCTTATATGGAACGAAATGAGACTGTGGTGTGGATCTATTTGGATGATAGGGGGCATTTTCCTTATCAAAATCCTATGAGAAGGGAGTCAATGGACCGTGAGCGAACTTCGGAAAAATATTGCATATTCCATAATCTAGATGGATACATTAAAAGTGAGTGCAGACATTTAAATGACTTAACTGAAGAACATGTTAGCAGTGGAACGATTCAGCAACAAGTTATGGATCCAAGTGTAATGGTGCGGGCAGAGAACCCACCACTTATAGCCATAAACAAATAGGGATCCACTCTATGACTCATCATACCATGATCAGGATGGATTGGAGGTAGATTCTCCTCTTACTTCGTGCATTCAGCTTTTATCTTCATTTTAGGACAATAACCATGGATTACTTTCACAGGCACATGAACTGGAGAGATCCCTAGGTGGACTTTGGGTGTGATTTCTAGGATGACTACCCAGGAATTTTTTGCTTTGATTTGGACAATTTAAAATGTAAGTAAAAAAATCTACTAGATGGTTATGACAAGTCCAATGCATGGTAAAGAATTCAACCTCTATCGGTAGGTCAAGAACGATATACTATCATTAAGTCCCGTTGGACAACTAGTTGGGGTTTGGAAATGATCATAATTTGTCCTTTCAGAGTGCTTGGGGACTAAAGAAGGAAAGAAATACGATACTTTAATGAAGAGTGATTGGATTGGACTTCTATCATTGAGTTCCTACCAGATAAGTGTAGAGGGTCGGTAAGGATTGCATTTTGGCTGGAAGGTGTGATGGATTGGAGAGTAAGGGGTAAAAGCTTCACCGAAGAGTGATTGGATCGAACTACTCATCACAAAGTCTCTTTTGCCAAAGAGAAATGTATTGGGTCTATTAACGGTTCGAAGATAGGTCATAATCAACTCGAAGATGCTATGTGGAGAAGAGGTCCATAGATAAACCATGGACCAATCCTAAGAGTCTACAAGATGTGTTCGACCTACAAATGAGCTTGTCAACCGAGAAAGGCTGTGAGCTCACTAACAGTCGGAGAGACTGCCTGATTAAAAATTTAACTCTGAAATGACTCGAAGAGGTTATCAAATTGAATCGTAACTTTTATTTAACGGTCTGGAGAGACAAAAATTCAGATGGAGATAAACTAGAGTAGTGAGATTATTACTTGGATTGGACGCAGTGCACATGGATGAATAAATGCATCTTAGAGCTGGGTACTCAAAATCAAAAGATGAATATTGGAACGTCTCAGTCGGTTTAAGTAAAGTCCTTGCCTTGAGCTGAACTTATTCTTGGTTGGTTTAGCCGAGTATCTTAGGCGAGATTAAATCTTGGTTGGCTAGGCTATAAAGTTTTACCTTGAGTGAGACAAAGGATTTATTCTTGAACGACTTACCATGAGTGAGATTTATTCTTGGTTAGTTAACATTGAGCAAGTTTAGACCATGGTTAATTCACCTTAAGTTGGATTGAGTCTTCATCGGCGTAGGTCATTAACTTTGCCTTGAGCAAGATTAGTTCTACATAGTTTTTTAAGCATAATTGTTCTTGGTCGATTCATCATGAATGAGAATAGATCTTAGTTGGTTTGACCCATACAGCTTGTCCCAGAGCGGAATCGATCGACTTAGCATGGTAGCTCTACCTTTAGTGGATGTGATTGGCTTAGCCAAATGAACTTGCCTTAAGCAGAATTGATTGGCATTGCCTATGTAACGACACGGAAAATCCGAATCAATTTAAAAATTTTATTTTAAATTATTTGGTGGAAAAATGTGGCAGAAATTAAATATTTTATTTTTAAATAATATTAAAGCCAGTGAAAATAGTCAATTTTCAAACGATCTCTGTTTTCGACGAAACCACTTTCATTGGAACGGGAATGTCATATTATTGCTAGGTTTCAATTTTTAGAATTTTTCGAATTAATATGTGAGTGTGGCGAAGGAAAAGGTGTTTGGTCGATTACAGTCAAATTTAATCGACTGAAAAATAGCCATTTTTCAAATAGTCTCAGAATTCGATGAAATTAATTTTGTTATGACCGTATCGTCATAACGTAGACAAATATATTTTTTCTGGATTTTTCTGAGTCTGTTTGAGGCCTCGGTGAATTTATTTATGCAGACGAATTAAATAAATAAAGGAATTAAATATTAAATTAAATAATACAGGCCACAGACAGCCGTTTGGGCTGACGGGACTTGTCCCATTGGATCCGGAACATGGGCTATTGGCTAGGGGCACCTTCTACTGGACTGAAATTGAAACGGTTTGGAAGATATGGTTTTTTTTGTAAAAATACATTAAAATATTATAAATAATAGGAGATGAAAACCCTAATCACTATTCACTTTCTCTGAGCCGCCGCCACCATGAATCCCATGGCCGAATTTGCTCCTTCCTTCTCCTCTTAATTTCCCTCAATCCTCACACCAAAACCTACTGCTCCTTTGGAGTTTATTGTAAAGGACTTTCCCCTCTCCAAATCCGTACGGTCATCACCCCTGTAATTGCCCCTAGCAGCCACCCCAACTCCCCAAACTTCGCCGCATCTCGCGCCGTGGGCCCCCCAGAGCTCGACCGAGCTGCGCCGAACACCCCCCTCGTGCGCCTCTTCGAGCTCCCCATCGTGACGCCCGCCGATCAGCTCCTCGACTCCTGTAGTGGCTGCAATTCCGAACCCTAGTTTTGAACAATAGGAGGAAGCTACGGCCGATAGCTTATTTGGGGAAGAAAGGGGTGTTTGCCTAATTAATTTATTAATTAATTTATTTAAATTGTTTTAAAACTTCAACTAATCATTTCTAACTCGTTTCAACTCAGAATTCGACGATTTCGGAAGCGTTGTAATCGTAACAGCGAATAAAACGCGTTGAGACTGAAACGAGACCATTCTGAACAGTTTGAATTTTGGCCAAGATCTTCAACGACTGTGAGATTTCTGAATTTGAATAATTAAATAATTTAATTATATTCGATCAGTTAAGTCGTTGTATGTTATTTCTGATCTGTTATGTGGTGATTGTTGTATAGTTGAATTATATTCGTTGTGATATCATGTTATAGTATGACAGTTTGGATCTGTAAAATTCAGATGTAATCATAATAAAGTTCTCACCTTTATTTTTATTTTTATTCCTTTCTCTTAAAATTGAACTTTTGTTTTTGAAACAAAAATATAATAAAGTTTTGATCTTTTGTTTTTAAAACAAAATATAATAAAGTTTTGATATTTTGTTTTTGAAACAAAATATAAAAAAGTTTTGATCTTTTGTTTTAGAAGATTTGATCTTTTATTTTGAGATATAATAAATAAAGATTTGATCTTTTATTTTGACTTATAAAATAAAAGAAGTTGGATTTATGTAATAAATAAAGATTTGATCTTTTATTCTAATTTATAAAATAAATAAAGTTCATATATTTTATTTGATTTCACAAAATAAAGGTGGGACCTTTTATTTTGATTCATGGAAATTATACACCCGATCATATGTTATCATTGTTGTAATGACACAAAGTTCATCGTTATGTTGTCGTAGTTGTAATGACACAAAATTTCATCGCTATGTTAATTTAGTTGTAATGACACAAAATTTCACCGCTATGTTAATTTAGTTGTAATGACACAAAATTTCATCGTTATGTCTATTTAGTTGAAATGAACATACTTTGGTGTTGGGTTAAAAATTGAAACTTAAAAAGAAAATGGAACATTTACATTTTTCTATGTAAAGAAAAATAATAGGAAACATTTACATTTTTTTTTTCTACGTGAGGGAAATAAAGAAGGAGTTACATTTTCAATGTAAAGGAAAAGAAAAGAAAAGAAAGTATTTACATTTTTTCAATGTAAAAGAGAAGAAATAGGAGGATTTACATATGTAAATAAAAACAATAAAAAGAGAATTTACATTTCAATGTAAAGAATAAAAAAGCATTTACATTTTTTTATTATAATAAAGAGTAATAGGAAATTTACAATTTTCTATTGTAATAAAGAGAAACAGAAAATTTACATTTTTCTATGTTAAAATATAACATTTACATTTTTCCTATGGGAAATTTACATTTTAAATTATAAGATTTACATTTTTCTTTGTAACTATGAAAAGTTTACATTTTCCCAATGTAAAGATAAGAGAATTTACATGTTTCATTGTAAAAAGAAAAGGAAATAAAATTTTATGAAAAACATTAAAGTTCATTTTTATGTTATAAAAATGAAGTAGGATTAAAGTTCATTTTTATGTTATAAAAATGAAGTAGGATTAAAGTTCATTTTTATGTTATAAAAATGAAATAGGATAAAAAGTTCATTTGTATGTTATTAAAACAAAAAGCATAAAGAGTTCATTTTTATGTCTTTAAAATAAATAGAATAAAAAGGTTCATTTTTATGTCTTTACAAACAAATAGGATAAAAGCACATTTCTATAATTAAAGAAAGAATACATCGTTAAAACATCATTTTTGTCGCATTAGAGTTGGCGAACAAAAATGTCATTTTTATTGAATATGAAATATACATCGTTGAAACATCATTTTTGTCGCATTAGAATTGGCGAGCAAAAATATCATTTTTATTGAATATGAAATATACATCGTTGAAACATCATTTTTGTCGCATTAGAGTTGGCGAACAAAAATGTCATTTTTATTGAATATGAAATATACATCGTTGAAACATCATTTTTGTCGCATTAGAATTGGCGAGCAAAAATGTCATTTTTATTGAATATGAAATATACATCGTTGAAATATCATTTTTGTCGCATTAGAGTTGGCGAACAAAAATGTCATTTTTATTGAATATGAAATGTACATCATTGAAACATCATTTTTGTCGCATTAGAGTTGGCGAACAAAAATGTCATTTTTATTGAATATGAAATATACATCGTTGAAACATCATTTTTGTCGCATTAGAATTGGCGAGCAAAAATGTCATTTTTATTGAATTTGAAATATACATCGTTGAAACATCATTTTTGTCGCATTAGAATTGGCAAACAAAAATGTCATTTTTATTGAATTTGAAATTTACATCGTTGAAACATCATTTTTGTCGCATTAGAATTGGCGAACAAAAATGTCATTTTTATTTGATATAAAATTATACACTGTTGAAACTATCACTTTTGTCGCATTAGAATTGACAGACAAAAATATTGTTTTATAGAATACAAAAGGAATGGATTTTAGATTAGGGGAAATCGTCAAATGGTTTATATTTATAAATATAAATATAAAATATAAATTTTAACGAAACGAGAGCGGCAGTTCGCGTATCGACAATCGTAACTTCAAACAATTATATTGAGAGATCCGACCGTTGGATTTTCCCAAAACTGGAACCTTTAGGACCGCTTTGGGAAGAGCTTTCCAACGATATAAATTTCATCAAAATCCGACGGTTAAATTTTAATATATATGTAAATCAAATTTTGGTAAAAGCAGCGCCAGTGCCGCCCATTGACCCGAAACGTCGTTTATTTATTTCGAGCTATTTTTAACAAATAAAAATAGCGATAAATAGTTATACATATATATGAAATGTTTTAAATTATAATTATGCGACAATTATTTGAAAAGGCCGAGTTTAACTCATTTCAAATAATTGCACGGCGAATAAATCCAAGATGTAAGAAGACGATGGTTGAAGACCGGCGATCTTCACATCGAATGGACGATGACTTCTGATACCTTGGACTGACTTGCTCCCAGGACTGGGTTGAAGCAGTAATTGTCCGGACGTGTGTGTTGGTCGTGCGGACAAGCGAGAACGTCTTTGGTGTCTCCGGTTTCGTTCAGACCCAGAACGGACTTGTAAATGGATGTGTGTCTGACGTTGGGATTCATCCCTTGTAATTAAATCGATTTCTATTAATATATGTCTGTTTGGTGGTAGAGAATTTATTCTCTACTTAACACCCTGATACATAGTGATAGTTATCGATCGCATGGCGTTGAATTGTCAATGTGGCACGCCAAGATGCAATGATCAAGGCTTTGTTGAAAAGCAGGCCTTGTGGCTGATGATCAAAGCATAGCCTGTTTAGGCATAGCTTTGTGTACATCGTGACTTCGCGAGCCTCACACCCCGGTATGAGTCAAAAACGGGATATGGACCGTAGGGAGTGCACACGTTTCTTTCTAGCTAGGAGTGGTGCTTGGGTTTTGACACGGCCCGGCATTTTACTTATGTGGATTTTGGATTGAGGTACCTCGGGTTTTTATAGGCTGGAAGTGGTCATATTATAGGTCCAAAGGGACCGGGAAACGTGTGTTCAGGCATAACTAATCCACTACCGTTAGGTAGGGACCGGCCCTACCGCATCCAAGGGTTCACTGCGGGGGATCCTGAGGCATTTGCTATAGTGTCTCGAATCGAAAGAGGACGATCCCTAGCCTCGATTTCATGACAGAAAACCAATTCCCAATACGACAACATTTCGGTTTTGATTGTAAGCTTATATACGTCGACATAGTAGGATGGGGTACTATGCCGTCTAGGATTAATATATTTATATTGGAGTATTTTAATTCTGCTTAGACACTAATAATAATATTAAAATATTACTTTTCACGTATTAAGCATATTTGATCATCATAAGGGAAAACTCTATCCTCCTGTGTGCGTTGCATTGTGTGATAGGATCTGAGTCTTATGATGATTTCATTTTTCAAAAGTCATTTCGTTGTTTCATATAAACTCTATAAAATTATGCACTGGCAATCCAATGGAGTAAACCCGTTCCGCGTTAACGGCGTGGTCCTGAGATTCGCTTTCTTGATAGTTAATTTAGTTAAGAATTCTCACACCAGTCCCATGACTGACTCGTAGTTTGTTTCACTTTTGCAAACTCGGGTGCCCTCTTTCCACACGGGCAGCTAATTGACAGGTTCAGGTGATACATTCTGATTGGAGCTTGCTTGGACGGAAGAAGGAGGAGGCTTTTTCTCTAGTTTTATCTTGCTTTGAGACATTTTTTCCATCTTTTGCTTTTGATGTATGTAATGGAATTTGGAATCTATTTCCTTATCTTTGAGACTTACTGTATTGCTAAGTGGATCCTGTAAAACTGCATACTCTGATGATTCTGTTGTGATGCTGATGACATTTTATTTCCGTTGCAATGGTTTATGTGTTATGTTCTTTCTCTGAGATCTGTTTATTGTTGTAAATATGTTGTATTCCAAAATGATTATCCTTCCTTTCGGTCTACGGAAGTTTGGGGTCATCACAGTTGGTATCAGAGCCTAAGGTTAACCTTAGCTACAGAATATAATATATTTAGAACAATTCGTCTAGATAGAATCCAAATAATTCTAAGACGAGTGGCTCATTAGAGATAGGACTAGTAATGTCTTAGAGTGAGCACAAAAGAATATCACATATTTACCAGTCGTTACATCATCATCTTTTTATCTCGTCCTTATCTTATCTTTTCTTTTCTTGAAAAATTCTCGTTTTTGTTGGTCTGACTGTTTCCTTGATGGTACAGACTGATTTAAATGGATACTAGAGCAAGAACAGCCCGAGGCGGAGCCCGAGGTGGAGCCCGAGGCGGGGCTAGAGGAGGAGCCCGAGTAGGAGCTGGAGGGCAAGCTAGAGACGAGACACCCATCACTCAGGAACAACATAATTCAGAGGTCGTAGTCGAACCACCTCCACCTCCACAGCCTTTCGATTTGGAGAGAATGTCAAAGAAATTCAAAAACCTTGGAGGTGTACCTTTTACAGGGCGAGAGTCTGCGATTCAGGCAGAAGCATGGCTTAAAGATTGCGAAAAGATCCTAGAAGACTTGGAACTGGAAGATCAGTGAAAGCGTTACCTGGCAGTTTGGCAACTAAAAGAGGAAGCAGGGCATTGGTGGGATACGATCAAAATCTGCAATGACGTGGCCAATATGTCTTGGGCCAGATTTAAGGAGCTTTTCAATGAGAAGTATATACCCCCACAAGCTAGAGAGCGTCTGCGCGAGCAGTTCGTTAACCTACAGCAAGGGAATATGACCGTTTCTGAGTATGTGAGGAAGTTTGATGAGCTTTTACGATATGCTCCTAGTTTGATTCAAGATCCGGTGGAGAAGAATAAGAAATTTATCAAGGGACTGTCCAAAAAATATTTGAACCGAGTCACTGCTCATATTAAGCTTCCTGTCAATGAAGTAGTAGAGATGGCTTGCCGCTATGAGGAGAATGATGAGTCTGGACCGCAGGATAGAGGGAAAAGTCAAAGCAACAACCAGAAGGAACATGCTAACAAGAAACAGGAGGCGAGCAATTCTTCTACAGCTAAATCCCAAGGGAAAAAGAGGGATAGGAGCAAGGTGGCCTGCTATAACTGCGGCAAAATTGGACATTTCGATTTCGAGTGTAGAGCTCCTAAAAAGGTCAAGAGAAATGATTCACGCCCTAGTCAGAACCGTGGTTAGAGTTCTCAGAACCATGGTCAAAATCCTCAGAATCGTGGCCAGAGTTTGCAGGACAAAAGGGAATGCTACAATTGCCATCAAAAGGGGCACATTAAGGCGAACTGTCCACTGCTAAGGAATGCTCAGGTGGCACATGTTTATGAGGGAGCAGATACACCAGCTTCGACTGAGGGGCCTAATAAACCCGATGTCTTAGGAGGTACGCTTAATATTAAGAACATCCCTATTACTGTCTTATTTGATACTGGTGCTGCAATAAGCTTTATTTCTAAAGATGCAAGTAAAAGGTTAAAACTGAAACCAAGAAAACTCAAAAATTTGATTAGAGCTAATAGTCCGATAGGAGGTTCCCTCATTCTAGATCAGTATTGTAAAGTGCTTATCTCCTATTCTCGCTATCAGTTTCCTTTTAATCTGATCATCATGGAGTTTTCTGGGTATGACATCATACTTGGTATAGATTGGTTAGCAAAATATGCAGCTAAGTTAGTATGCGCCGAAAGAATTGTCAAAGTTAAAACTAAACTCGGTAATGTATGTATCCCCTGCCATGGCTCAGCCACCGACAGGAAAACATTCTAGTCTTCTCTAGAAGTTACCCCTACTTCTATTGAGGATATCCCTGTCGTCAAAGATTATGCTGATATATTCAAAGAAGTTGAGGGCCTACCTCCGCATAGGGAAATCAGCTTCCGAATTGATTTAGCTCCGAATGCAAGGCCTGTTGTACATCCCATTCGGAGAATGTCACCAAAAGAAAAAGAGGAGCTGAAAAATCAAACCAAGCAGCTTTTGTGGAAGGGTCTGATCAGGCCCAGCTTTTCAGAATGGGGAGCAGCAGTGGTGTTCGTCCCAAAATCAAATGGTACTCTCAGGCTATGTGTAGACTACCGTGATCTCAACAAACAAACTCTGAAGAACAAATACCCACTGCCTCGTATTGATGACTTGCTAGACCGATTGCATGGGGCACGAGTATTCTCTAGGATGGACCTAGCTACAGGCTTCCATCAACTTCGCATTGCAGAGGAGTGTGTGCCTTTAACTGCTTTCAAAGGCCCGGACATCTTTTATGAATGGCTAGTAATGCCCTCCGGTCTATGTAATGCTCCAGCATATTTTGTTGATTTGATGAATAGAGTATTCAGAGATGTTTTAAATAAATTTGTGCTCGTGTTCATCGATGACATCCTCATCTTTTCTAAATCCACTGTTGAGCACGAACAGCATCTGAGAGAAGTCTTAGAGATTTTGCGAAGAAATGTGCTGAAAGCAAAATTTTCTAAATGCATATTCTGGCAAGAAGAGGTGAAATTCCTCGGCCATGTTGTATCAAAGGAAGGCATCTCTGTAGATCCAGGAAAGATCTCAGCCATCCAAGAATGGAAGCAGCCTAGAACTCCCACGAAGGTTAGAAGTTTCTTGGGACTGGCCAGCTATTATCGGAAATTTGTCAAAGATTTTTCGAAGGTAGCCTATCCATTGACAAACCTGACCAAGAAACATACAAAATTCAAGTGGACACCGGAATGCGAGACGGCTTTCCAAGAGCTAAAGAAGAGGTTGACCAATGCTCCTGTGTTGACCATCATAGATGGCAATCAAGATTTGAAGGTCTGGACCGACGCCTCTAAGCAAGGTTGTTTCTTTTATAAATTAACATGTCAGAGATAACATTTTTCCTTTGATGTAAAATCTCATTTTAACATGTTACCCCTTATTTATTTAAGGTATTGGTGCGGTGCTGATGCAAAGAGGCAGAGTAGTCGCATATGCTAGCCGCCAACTGAAACCGCATGAGAAGAATTATGTCACGCATGACCTTGAACTAATGGCCATTGTGTTTGCTCTTAAAATATGGAGGCATTATCTTTTGGGTGAGAAATTTGAAATTTACACAGATCACAAGTCCTTGAAACACCTTTTTTCCCAAAAAGATTTGAATATGAGGCAGCAACGCTGGGTCGAATTTCTTGCATCATATGACCTGGATATCCTATATACTCTGGGAAAAGCCAACGTTGTAGCTGATGCACTCAGTAGAAAGAATGCAGAATGCAACAATCTCATTATCGCCAATCTCATTATCACTCCTACTCTGATTGATAAAGTCTCTGCTCTTCAAAAGAATGATGAATTTATTCAGAAGCTTTGTGAGCGAGTTCGTAAGGGCGAAGCCTCAAGTTTCCAGATTGACGAGAATGGAACCCATTGATTACAAGGGCGAATTTGTGTGCCAGACATTGCTGAGCTAAAAAGAGAAGTGATGGATGAGTGCCACAAATCTAAAAGCAGCATCCATCCAGGTGTAAACAAAATGTACCATGATCTCAAGCGCACCTTTTGGTGGAAATCGATGAAGAGGGATATTTCTATTTATGTTGCTAGATGTCCCACTTGTCAGCAAGTTAAAAGTGATCAACCGAAACTAGCAGGTTTGTTGCAACCGCTAGGAGTTCCAGGTTGGAAGTGGGAGGAAATTTCTATGGACTTTATAGATTGCTTGCCCCGAAGCAGAAAGGGCAATGATAGCATATGGGTAATTGTCGACCGCTTAACAAAATCTGCCCATTTCATCCCTGTTCGGTCCAATAGAACAGCTCGTAGTTTGCACAGCTTTATCTCAAAGAGATAGTCAGACTACATGGGGTTCCCAAAAGCATTGTTAGTGATCGGGATCCATTATTTACCAGCAAATTCTGGGAAGCTTTTCAAGAAGAGCTTGGGACCAAGTTGAATCTGAGCTATGCTTATCACCCTTAGACAGATGGCCAGACTGAGAGGGTGAATCGGATTTTAGAAGACTTATTACGTGCTTGCATCCTTGACTATGGCGGTTCATGGGAGGACCACTTGCACTTGGTGGAATTCTCCTATAATAATAGCTACCAAGCAAGCTTGGGGATGTCACCGTTTGAATTACTTAATGGCAGGCCGTGCAGATCTCCGGCATGTTGGGTGGAGTCAGGCAATCGACTAGTCTTGGGCCCCGACATGGTTCGTGAAGCATCGGATAAGGTTGACTTGATTAAGAAGCGCTTGTTGACTGCTCAGAGCCAACAAAAGAGCTATGCAGACCAACAAAGAAGAAATCTAGAATTCGCTGTGGGTGATCGAGTATACTTGAAGGTTTCTCCTTTGAGAGGCGTGATTCGTTTTGGGAAGACGGGAAAGTTGGCACCGAGATTCATTGGTCCATTCCCTATTCTCGAAAGGATTGGTACTCTCGCTTATAGAGTGCAACTGCCTGACTGGTTGCCAGGGGTGCATGATGTATTTCATGTGTCTCAACTCCGCAAGCATGTTCATGATCCAGATTTGATTGAGGATGAACTAAACCAACAGTTCCTGGATATTGCTCCAAATCTGACAGTGAGGAAGGACCCGATTAAGATCATTGGCAAAGAAACCAAAACCTTGAGGAACAAGAAGATCAACCTAGTCAAGGTTCAATGGAGTGGGGATCCTAGAGACTGTACTTGGGAGACAGAAGATAGCATCAAAAAGGCTTACCCCAAGTGCAGAGTGGATATCTCCAAGTAACTCTTGTACTAAGGTACGTTTATACCAATTTACATTTTCCATCTTGGTTCCTACTTTTCTTTGTTTCCTTTTCGAGGACGAAAATTCTTAAGTGGGGGAGATTGTAACGACCCGGAAAATCCGAATCAATTTAAAATTTTTATTTTAAATTATTGGTGGAAAAATGTGGTAGAAATTAAATATTTCATTTTTAAATAATATTAAAGCCAGTGAAAATAGTCAATTTTCAAACGATCTCTGTTTTCGACGAAACCCCTTTCATTGGAACCGGAATGTCATATTATTGCTAGGTTTCAATTTTTAGAATTTTTCGAATTAATATGTGAGCGTGGCGAAGGAAAAGGTGTTTGGTCGATTACAGTCAAATTTAATCGACTGAAAAATAGTCATTTTTCAAACAGTCTCAGAATTCGACAAAATTAATTTTGTTAGGACCGTATCGTCATAAAGTAGACAAATATATTTTTTTCTGGATTTTTCTGAGTCCGTTTGTGGCCTCGGTGAATTTATTTATGCGGACGAATTAAATAAATAAAGGAATTAAATATTAAATTAAATAATACAGGCCACAGACAGCCGTTTGGGCAGACTGTACTTGTCCCATTGGATCCGGAACATGGGCTATTGGCTAGGGGCACCTTCTGCTGGACTGATATTGAACCGGTTTGGAAGATATGGTTTTTTTGTAAAAATACATTAAAATATTATAAATAATAGGAGATGAAAACCCTAATCACTATTCACTTTCTCTGAGCCGTCGCCACCATGAATCCCATGGCTGAATTTGCTCCTTCCTTCTACTCTTAATTTCCCTCAATCCTCACACCAAAACCTACTGCTCCTTTGGAGTTTATTGTAAAGGACTTTCCCCTCTCCAAATCCGTATGGTCATCACCCCTGTAATTGCCCCTAGCAGCCACCCCAACTCCCCAAACTTCGCCGCATCTCGCCGCCGTGGGCCCCCCCAGAGCTCGACCGAGCTGCGTCGAACACCCCCCCTCGTGCGCCTCTCCGAGCTCCCCAATCGTGACGCCCGCCGATCAGCACCTCGACTCCTGTAGTGGCTGCAATTCCGAACCCTAGTTTTGAACAATAGGAGGAAGCTACAGCCGATAGCTTATTTGGGGAAGAAAGGGGTATTTGCCTAATTAATTTATTAATTTATTTAAATTGTTCTAAAACTTCAACTAATCATTTCTAACTCGTTTCAACTCAGAATTCGACGATTTTGGAAGCGTTGGAATCGTAACAGCGAATAGAACGCGTTGAGACTGAAACGAGACCATTCTGAACAGTTTGAATTTTAGCCAAAATCTTCAACGACTGTGAGATTTCTGAATTTGAATAATTAAATAATTTAATTATATTCGATCAGTTAAATCGTTGTATGTTATTTCTGATCTGTTATGTGGTGATTGTTGTATAGTTGAATTATATTCGTTGTGATATCATGTTATAGTATGACAGTTTGGATCTGTAAAATTCAGATGTAATCATAATAAAGTTCTCACCTTTATTTTTATTCTTATTTTTATTTTTATTCCTTTCTCTTAAAATTGAACTTTTGTTTTTGAAACAAAAATATAATAAAGTTTTGATCTTTTGTTTTTAAAACAAAATATAATAAAGTTTTGATCTTTTGTTTTTGAAACAAAATATAAAAAAGTTTTGATCTTTTGTTTTAGAAGATTTGATCTTTTATTTTGAGATATAATAAATAAAGATTTGATCTTTTATTTTGACTTATAAAATAAAAGAAGTTGGATTTATATAATAAATAAAGATTTGATCTTTTATTCTAATTTATAAAATAAATAAAGTTCATATATTTTATTTGATTTCACAAAATAAAGGTGGGACCTTTTATTTTGATTCATGGAAATTATACACCCGATCATATGTTATCATTGTTGTAATGACACAAAATTCATCGTTATGTTGTCGTAGTTGTAATGACACAAAATTTCATCGCTATGTTAATTTAGTTGTAATGACACAAAATTTCACCGCTATGTTAATTTAGTTGTAATGACACAAAATTTCATCGTTATGTCTATTTAGTTGAAATGAACATACTTTGGTGTTGGGTTAAAAATTGAAACTTAAAAAGAAAATGGAACATTTACATTTTTCTATGTAAAGAAAAATAATAGGAAACAATTACATTTTTTTTCTACGTGAGGGAAATAAAGGAGTTACATTTTCAATGTAAAGGAAAAGAAAGTATTTATATTTTTTCAATGTAAAAGAGAAGAAATAGGAGGATTTACATATGTAAATAAAAACAATAAAAAGAGAATTTACATTTCAATGTAAAGAATAAAAAAGCATTTACATTTTTTTATTATAATAAAGAGTAATAGGAAATTTACAATTTTCTATTGTAATAAAGAGAAACAGAAAATTTACATTTTTCTATGTTAAAATATAACATTTACATTTTTCCTATGGGAAATTTACACTTCAAATTATAAGATTTACATTTTTCTTTGTAACTATGAAAAGTTTACATTTTCCCAATGTAAAGATAAGAGAATTTACATGTTTCATTGTAAAAAGAAAAGGAAATAAAATTTTATGAAAAACATTAAAGTTCATTTTTATGTTATAAAAATGAAGTAGGATTAAAGTTCATTTTTATGTTATAAAAATGAAGTAGGATTAAAGTTCATTTTTATGTTATAAAAATGAAATAGGATAAAAAGTTCATTTGTATGTTATTAAAACAAAAATCATAAAGAGTTCATTTTTATGTCTTTAAAATAAATAGAATAAAAAGGCTCATTATTATTTCTTTAAAAACAATTAGGATAAAAGCACATTTCTATAATTAAAGAAAGAATACATCGTTAAAACATCATTTTTGTCGCATTAGAGTTGGCGAAAAAAATTGTCATTTTTATTGAATATGAAATATACATCGTTGAAACATCATTTTTATCGCATTAGAATTAGCGAGCAAAAATGTCATTTTTATTGAATATGAAATATACATCGTTGAAACATCATTTTTGTCGTATTAGAGTTGGCAAACAAAAATGTCATTTTTATTGAATATGAAATATACATCGTTGAAACATCATTTTTGTCGCATTAGAATTGGCGAGCAAAAATGTCATTTTTATTGAATATGAAATATACATCGTTGAAACATCATTTTTGTCGCATTAGAGTTGGCGAACAAAAATGTCATTTTTATTGAATATGAAATATACATCATTGAAACATCATTTTTGTCGCATTAGAGTTGGCGAACAAAAATGTCATTTTTATTGAATATGAAATATACATCGTTGAAACATCATTTTTGTCGCATTAGAATTGGCGAGCAAAAATGTCATTTTTATTGAATTTGAAATATACATCGTTGAAACATCATTTTTGTCGCATTAGAATTGGCGAACAAAAATGTCATTTTTATTTGATATAAAATTATACACTGTTGAAACTATCACTTTTGTCGCATTAGAATTGACAGACAAAAATATTGTTTTATAGAATACAAAAGGAATGGATTTTAGATTAGGGGAAATCGTCAAATGGTTTATACTTATAAATATAAATATAAAATATAAATTTTAACGAAACGAGAGCGGCAGTTCGCGTATCGACAATCGTAACTTTAAACAATTATATAGAGAGATCCGACCGTTGGATTTTCCCAAAACTGGAACCGTTAGGACCGCTTTGGGAAGAGCTTTCCAACGATATAAATTTCATCAAAATCCGATGGTTAGATTTTAAGATATGTGTAAATCAAATTTTGGTAAAAGCAGCGCCAGTGCCGCTCATTGACCCGAAACGTCGTTTATTTATTTCGAGTTATTTTTAACAAATAAAAATAGCGATAAATAGTTATACATATATATGAAATGTTTTAAATTATAATTATGCGACAATTATTTGAAAAGGCCGAGTTTAACTCATTTCAAATAATTGCACGGCGAATAAATCCAAGATGTAAGAAGACGATGGTTGAAGACCGGCGATCTTCACATCGAATGGACGATGACTTCTGATACCTTAGACTGACTTGCTCCTAGGACTGGGTTGTAGCAGTAATTGTCCGGACGTGTGTGTTGGTCGTGCGGATAAGCGAGAACCTCTTTAGTGTCTCCGGTTTCGTTCAGACCCAGAACGGACTTGTAAATGGAAGCGTGTCTGACGTTGGGATTCATCCCATGTAATTAAATCGATTTCTATTCATATATGTCTGTTTGGTGGTAGAGAATTTATTCTCTACTTAACACCCTGATACGTAGAGATAATTATCGATCGCATAGCGTTGAATTGTCAATGTGGCACGCCAACATGCAATGATCAAGGCTTTGTTGAAAAGCAGGCCTTGTGGCTGATGATCAAAGCATAGCCTGTTTAGGCATAGCTTTGTGTATATCGTGACTTCGCGAGCCTCACACCCCGGTATGAGTCAAAAACGGGATATGGACCGTAGGGAGTGCACACGTTTCTTTCTAGCTAGGAGTGGTGCTTGGGTTTTGACACGGCCCGACATTTTACTTATGTGGATTTTGGATTGAGGTACCTCGGGTTTTTATAGGCCGGAAGTGGTCATATCATAGGTCCAAAGGGACTGGGAAACGTGTGTTCAGGCATAACTAATCCACTACCGTTAGGTAGGGACCGGCCCTACCGCATCCAAGGGTTCACTGCGAGGGATCCTGAGGCATTTGCTAGAGTGTCTCGAATCGGAAGAGGACGATCCCTAGCCTCGATTTCATGACAGAAAACCAATTCCCAATACGACAACATTTCGGTTTTGATTGTAAACTTATATACGTCGACATAGTAGGATGGGGTACTATGCCGTCTAGGATTGATATATTTATATTGGAGTATTTTAATTCTGCTTAGACACTAATAATAATATTAAAATATTACTTTTCACGTATTAAGCATATTTGATCATCATAAGGGAAAACTCTATCCTCCTGTGTGCGTTGCATTGTGTGATAGGATCTGATTCTTATGATGATTTCATTTTTCAAAAGTCATTTCGCTGTTTCATATAAACTCTATAAAATTATGCACTGGCAATCCAATGGAGTAAACCCGTTCCGCGTTAGCGGCGTGGTCCTGATATTCGCTATCTTGATAGTTAATTTAGTTAAGAATTCTTACACCAGTCCCATGACTGACTCGTAGTTTGTTTCACTTTTGCAAACTCGGGTGCCCTCTTTCCACACGGGCAGCCAATTGACAGGTTCAGGTGATACATTCTGATTGGAGCTTGCTTGGACGAAAGAAGGAGGAGGCTTTTTCTCTAGTATTATCTTGCTTTGAGACATTTTTTCCATCTTTTTCTTTTGATGTATGTAATGGAATTTGGAATCTATTTCCTTATCTTTGAGAGTTACTGTATTGCTAAGTGGATCCTGTAAAACTGCGTACTCTGATGATTCTGTTGTGATGCTGATGACATTTTATTTCCGCTGCAATGGTTTATGTGTTATGTTCTTTCTCTGAGATCTGTTTATTGTTGTAAATATGTTGTATTCCAAAATGATTATCCTTCCTTTCGGTCTACGGAAGTTTGGGGTCATCACAGCCTAATAGCATTGTCTTAAGCAGATTTAGTCAGTTTAGTTGGAGAGTTTTGGAGACTGCATGCTGACTGGACAAGGTTTAGGTCTCGAAAACCGAAGAGCTTCTCCTTGATTAGCTAGAAAACTTTGCTCGGATTAATTAAAGGACTGGACACTGGCTTAAACTTGCCGAGGAACACAACCTGTTGGAATTTAACAAAAGATTGTGAATGCAAGTATCTTGGATGCATCGATGATCAGATTTGGGTGTGGACATGTTCTTGTTCAAAGCTCTTTTCTATGGGGAAAATGGTTCCCACTTTTTAAAGAAAGCAACTGGACGTAAAGGACTCATACAGACTTGAACTAAACTGAATTTTGAGGGAACACTTAGAAAACCTAAAAGAAGGCCCAAAAGAAAATTGGAGTCATTTGGACAAGATATTATGGGTTGGCACCAACACATAACCTATGGGTCAAATCCAACCCATTTGTGTTAGGTCTCGACACTTGCGATCCATATGGCAGGCCACACACATCATATAATGTGCACCCTCAAATTTTGTGTCAATTAGATAAGCTTTGAAAGTGTTATGGATAAATTTTTCTTCGAATTTAGCCAGCCTAATGGGAAGAATCCATTCTATAAGGAGTGTCCCCATGGCTTACGAA
Source organism: Allium sativum (assembly GCA_030737875.1). Taxonomy (NCBI): domain Eukaryota; kingdom Viridiplantae; phylum Streptophyta; class Magnoliopsida; order Asparagales; family Amaryllidaceae; genus Allium; species Allium sativum. The sequence continues at coordinate 430,837,149 of CM060912.1, read as the reverse complement.
TCCTACGGGAGGTTTCCCACCCATTTGCAATGCACATGATTCATGTCATCTGGTTAAGTACTGAGGGAGTTACATATGGATCTTTCGTTTGGAACTTAAATGACCTGTAAGTAGCGCTAATAAATTGATCAGTGTCTTTCCATTCCCTATGGATTGGTATTGATCCATAACCAATATGTATAATCATTCATGAGCCACATCATCTTAATCTTTATCACCCAAGTCTCGCCTCCATGTTTGGTTGCATTCTAAATTCTTTACCTCAAGTTATTGATGTACATCTAATGTAGAGAGTAGTTTAACAGAACTCGAGTAGAAAGTACAAGCAAATGAAGTTCAAATGTTTTGAAACTTGACACAGGCATTACAAGAAGATAAAAAAGTCAAAAAGATAAGTGCAACATCACATGAATCACGGCTATAAATCGGTACTGATCCATCCATTCAACCAAAATGACCCTTAACTTCTAGGTGAGCCTTCCTTCTCTAATACAAGTGTCATTGTGCAGGTCTGGCCCAATGCATCTCCAAAATCTTATAAATATGTGAAGATCTTTAAATAGAGAGAGAGAGAGAGGAGAATTTTACCGTCTATACGAAAACTCTACAAAATCATATCTAGAAAGGAAATACGTTGTATGTTGGTGTGTTTGGATATGGACTAGCTAGAAAATAATAGCTAATCAGTTATTAACGACAGTTAATAATTTGGTTGTAAAATGGTTTAAAACAGTGTTTAACTATTAATGATTTTGACATTTAGGCCGAAAATGCCCTACTATGGTGTTTAATGATTGACAAATGTTAATTGGATATTACCAACATATTGAATTGATATAAGTTGAATTATATGGAAATTAATTGAGTTTTATTCCAAATTGGGAATTAATTGAATATTTTATTAATAAAATATTGGCTGAAAATTATAAGTTTGAATTTTAAATCAGAAACGATTTGGAAAGCTAGATTAAATTATTACGAAAAGTTTTCGTAAAAGTTAGATATTGATTTGAAGAAGTTTTCAAACAATTAAGGCACGTTTTAAATTTTATTTTAAAAATGAATAATAACTGAGAAAATCGAAGTTTGGTTAGGGTATCTAAGAAATGTTTTAACAAGAATTTCTTTCCAAAACTATCTTATTTATTTTTACACTGAGCATCAAGGAAGTTTGGGTTCAAACGGACGAGTTTTGAAAAATAATATTATTTTATTAATAAATTAATATTATTTTAATAATATTACAATTTCCGTTTAATGGAATATTTGAATTTGAAGTAGAATATGGTTCCCGAAAATTATTATATAATTAATAAACTATTTTAAAGGCAATTCGATTTGATTTTAATTTAAAATCGTTGTTTGGTATGAATAGAACTAGTTGTGCAGCGGTAGTTCCCGAATTTCGACTATTGACTTCAAATAGACGTACCTGGAGATTCAACCGTCAGATTTTCCCAAAATGAAAAACATTTGGTTCAAAATGAAAAGTGCTTTAAAATAAATCTAAAAGTTTAAAAATACAATGGTTATATTTGGAGCTAAGTTCAAAAATAGCGCTAGTGTCGTTGTTGACCCAAAAACGAATTTTAAAGAAATAAGCTATGATTAAATGATTAAAAATAGGAATAAATTATGATAAATAATAATAAATAATTTGAAAGTGATTTGAATTTAATATACCAAGTTGGAAAGTTAAAAGGCTATTTTCTAAAAATGGGCTGATTTAGCGACACTATTTACGACGGTTTTTGGAACGATTTAAAGTAGAAAGGTTTTGAGATAACCAGTGATCTCCAAATGAATTGCAAAGATATCCACAGGATTAGAATGAAATTTTAAGATATATTTCGGATTTAAAAGGGTTTAAATCAAAGCTAAGTTTTCCAAATAAATCTGGAATTGAATGTGAATCAATTTAGTGATAATCGAGATTGGTCTCTATGGATGAAGAACTTTACTATTTAAGTAATTTAAGAAGCTTTGCCTTTATTCCGTTTATAGTATTAGTCGTACACGGAAATTTACATCGATTATAAACTGATATGACTTCCGTGAAGATTTCAATTGAAATTCTAATATGATTTTTGGGTTTATCATGAACGATGTTTTAAACAACGTTTGTTCTTTAACCCATGTAAAGGAAAAGATAAGTTTTCCAAGAGAAGTTGAAACGAAATCTTTATTTAATTAGAATATAAAGATTTAATAAAAGAGTTTTCCCTAATAAATGACAATGGGAATAAGTTTAAGAATCGCTTAAAAGAAAATAAGTGTGTTTTCGCGTAAAGATAAGACAAAATCTTAAATAAGATTTTTGGGATAAGAGTTTAAGGGTGAAATTCCCAAATATGAAGGATTTGAGTAAAATAATATTCCCAAAATGGAATGAGACTCATGATATCTTATATATCTATGTTGATTTTAAAGATGTGCTAGTTATTCAGGATGACCGGGTTTCGACCCATTGTGGATAACTATACGACGTAATGAAAACAACGTTGACTATGATTGAAGATCGGAGACCTTCACATCGGAATGATTGCTCATTGATCCCTTGCGTAGCCACTAATTAAGAGGTTATATAGTGATGGCGATCTAACCTTTCCTGAAGCGATTTGGATTGCAAAGGCTTTCGCACCAAGGCGGAGTAGTGGAATAAAGCGTAGTCGGTTTTGTTCACAACCCAGAACGAACTTGTAAATGGATGTGTGTCTAACGTTGTATTTTACAACATAACCAATTGGTTTCTATTGATGTTACATGAGTTGGTAGAGGGAAATTTATTCCCTTAGCTTAACACCCTCCTTTGGGGCTTATGTACTCAGAGGGATACATATTAATAGACACTGATTATATGTTGTGAATTAACAATGTGGCATGCTAAGTGCTGAGTCAATCAAACCTTTTATTGAAAATCAGATCTTTGTGGATGTTGATCAATGCATGGCTGATATAACATAGCTTTATGTTGAAATGTGACTTTAGAGCCTCACAAACCGTGAATGGACGAAAACGGGATGATGGACGGTAGAGACAAGGACATACGTTTCCTTCTAGTTAAGAAAGTGATGTCATGGTATGAAGCCCAAGCAATTTACTTATGTGGATGATAGATCGAGGCGCTTCAGATAATGGTCGATCACGACTGGGGAACGTTATGTTCAGGAGTAACCTGAACCCACTGGGTATAGGTAGGCCGGCTCTACCGCTCCGAAGGACCACATGAGTGTGAGTCCTAGGACATCCCATTAGAGGTGTTTTGAACGATTAAGGAAGACCCTATGCCTTGGTCATTGTTGGAATCCAACTTCTAATACAAGCTTTGCATTTTCAGTTGTAACATAATAGCCAACATAATGGGAAGAGGCTTTATGCGAGTTAAGATTCATACATTTATTTTTGAAATTGAATTCCACGCCTAAACATTAATAATAATATTAAAGTATTTGTTTTAAGATATCAAGCATGTTTGGTTATTATAAGACAAAATTCTATCCTTCGGTTTGTGTTGCATTTGTGATGGGACTTGAGTCTTATAATAGCTTCATTTTTCAAAAGCATGAATTTTGAAACTTTTAATGGTTGTGTGATAGGGTTATGGCTTGTTATCTAGTTCTCAAACTGGTTAATCCAATCCTAACCAGAGTGTTTATCGCTTGGGTCAGATCCGAGTTTGTTTCAGGTTTAAGCAGGTGGATGAGGAGTTCCAGTTGGTTCTGAAAAGTTGGAGTTCTTCATCGGATGGCAGAGCATATTCTACTATCTTTATTTGGATGCTATGGATGGATGATGTGACTATAATGTTTATTCTTGTTCGTGGTATGTTTAACTCTGACAATGTAAATGTTTTTCCGACTTAAAGATATATATTGAATATATTTTTCTGTTTCGCTGTGCTTGCTCTGATAAAACCCCGATGAATTGAGTTTGCAAAATTTGGTTTTGCGGTACATGAACACCATGGATGTGTTAAGTATCGACTACCGAAGGTCGGAATATGTTTTTTCGTAGGACCTTCCGATGAAGCTTACTTTTTGAACCGGACTTGCGTGGTTTATAGTCGATTCATAAGACGGGCGGGTTTGGGTCGTCTCAGCACCATTGCGGTAACCTTGAAGTTAGTCAGCATATGCTCAGGCTCTGTACTTTCAGCTCCCTGAGTCGCCCTTGCCCCCTCAGGCAACGTCGCCTTGGCCATCGTCCATGCAGTACTTCCTTGGTTCCTATTGTCCTGGGCATTCACAAGATGCAATGGAGGAAGTGCAGAAGCGTGAGTGTCTTGGAAGTGTCGTGATTCCTTAAAGAAGTTGAGTTTTGGTTCGGCCCGGAGTTGGGCTCGATATTTCTCGGATCGTCCATCCTCGGCTCGGTATTGTCGACCCAGGATTGATCTTCTGATCAAGCTGGCAAGGTGCCGAACTGAAGGTCTTGGAGATTTTCTGGCCTTTCGTATGGACGTTGTTGTCTTGGCTTTTCCTCACTCCTTCCAGATGACGATGAGGCCTCGGTTGCTTGTCGATTCACTAGGAAAGATATTCTTTGACTCCTGAATTCCTCTCATTGCCTAGCTATCTGGTCCACATCTTGCTTCATTACGACATTCTCACATCTTTGGGCGTTCAACGCTAAGGTAGCCTCATCCATTTCGCTTAGAAGTAGCATGAAGTCGTCTTTGGTGACAACCTAGATACCCGGTCGGTTCGATACGGAACCGGAGCTGGAGCTTGGGCAGGTTGGTTTGCTACATGTTGGTTGTTGCTGTTTGATGGCCTGGAGGAAGCCCTGATCTCGTCAGCTCTTGTTGACACCATTCTCGTTGTAATTGTTGAAATGTCACAGTGTAGGAAATGTAGGGAAAATAGGATTTTCTCTCCAAACTTGGTGACTTAGAAAGTAGATTTAAATACCCTTACTATTAAGAAATCTTTAATTCTCGGTGAAAGCACCAAAGTGTTGACGCCAAAAAGTGGAACAAACACTCAAATAGATAATGATTATAGAGTAAAATGAAGAATTATAAATGAAAATGAGGAAAATGCAATACACCCACGAATTTACAGTGGTTTGGCATTAACGAGACTACATCAACATTATATTTCTCTTATTAACTTAAGAATAATCGAGTTACAATGGAGAATAATGGAAATTTGGAGTTCAAGGAAATTACAATGAATAAAGAGACAGTGTAATGGCCAAAAATCCTCTTCTTGTTGCTTTGGATGCCTATTTATAGCATAAAGCATTGACTGATTTGTTATAGCTACGTGGCACCCGATCTGAGAAAGTAGGAGTGGAGTGGAAGTCATTTCTCAGCATTAGAGAGCATTCTCAGGAGCAGTAGTCAGTCAGGTCGGTATTATTGGGCTTGATGGTGGACATGTGGCACATGATCTGAAATTGTTGCATAATGGACTTGACCGAGTCAACAATGGATCGGGTCTTCAGCAGACACTTCGATCTAGAAGTGGAGGAAATGGTAAGAGTGGAGTGATTCTCCAGTGGACTTTTCTCTTTGTCTCGACCATTCCCGGTTCTACATATCGAGCCGGATGTTCATCAATCTAAGGCTAACTCTACCTTCGAGCCGAAGCTTGGTTGCGTTGTCTTCATCAAACCGAGATGTATTGAGTCGGACTCCCATTGGACTCTAACTTAGTCGAGCAAAGAGCGAAGTCGAACCAAGAGATAATGGCTTGATTTTGCTTATCTTGGTTTTGCTAGTTTGTGGTCATATTTATTTAAGCCTTGAGCTATTTGACCATGGATATTTGAATTTTTGATGGCCTTGGCAAAAGGCAAGTCAATAGCAGTCACATCATGGATTTCTGACAATCGAAGTGTCCAGGACATGGACATAGGCTCAGGAGTGCTTGAATTCACATACTTGAAGTAATAAGGCATTTGAAGATATGTGATTGGAAGCTTGGATTTCGGATTGATGGAGCCATGTTTGACCAAGCACTTTATTATGTCACTTCGGTTCAATCATCCACAACTCATTAGATTTCGGATCGAATAACATCGGTTCCATGTTTCAGGATCAAGCATCTCGGGTCAGTGAAGCCACATAACTGTAAGATGGGAGACGGTTGTTCGGATTGTCTAGTTTGGTTCGACTATATCGAGCTGACCTATGTCAAACTGGACGTTGTAGGATCAGAAGACCTATACAAACGATGATAACATTGTCAATCCACTATGATACTTCTTTGGAGATGGTAGCACGCATCATATGTCGAACCAGAGATGATATTTCCATGACCTGAAGACATGGTCAACAATCCCTATCGAACCGGATTAAGTGCCACATGGCATGGTCATCTGGACCTGTCACTGTAACAACCTGAAATTTAGTGATTTAATATTTAATTAATTTTAAATGTTAATATTGATTTAAAATATTTAAATAACATGGATTCAAAATGTTTGATTTATTTGATGAATTTGAATAACGAATTAGTAATAATAGTTTTTTTTATTTTTCTAAACATAATGGTACATAATGATTTATTCAAGACCACGGTGCTAACCTGATTTTGGCTGTATTTTCATTGAGTCGTTTAGAGTTCGTATGGGATCTAAATTTTGTGCAATGAGGTACTGGAAAATTAATTATAAACTAAACTACAATACAACTCAAACTTTTCCAATAACCACTCCAAACCTAACACAAATTAGATAACTCAGTGTCATTTTCTATCCTACTTGCGTGGATCAATAAAAAAAGAAATCACATGGTATTCTTTCTTACTTCGTTTCTACACTTCTTTTCTCATTGTCTGTAAACAAAAAAATGAAAACCCATAGAAGAAGAAAAGCAAAGTAAAACCTTTGTCGAATGAAAAAAGACAAACAAAATTCTTTGAGTCAACGCTATCGTGGTATAAACAATCGATTTAGGGCTTGGGATGGTAACCGATTGAAGCAACTTTAGCTCGAGCGAAGGGCATAATGGGGTTCGTGGAGGATGTACACATCTACGATCAACGTAGGGTGCTTCCGATGCTTGTTGGGGTAAGCGACATTTCTTATAACCGAAGGTTTAGGGTTAGTGAATTCGAAAGTTTTAAGCGATGTAAGGCTATGCGATTTGGTGCGAGGTTCTTTCCACTCGAAGGGGCTTTGATGGCCTGAGTTTAGCATGGGGCGGTAGGCTTTTTGGAATCGCGACCTTACCGTACCCATCGTAAATCTAGTGACACGATTTCCTTGAGTTCATTAAGTCTGGGTTTTAGGTGAAGATAGTGTCGATGTGACTGAGGGTTGATCAATGGCGAAGTTAGGTCGGAGGTTAGTGGAGAACGGGGAAGAAGAAGGCACGACATAGATGGGTTTACTTCAGGAAGTGGCAGCCTAAGATTTTCAATTTGAGGAAGATGGTTTAGGTGAGGGTATTTGAGATTAAGCATGTAATTAATAAATTTAATTATATTTTTTAAGTCGTTAGCTTATAAATTATATATCTTTCTCATCTTAGATCTGATTAAGTGGTCGCCTATCACGTCGTAATCGTATCAATGCAGGTTACATGTGCAATGGATTTGGTTAAATTTGGAGCTTATGATTATTTTTGCTAATTTCGAACGTTTATCGAAAATTAGACAGAAACTGAGCGCGAAGTGACAACTGCAACACTGGTGAGTAAAACTCACCTTTCTGATTTACCAGTGTTAAATAAAGTAGATTAAAATATTCTTATGTACTTGGATGCTAATTGTTAATTGATTGGGTTGATTGGTATTACTATGTCATTGATTGTACATATGAACTTAAAAACTGATCGACTATTTAAAATCGGTATAGGATTGCGAGATAGGATCTTTTAATGCTATTAGTTTGGTTGAACCTTATCTAGGATCACAATGTAGCATCTCAAATTGCTCTTAGATGTTTTTTGAGTTTATTTTTATTCAATTTTCTTGAATAATTATTTGTGTGAAATTTTATGGATAATATTAAATTAATTACGTTGTTCAGTTGTAACGCAGTAAAATTTAGTATATGATTGGTGTTATCTATTTAGCTAAATAAACACTGTATAAATAAATTGGATAAATTTGTCTATTGACATCTGCTAAGCAGAATAAGACCCATTCTATTATATTCTTCATGTGATTGCCGGTTTAGATTGTGATATTAGATATATTAGTTGTTAATTGCTAAATGATAATTATTTACATATATGATTGTTATTTAAATGTTAGTGTTATGATTGGAAAGTGAATTAAACCAATGGTAGCTTATTTAAGTATTGTTGTGATTGTTGAGCCTTATTTAAACGATGTTTTGAAAGTTAAATTATTTTATTTCTTTTAAAATTTTAAATGCTTGGGAAACCTAATAGCATAAATCTGGGGTGTTACACCTACAATTTCTTATGGTTTCGCTGGGATAGCGACGCAACAGTCGTGTAACTGTGATCCATGTGTTTACTGTTAGGATAGCGTAATTCGAAGGGCAAATATTGCATATAGTCTACTTATGGTTTTTGTTAGGGACTGCGGAATGGATCGTTCAGGAAAAGCAAACACCAGAGGGGGGTGAATAGTATTTGCGAGAATTAAAAAAAACTAAAAACTAGAAAGAAGTACTGGATGAATCAAACACCACAAACATAATCATAGACACAGATTCAACAAAGAAGCAAAATAAATAGATAAAAATGCAGAAAAGGAAAGAACACATCGGATTTTATACTGGTTCGGATCACTCCTACGTCTAGTCCCGCACAACGCTGGATTGTGCAGAGTTTTATTACTATTTCCAACAGTCAAATACAACCTCCTTGATTTCACGGCTCAACAAGGAGATACCAACTCCTATTCCTTGATTTCACGGCTCAACAAGGGCACACCGACTCCTATTCCTTGATTTCACGGCTACAAGGATATACCGATTACTCTTTGACTTACAAACAGGGTTTATTCAACCCAAGCAATTACAAAACAACCCTATAACTCTTCAGTAGCACTTGATTCAGAGAGTAGAGAGTGTAGAGAGAAGAAGTTTGATCAAAATAGAATTGAATTCGGTAGAGTATAAGTGTAAGAATCATAAAAATGATTAAGAATAATGGTGGGATGAAAGAGGATGAAGTTAGAGAAGAAGATATGTTTAAAAAAATTTGGTTTTAACCTCTTTTTATAGAGTATGAAGGGTTGCAATGGTTCTAAAGCGTTTCAAATAGTGAAAAGACATTTCTCTTCAAAATTAGAAAAAATAGTTGTTATATGTTGACATGTTCTTTTTGCTATGTCGACATACCCACGTACATTTTTAATTTTCAAAGCATTTCAAGTGTTTTGATATAAAACTAATTCTGGAATTCTTGAGTAAAACTCTATTGTTGTAAATTAATATTATATGATTTGAAAAACATATGAAAACATATTTTTAAACTATATAAATATATTTACAAAATTATAAGGTTTTAAACTATATATAAAGTATAAAAAAAATTCAAGTTTGAAAAACAAAGGAGAATAAAAATAGAAACAAATAGAAAAATAAAATAGAGAGGATTGAGGAAAAAATTAGCCAAAATAGAGAGGATTGAGGATAGAGTTGAAATCAGATTTTGAATTTGAATTTGAACTTGGAGTGCTATTTAGAGTCTTACAAAATCTAGATTCTATAATTAAATTAATCTTGAAATCTTGATTACTCATGAGTCTTGAAATTTCTCCGATCTTTGAATCTCTATCATCTTTATAATTGTACAGTCTTCAGTATTATTTCCTGTATATAATTTTTGAACATATATATATATATATATTCTATATAAAAAGTGCTAGCATATATTTTATAATCAGTGATAATTGAAATAAGGTTGTTGTCATTAAAACTCCATTCTCCAACAATCTCCCCCTTTTTGATGATGACAACCTTAGTTTATAAAATATCATACATGTGTATACCTGTTTGATGATGATCCTCTTATACCCCCCCTGTCTGTCAGAATTCTATAAATTATGCCTATATTTTATAATTTCTCCCCCTTTTGCATTATCAAAAAGAAAGACAAAAGATACTTTCCCTAAGTTATACTATTCTAGAATGTAAGTAATATCCCTAAAAATACTCCCCTTAAATTGAATAATACTCTGAATAGAATATAAGAAACTATCCTTAAAAAATACTCCCTCTTAATTTATTAACTAATTCTAAGTAAAACATTCCAAATCTATTTAAACTAAAGAGAATAATACTTAATATGATAATTAAACACAAACCAAATCAAGTATCATTATTACATATGTTTGCCTAATATATATACAAACCAATCCAAACTAAACCACACCATATGTCTTAATATATACAAGTTTCAAACAATATAGTCTAAATCACACCACACTATATGTTTTTAGAGTAATTAAACAAATCAATCAAATCGTACCAAACAACTAAACGTCTCTTGGAAGTTCAACCCAACCATCTTCTCCAAAGATAAGATCCTTCTTAATTACTTCCCAATCTTCATCTTCTTTGGTTGGTGGAGCCTTTGGCAGATTATTTTCTTCATGTCTGAAAAGAGAAGAGATTAGCCATCGCATTGCGTCGAAGTGCTTTTCTTGTTGTTCGAACATCTTTATTTGACTTAATCCAAGATGACGCTGATTTCGAAGAACAATAGAGAGGATATTTTTGAATGAATTGAGAGTTTCTTCTAGATTTTCACTTAGATTATGGATAGAATTTGCCATGGATTTGATGACAAATGATTAAGGAAGAAGGAGTAATGAAATAATGAAGTTTTCTAGGAGAAATAGACTTAAATAGAGTATGGAATTCGTTGGATTTTGAATGGACATAAGTAGTTATTTTAATTTAAAATTTGAAAAGATTTGAAAATTTTTCTGTTATATGTCGACATACATGTTTTGTTATGTCGACATATTATAGTATGTTTTTTGAATTTTTTGAACTCTTGTAATATTATAATATATTTTATGATTTTTCCAGAAACATAAAGATGATTTAAACAGAAATAAAACTCTATTCATTACTTAATAGAAAGCAAATACATCCAACTAAACAAGACACACTTAAATACGAGATTCAAAAGAAAATACAAGGAAATATATAAAGATATACTAAACTAGATGGCCTGGTTTTCGGATGATGATGAGGAAGATGAAATTCCAATCTTTCTTCCTATCTTGACCATGAATTTGGATGTTTTAGAAAGCTTTTTGTTAAACTTCTTGTTAAGCTTCTTTTGATTTTTGATGATTTTCGCTTGATTTTGAATAATCGTGTCTTCGAGATTATGCTTTGAGATTGGATACTCAATGCTTTCCAAAGAAGTCTCTTCTTCTTCTTCGACTTCCATTGGGTCTGGTTCTTGTTGCAATCGAGCTTGTTTGGCCTCATATGTCTCATAAGGTTTAAAAGTGAGAGGAATTTTGCATGAGATGAATGTTTGATGCGTCAAACACTTTACTAGGGACAAATTCTTCTCCGTGAAGATCAACTCCAAAGTATTTGAAAATGTGAGTGAGATAAACACCAAAGTAAAGAGTGCTTTCTCTTGAAGATACATATATGGGCTTAAATTTATTTAGAACCATATCGACCCAATTGATAAGGTAATGACCCATAATGGCAAAGAGAGCCTTTTGGACATTAAGAGTTGGATTATTGTAATTTCCGGAACGAGGAGTGATGGTATGTTGAAGGAGAAGGTTGACAATTCTTATTTTTGGACGAAAGAAACGATTTTTGAAATCCATTGGAATACCATCTTCGAAGGTATCGTGATAGGTTTCCATATCGGTTTCATCGATAGCGAAAGTTGAGAAATCTGTGCCCTCGCTTCTACCATTTAGAATTTCGCCTAAAAGATCGACGTCAAGAACAATTTGAGTTCCCTTGACACCACTCCAATTTTGATTTTCGTCGCCTTGATAAAATTCGCGGTTGAGATTTGCATAGAACATCTTTACGAGTTTGCGATAACATACTTCATCGTTATCACGAGAGTCAATTAGACTCAAGATTTCGTTGTGTTAGAAGTGAGAGACGAGACCATAAGATGGAAAGTCGATAAAGACGTCGAAAGCACCCGTGTTAACTTTAGCATTTGCTAAATAGTCACTATAGGTTTTAATGGCCTCTTTGTCATTGTAAAGATAAACTTTTATGGTTTTGGTTATCTTCAATTTCTGAGATGAACTTGAGGAAGACATTGATGTGATAGTTTTGAGGAGGATAGATATGAAAAATGTTATTTTGAGTTGTGAATGAAAGGTATAAAGGATGGATATATATAGAAAATGAATAGATATGAATTGAATGAATATGAATTGAATAGGCACAACTTTTCAGATTGGAAGGACACCTTTTCAGACCTTGGGAGTTGGAGAAAAGATTGGAGGGAAGTTTGAAAGTTTAAACTTTTGGAATTCAAAATTTAATTTCAAAAATTGTTGGATATGTATTTCTGTATGTCGACATACAGGGCTTATTTCAAAAGGAATTTTGGATTTTCAAGTTTTGAATTAAATTATCGATTTACATTTCAGGTTTATCGATTTCCTGAAGTACTTCTAATCCTAATTAACATAAAAATAATTTATTTTATTCATTTGTTGGTTGTTTAATTTTATATTATTATTTTGAATTTCAAAATTCAAATTTCAAAGAATCTATTAAATTTTAAATTAAAACCAAATCAAACAAAGAAAGCAACCATTCAACCAAATAAAATTAAAATTTAATTAATGCGTACCCAGATTTTTGATCCTTTTCTTCATGATCTTCTGAACTCTGAATTGCTGTAAAGAATATATTTATATTTCCAGTTTCTGGTTCTTCATCACTTGATGACGAATGTGAATCATCTAATGTTACTGCATATGCTTTCTTTCTTTTCCTTGATGAATTGGAGCTGTCCGATTGCTGAGTAGATTTGTCTAGATATGGACACATTTTCTTTACATGACCTGGTTTGCTGCAGTTAAAACATCGTCCATCATTTAATTTTGAATTTGCTTGATTATAACCCTTCCTTCTATATTTTAGAAATCTTCTAAACTGATTTGTCATGAGTGCTGTCTCTTCATCATCTTCACTACTTGAGTCAGAATCATTTGTTGTGGCTTTCAGTGCAATAGATTTCTTTTCAGTTGATCTACTTTCTTTTCTTTTCTGTAATTGAACTTCATATGACATCAAATTCCCAGTTAACTCTTCAATCTTCATTTCATTGACATCATTGGGTTCTTCTATAGCTAAAGTCTTCTGATCCCATTCTTGAGTTAACGAATTTAATATTTTTCTGACTTGATCTGCTTCGGAATAAGTTTTTCCAGTGTTTTAAATTAATATTATATGATAGAAAAACATATGAAAACATATTTTTAAACTATATAAATATATTTATAAAATTATAAGGTTTTAAACTATATTTAAAGTATAAAAAATTCAAGTTTGAAAAACAAAGGAGAATAAAAAAAGAAACAAATAGAAAAACAAAATAGAGAGGATTGAGGAAAAAATTGAAAACCAAAATAGAGAGGATTGAGGATAGAATTGAAAATCAAAATTTGAATTTGAACCTGGAGTGTTATTTAGAGTCTTACAAAATATAGACTCTATAATTATACTAATCTTGAACTCTTGAAATCTTGATTACTCATGAGTCTTGAAATTTCTCTGATCTTTGAATCTCTATCATCTTTATAACTGTACAGTCTTCAGTAATATTTCCTGTATATAATTTCTACACACATATATATTCCATACAAAAAGTGTTAGCATATATTTTATAATCAATGATAATTGAAATAAGGTTGTTGTCATCAAAACTCCATTCTCCAATAGTTTTGCTGGGATAGCGATGTAACCATCGCGTAGCTACGATCTATTGTGTCATGGGTTAAGTCGAGGGGTTAATGCCCGTAGTCAGGCGACTGTGATATATCAGGTTCCCATATTTTGGGGTTTGACGCCTATAGTTACTTATGGTTTTCTTTGAGATAGAGATGTGACCATTGGGTGACCGTTAGCCTATTTGGACAATGATTTTAAATTATAAATTATTTTATTTATAATGTTTTTAATTTTAAGTTATGCACCTTAATTATATATTAAATTCAATGATTTGCTTATTAAGTAAACAATTGAAAGTTATTAATTGATTCTTATAAAATAAATTATTTATTTTAATAATAAGTTTTTAGAAGATTAATCAGTTTTATTTAATATATGTTTTGAAAGGAGAAATTCTTATTTATTAAAGATATTTAAAAATTCTTGAATTACTTCATTTTTAATGGCTTAATTTTATTCACATGTATTATGATTTAGGTCAAACAATTAGTTAAAATATTTTATTTGTAAATGTCCTGAACATGTTACTTATTTATTAATAAGGGTTTTAAGATACTTAGTTTGATCTATTTAAGTGTTTAAAATTCAACAAAGTGTTTTATAAAGGAATTTTGCTTTAAAACTTATAAAGGAAACCTATAAATGATATTTATATTTAAATGTTTTATTCAAAGGTTTGCCGATTATGTTTTGTAAATAAATGGGTTCAAAATCCATTAATAATGATTTGAAGTTAAGGACTTTTCCTTAACGATTTGTGAATATACTTTCTAAATATTGAAAGAATAATAATTTGTGAATATACTTATATCATTGAGATAAGTATATGAAAATATCTTCCAAGTATGCAAGCTATTTAGATAATAAGAAATTAATTAAATAAGGCTTAGTAATTTCTGGGAAATTAAATATATGATGGATGTGATTACTTGCTTGTTTGTTTATAGTTAAGTAATAGACTATCAAATTTTGAGCTAAATAAGAAATCCATTTAAACTGGTGGCGTGGAACGATTTCCGTACTTAACACTGAAGGATTTAACTCAGGAAATATCTAGGACAAACACGAGAATTATGTGGTGCAGTTACCGTCGGTGGTGTTATACTGTATGTATGAACTCGTGGCTCTTCAATGGCAAATGATAAATAAAACCATCCACTTAAACGGTTAAGGGGTGATCCCTATTCTTGTGTATTGTCTGTTTATTTCCAAAAGAACCAGAGTTGAGCTCGCCGGAAAATCATTCATTTGGTCTATGAGGCACCATGTAAACGGGAGTGTGTACTCGTAAGAGATGACACGAATCAGAACCATTCCTAAAACCATATGCGCGTTCAATGGAGGAGAATCGATATTATCTTGGATGTTGGAATTCATGTGAGATTCCGAGACCCGCTGGGGGTATGGGAATCCAGGTGTGATTCCAAGATCTTATGAGATGTGAGAAATCTATGTGTGATTCAAATCTGTTGAGGTGAGTGAATCCAAGTGGGATTCCTTGATCTATCTTTGTTGAGATGCGTGAGCTGGAATGCCGGATGTAGCTTCATCAACAGAGATGATTAAAACCAGAGATTTGAGACATGGCCAGTAGAGTTGACAAACCTATATGGTGTAGTCTGACCTCTTTTCTAGTAATACTTTTCTGCACTCTATGACTGTGATTGTGAAATTGTTCTGTGATTGTTGTGATTTTTAGTGTTGATCGAGTCGTAGAAGAACCAATTTTTACGTCAACGGTATTAGTATCGAACTTTCCAAATTAAATTTTTGTGGGGGTATTAGTATTAAATGGTTAAAAATCTAACTCGCTACCAAATTAAATTTTTCATTGAAATCATAGCTGATTAAAAATGATAAATAAATGTTTCATTTCGATGTTATACAAATGTGTGGTGCTAAGGGCACCCCAATATGTTCTTCCTAATACCACAATTAAAAAAAAAAAAAAACTCATTAAATTTTGTATGCTTCCTAGTACAACATTATCTCTTCATTCTAATCTCTCACTCAATCGTTATTTGCCGAACTAATCACATATTAAGCTAATCTAAATACCTTAATCTCTCGTAATCGTTGTCTTCTTTGCATCTCTCGCAGGAAAATTCAAATTCGTACAGTAACCTCTCAATTGTTTAGTGATCTGAAAACCCTAATCTTTCACTTCTTCTTCTAGTTTGCTTAATTCAAACCCTATTCACAACTTTTGTATATTGCGGCGTTGAATTCGTTGATCGGTTATTGATCCAGGGTTTAGCTCGTTGATCGGTTTTACAAATGAGGACGAACGAATATCGAGCAAAATAGAAATAGGATAAAACAGTGTGGTAGCCCCTATTTTTCAAGTGTGGTATTAAGAAGAGTATAATACAAATTCTTATGGTATTTTTTAGTCGTGGTATTAGAAAGAACATATTGGTGTGTCCTTAGCACCACACTATGCAAATAAACGACTGATTTTTGCACTTACAATTTAATGGATGGATGGGTACTCTATGTCATCGAGGATCTAAAGAACCCTACGTTGCCCGATCCGACCGACTTACAACCGTACGGCGCAAAAAGGTAATTAAAATCGAGTGGGCATGCTCATTTAACACAGCTCTGTGACTTCCTTCACGCCTTCATTCTCACCGTTCGTTATTATTTGAAAAAGAAAAAAACTACGAAGGACTAATGGAAGGAAGAGGCAACAAGAATTATGGAGGAAAAGAAGGTGATTGGCATTGCTCTGAGTGCAATAACAGGAACTACGCCTTCCGGTCTCTTTGCAATCGTTGCAGAAAACCCAGATTAATCGTTGATAAATTCACTCCTCCCAATTCCAAGTGGCTTCCTCGTGTCGGCGACTGGATCTGCTCTGGTATGTATAATTTTCTTTTGTTTAAATTAGATTCGCATCTTTTTTATTTTTCAGATTTAGGGTTAGAGCTAGAGTTGGAAAGTTTGGTCATTTGTTAGTTAGTGTTGAAAAGGGACGTTTTGAGATGAATTCAGTTCTTGTCGTATTTGATTGGGAAAACTATCGTCCGTTGTCAAGCTTAGCAGACTCTCAGCCTGTGTTTAATTGAAGGGTTGAAAGTTGGATTAGCTGAAAATCTAGTTACTATCAAGCGTAAAAGATAGATGAAAATTTTGAGCTGCTCTCAGCACCCAGATTTATGCCTGCGGCCATGACCGCGTTTGTGAGTGCAGTGATCGCTGTCGCATACCTGGATACTTTTAGTTATACATATGAAATTTTACTGGCTTTTTTTTGCTTGTTTGAAGTTTGGTATTTTTATAAAATATGCTTTGAGTAGGGTCATTATGACAAGTGTAGTGCTATTCACGCCCAACTTTCCTCTTCTGGCCACCACACATTTTCGTCCGGCCATAAACGGACGAACTCCCTTCACGTTCGTCGGCCGTAAACGGCCGCCGAACAGTGTATTTTTGATGAAGTAGGCCGTTCGGCGGTGAACAACCAAACAGTGTGGTGGCCGAAAGAGAGAAGTGGGGTGTGAATAGCAAGACACTTATGATAATGGTAAATTTATCATTATCATGCCAATCCCAAGCAACTGTTAACTAATATCAAGTTACAACACTGTCAGTATGGTAACATTTAACTATGAAAGCTATGGTAAAGAAACATGAAAACTAGAGGTAATGATAAATTTGCCAATTATATTATTTTTGTTCTTTTTCACTATTTTAATTAATTCTAACCACATTTTTTTTTGAATTTTATGATATTTTAAATAGATGTTTTATGTTTATAGTATTATTTATGATGATAATTCTATTTGGCTTTATTGATTTCAAAGTTTAACATTAACATAATTATTGTTTTATATTGTTGTAAATGACTTGTGATGAACCAAGAAAATTGTCTTTGTCAGCTAAAATAAGTTATAATGTTTATATAAAGCATCAATCGGGTTAGAATTAGTAACAAATTATTTATTTTTTCATCATTAACCGAATTTTAATGTAGTCAAAATTTAATTTCTTTATGTATAGGTAGATTTACCATTACAAGTTATCAATTTACGGGTATACCAATGAACATTTCACCAGTGGCAACGGTAAAATATCGGTAGTCATTTTCGACTTACCAATAGTATAGATACTGTAATAGTTTTCTCTAGTTGATAGCAGCTAGAGCATGTCCAACGGATTCAAGGCGTAATATTCTAACGTTGGATATTACGCCCTGAATATGAAGGGTGTAGCCCAACAACATGTTGATTTAACAACGCCTTATTATAGCACTGATGTAATCAACGTTCATTGCTGGGCACTGATTAAATCAAGCCTAGCACTAATACTTGCACTGTTTTAATCAGTGCCCAGGTTAATAAGATATGCAATAGGTAATAATGTGATTTAATCAAATCGTAATGAAATAACTTGCAATATTTTATTTCTTAAGCAAGTTAAACGGACATGTAGAGCTAAAATGTGAAGTGTGACAATTTATTTTAATCACATGATTTAATCAAAGCCTGAATGGAATAACTTGCAATTTCTTAAGCAAGTTAAATGGACATGTGGAGCTAACATGTGAAGTGTGCAATTTATTTTTTGAAGTAATTTAGCTGGATGCCTATCTAATAGGCATCCAATGCTAGATGCTGAGTTAATCAGCGTCCGGGCCAATTCAACATTCTGAATTGGCCTCTGAATATTACCCTTAATATTAAGGATAATATAGCTGAATATAAAGGCTGAATTTAGGACAGTTGGGGTTGCTCTGACCATTACCATAACAGCCCTAGCTTAGAGCATGTTTGACAACTACATGTAAGTGGGCAAAACTACTTTATAAATCGCTTATTTCTATTTAGGTGTCGTGTTTGATAAATTCTCAAAAGGAGCTTAGAAAATTGAGTAATCAGTAGAAACATAAGAAGTACCCATCTGTTGCTTATAACTTCTTAACATGTTTCGTAACTAGCTTTGATAAATTATTGTATTCAATTTAACTTAAGTCAAATTTTTGCATCCAAGCGCTTTTAC